>OX235273.1:113036604-113074274 GCA_944472155.2 Trichobilharzia szidati | reverse complement strand
AATGAAATCTACAACAGTTTAGTCTAAGCCACGTAGGAAGGCGTAGACTTCGTGGTTGGGGTCCTCGGGATGGTAAACACCAATGGTTGGAAACAATTGGTGACATGGTTCAAAATCGTTCTCAATGGCTATCGCAGATGCATCCACTCCTTGTGACTTATGATTTCCAATGAAACTGTTTTGTTCTTCGTTATTACTATACCTATGTCTCACACGTCTGTTTACTGTCTCTAATATGCATTTCTCCTACTTTCTTCTCTTGCTTTGTGTGCTTACAACGACGGAGTGTGGCGACTTGAACTTCCGCACATATGTGCAAAGTTCTATGTCGAAAACAGACAGACAGACAGCAGACAGACCAGTTCTAAAGCATCAGCGTCTTACATTTGACGACGGAGAATTGCATAGCAAACATACTAAGATTTCCACTCAACATATTCACAGAACCAACAATTTGAAACGTAAATATTTCAACAACAACAACAACAACAACGAAAAAAAATACACAAACCTGAACGCTTCCGACGGCCTATATGATCACAACCATTTTTAATGATTACCGATGATGGTTCCGGTAGAATAACAGTTGGATGCGGTGATAAATCAAAAATTTGTTGCTGTTGTATTGGTTGTGTTGGTGTGGGCTTGCAACAATGTTGAATATTTCCTGATGGAATTAATGATGGTGGTGATAAGTGATAAAAGCGTTGCTGATTTTCACGATTATTAATACTATTGATAATTTCATAGGAATCAAAAAGATTAACATTATTATTATTACTATTACTATTATTAGTATTATTATTAATATTCTGACACAGAAGGAATGATGATGGAGCTGCCCCATTGGAGACAGGTGATACAGATGCATACTGTGTTGTATTCCCGCCGATAAACTTTTTGTCATAATTCTGTTGAAAGTTGAACGGTGAGTTAATCGATGGTGGCGAAGATGATGATGATGACGATGAAGATGAATGGAAGGAATACTCTGGATGTTCCTTGATTTTCATCAATAAAACATCTTTGTCAGTAATACTTTTATTTATCTCATGGGATAGATTTATTGATTGCTGATGAACAGATTTAACAGGAGCAGCAGTAAGGGGGCCAGGAGTAGCAGAGAAATGATAGACTTGATTCGTTGGAATGCAGCATTCAGTAGGCATAGTTTGTGGAGATTTTTTACACGGGTAGTTATGATGATGATGATAATAATAGTAATCATTTATTTCTTGTTGACTTAAAGGCACTGGTGACGTTTCAAACGCAAATGGTTCGTTTTCTGAAGTACCGTCTACAACAAGAAAAACAAAATTAAATTTTAAACACATTTTTTTGAGAACATTTGCGTCGGTGGCATAGCGGTTAGGACGCTCGCCGAACATACACATGGTCCGGGGTTCGATCCCTGGCCACAAACGCACTCCTTTACCTCACTAAGCTAGGAAAAATGCTGGTGAAGAGGAAAGGTTGGGCATGAGGCTAGCAACCCTATCCTGTAAGATAAACACTGCTACAGAAACTTCAAGCCACTAGCTTGAAGCCCTATGTTCCACTGGGGAACGTGAATGAAAAAAAAACAAATTTGCCTCTAGGGATTTGATTGATTTCAAATTTGATTACAGATTGACATCAGTGTTAAAGGAACCATTGAAAATCAACAGAGAGTACTGGACAGGATGATTCATCTAACTATGGGACTCCAACAGCATGCACTCATGATCCTTGCCGAGTATGTAACACGAAATCTTTAGGCGACAAGGAGAGCTCATTGGCCATTTAGCTACTAGGACGGAACCTACACAGGGCTTATGAATTCTAACTTCTGCCTATTTGTGACATATTTAGCAATATGGCCGACCGATACCATAGGCAATTATTTATTTTTACATGCACCTTGGCGGACCATACACCCACTGGTCCCCCACTGGGCAAGACTTCTCGCCAGATCACTATCCTGAAGTCAGTCATTAATGAGCAGTACTACTGAATAGACAAAAAAAATGGGATAACAGAAACAGAATGGACAGAACAGGTGAGGATAATTTTAGAAAAATCTACCGCAAATATTTAGAATTTTGAAGAGAATAAAAAGTAAGTACATCTGCGTTATTGTGAACACTACTTAAGGTTTAATGTGCAGTGTGAGATGGCAAATATTCGTTAACTCAGGTATCCCTACCTTCATTTAATAGACAGTAAGATTAGGTTAGACAAGAGATAAAGGTGAACAGATTAAGACGCAGAAGCCATCCATGCAGTCATTGGTTGTTCGTTAAAGTCGTGTGAGTACATGTGATATACATGTCTCGTGGAGTGCCCGGGAAAACACACGATTACTGGACGGATATATCCAGTCCTAGTTTGGGACTCCTCAGTAGTACTCACTCGCCGGAGGTCGAGCCCAAGAAAAGCTCGTAGATCGTTTAGCCACTGGAACTTGATCTAATGGTCCATGAATTCCAACTTTTACCAATTAGTGGTTTTAGTGTGAATTCTGGTGAGTGAGTGCCGATGAAGAGTCCCAAACAGGGACAAAACAAAATCCCAGTACTCCCTAGTTTCCAGTGGTTCTCTGACTAACATCAATCCATGACAAAACTTGAAGGATAGAAATTCTCTTCAACCGGTCCATCAACACTTTAAAACACACCTCTAAATGAGTATATCATAAGACGACACTGTGCATAATGTTCTCAACAAGTGTTTGGCATTCCTACCAAGTCAATGAGTGTAAAGCTTATTCCTGTAAAACTGGAGCTGTAGCTCATTGGTCTGAATAGATTTTTTGCTTGAGACATGGATATGCACACTGTTTGCCAAGTTACACTGCTCTTGTTCTAACTAGATCTACAAAATAATTATGAAAACTCTTTTAAATCACTTACGATTAGAATCAACACAAGATGAAGTATGATTACTCGAGCGTAAAACCGTTAATTCTGTCTTCAATTGAACATTAATCTCTTCCAGTTCACGGATACGATCGATTGCACGGCGAAGAACAGCAGATTTATTCATCTAAATTGAAATTAGAAGTGGCATTTCTCAGAGAAAAGTTCATAAAAATATAGTTGAAATTAGTAAATCATAACATGTGTGTAAAACTAAAAAAGGCATAGCAGTCAGGCGACATAAAATAAACAGAAATTTTTTTTCACATGTTGTCCTGCAGGAATTTTGATTGATTTCAAGATTCATCACGAACTAACTTCTGATTTACAGAACCAGAAAACTCCGCTGACAAAATGCAGAGTCTTCTGAACACCTTGAGCAGCAATCTTTGTATGTTTGGCATGCGATTCGCCCCTGCAAAATGTAAGATGATGTTACAGGATTGGACTACACCGACTCCTAGATTAGAAATAGGAAGTGAAGTGGTAGAGCACGTTGACCGCTTCACTTATTTGGGGAGTTGCATCAGCCAGTGCCAATGGGTTGATCTCTGACGAAATCCAACCACGGATACAGAAGGCTGGTTTCGCATATGCCAGTTTACGCCGTCTCTGGCGTAGACGTGATATCCGACTGGCTATCGATCAAAGGGCGTGTGTACTGCTCAACAGTCCGCTCCGTCCTCCTTTATGGCTGTGAGACCTGGCTGTTGAGAGTGGAAGATATGAAAAGATTAGCTGTCTTTGATCATAGGTGCCTGCGTTCTACCTCCCGTGTCAAGTGGTACAATAAGATGAGCAATATTGAGGTTAGGCGTCGAGTGCTAGGTAAGGCGGGGAAATCAATCGACATGGCTGTGAAGCTGCATCGACTGAGATGGTTAGGACATGTGTTACGTATGACTAGTCATCGCCTTCCTCGACGGGCAATTTTAGCTGACATATGGTCAGGCTGGAAAAGAGCTAGTGGTGGTCAAACCAAAACATGGCTTCATCAGTGAATGAAATCCACAACAGTTAGTTTAATCCACGTGGGAAGATGTAGACTTCCTGGTTGGGGTCCTCGGGACGGTAAAAACCAATGGTTGGAAACAATTGGTGACATGGCTCAAAATCGTTCTCAATGGCTATCGCAGATGCATCCACTCCTTGTGACTTATGATTTCCAATGAAACTGTTTTGTTCTTCGTTATTACTATTCCTTTGTCTCACACCTCTGTTTACTGTCTCTAATATGCATTTCTCCTACTTTCTTCTCTTGCTTTGTGCGCTTACAACGAGGAGTGCGAATTGAACTGCCGCACATCGGTGCAAAGTTCTATGTCGAAAACAGACAGACAGAACCACTTAAAACTAGGGCATACCTAACAGAAGTTAAAACTGATAGGCCATTTGATTCTGTCCCAGTTGCTAAATAGTCAACGAGCCCGCCTTCGTAATTTGAAGGCCCTGGGTTCGATCCCTCATGGGCTCCTGGGTGTGTACTGCTAAAGAGTCCCCCCCCCAAAAAAGCAGAACAGCTGCCCAGTACTCTCTGTCGCTTTCCAGTAGTTGTTTAACTGAAGTCAGTCAGTCCGTGATCAACCTTGGAAATATGTTAAGCGAAAATCAATGGTCAGTATCGATTGCTTACAAAAGTCGCTCAGTTAATGTGACATATCAGCTGTTTGCTGCATAGTTTACGTTGTGTTAAAGAAAATTCTGAAAAACAAGCTTCAGAAAATCAGTGTAGGAGGCAGATACCTTTAACCACGTCTTTTTGTTCAGCTGGAGAATAGCTGACCCAACCTAACAAGATATGAAAACCTTGTAAGTCACTCAACGAACAACTACTGAGCTAAAATATTACCGTTATACGCCTAAGAAACAAACTGAGTGTACATAAAATTGACAATGAGCCAAAATGATCGTGAGATGTAGTGATATTACCTCAGTAACTGCTGCAAGGCTTCACCCTACAACTAACTGAATCTCTTGACTAATGCATGTGTTACATCTTCAATGAGTTAATCTTAATATAAATTGAAGAAATCGAAGATTTCATAAAGGGACACTTGGGTGATAACATTTACTTGACACAATCCTTAAACTATAGACAAAGTTCTATTGGTGATGACACAAGATGCACTTGCTGCTGCTGCTGGATTCAACATAGAACTTGGTAACGAAGTGCAGCAGTTCGAGTTGCCACGTTCCAAAGAGCACACAAAGGTAGACAAGAAGATGAGTGCAGAGAATCAATAGAAGTTTTGACAAGTATAAGAGTGAAACAGAATGAGTAATGGTAGGAAGGAATATGAGACTGAATATTACAGAGATTGAATACATCTGCAACCATTGACAACGATTTTGAGCCATGTCACCTATTGTCTCCAGTCATTGTTTCTTAGAGTCCCGAGGGCAGGCTCCAACCCGGAAGTCTACATCTCCCTACCTGACTTGACTCAGTTTAACTGTCAAGGATTTGATGCACTGATTGATGCCATGTTTTTGTTTGGCCACCATGTACTAGCTGTTTTCCAACCTGCACCTATATCAGCTAGTAATGCCCGTCCGGGGGGGGAGGCGATGGTTAGGCATGAGCAGCACGTGACCTAGCCATCTCAATCTATGTAACTTTATAGCCTCTTCGATTGATTTTCCCTCTTTGCCCAACACTCTACGCCTAACGTCAACATTACTTACCTTATTATACCACCTAACGTGAGAAAGAGATCGTAGACATCTATGATCAAAAACAGTCAACCTTTTCATGTCTTCAACTCGTATTGGCCATGTTTCAGAGCCATAGAGAAGGACGGAGCGAACTGCTGAGCAGTATACACGTCCCTTGGTTGATAGTCGGATGTCACGCCTACGCCAGAGATGGCGTAAGTTAGCGAAAGCAGCACAAGATGCACTTACACAAATATAATTCTGGTTTTGAAAATTACTACTTGATGGGCTACTCTACATTTATAAACTCGAGATATGCGCTTATAGAATCCTGTTAATCGTGTGCTGGAAGATAAGAATTGTGTGAAACATTTGTTTAAGCACTCAACTTACAGGCAACGGGTCCCAAGTTCGAGTTCTCCCCCCCCCCATCTTCTTCAGCTTAAACAACTAAGTTATGTCAACAGCCTTCAACACAATAAGCGTAACTAACAGCTTAGCACATCAGAAATCTATCCTGTGTAATTAAGGTCAAACTGAATTCTGAGTACGTACTATACCACCCTGCTACCACAGGGTTTCAGGCTTTGTCGTCAAAAATTCTGTCGATAAACGCTCAAACCTTCTGACATGAAGTATGTACTTCAAACAAACAACTAATGTGTCCTTTTAATTCTACACACTGTATTTCCTTAGTGACTGACTTCAAAAACGATCCAAATGGGTTTGGGTGAGTAAATTAATAACAGTGGAACAATTCGAACCAGTTATAGCAGCAAACCATAATATTTGATTATGAAAATCTAAATAAGAATACTACAGTTAAGAACATAGGTTAAAGAGACAGAAGCAACAGACTATTCACTTCATATGTCTTAATTTCTGCTTTAAAAATAGTGACTATATTTGATTTCACCTAACTGTGAGATGTGCATCAGTGGCACAGTGGTAGAATGCTCGCCAACCACACATGTGGTCCGGGGTTCGATCCCCGGCCAATGCATTCCCTTTACCTCGCTAAGCCAGTAATACGACTGGTAAAGAGGGAAGGTTGGGCATGAGGCCAGCAATTCCATCCCGTAAAAATAAACACCACTGCTAACGAAACTTCAAGTCTCTACCTTGAAGCCCTATGTTCCACTGGGAACGTAAAGGAATAAAAAAAATTTTGAGATAAAGGACATACGAATGACTTTATTTAGGATGTGGAAGTTACATAGATTGAGACGGATGTCACGCATGCAGAGCTGCCATCTTTCTCAATGAGAAATAATAGCTGACATAAGGGTAGGTTGAAAAAGAATTCCATATCAGTTTGTTTATTAGATGTATCACACAGTGAAACAGTATTATTTACTGGATGACATTTCGAACAAAATTTATTGTTTATCGTGGATTATGAACAACAAATTTTGTTTAAAACACTGTCATCCAGTAAATAATACTGTTTCACTGTGTGATACACCTAATAAACAAACTAATATGGAATTACTTACTACCACAGTGCCCAAGTTTTAAAAATATATTAATAGGTTGAAAAAGAGTTAAGAGTGTAAAACTTGGGCACTGTGGTAGAGCATAACTCCATTATGGATAAGATTTTATTTTGATAAATCACACAGTGTTGTACAGTAATATTAACTGATGACCACGTTTCGAGCACAAATTATTGCCACTCATAATCATATCAAGTCACTCATACAACTTTCTTCCTTCATTTATATACATGTGTGGAATCGATTAGATATTGGAATAAAAATCAATATAGGATAATGTACATTCAGAAATAATAATATGAGTGTTATTAATCAAATACAATCAGATGGGAAATAAGACAGTTTTTATAGTCAAAATAATGTTACTTGTTAGAATGTTATGATGTACGTGAATTGAAATAGAATTTTAAGATTATTTATTATCCTCCTCTGATTTGACTGACTGGCGGTAATAATATCTTCCATATTTCTGGTATTTGCATTGAGTCATTTCTGTTGCATGTGTTGAGTGTAGACTCAATGAACCAGGCAGAATTCAGTAATCAATCTCTCTCTCCACCTACATAGATTACTTCTTAGAATCTTAACCCTCTCCCACCATGCTATTGTGTGGTTGTGTGTTAATGCGTGAAGTGCAATTGCTGAGCTTTTTTCTAAATTACTTATCTTCTCGGGGTCAACCATTCTTACCTTAGCTAAATTTTTATGTTCCGACAATCTGATTACCCCCGATCTACTAGTTTGACCTATGTAGTTGACCTCACAGTCATTGCAGGGTATTTTGTAAATTATATTATTTTGTTTAATTGGGTCCACCGGGTCTTTTAACCTACACAGCTTGTCTCTGAGTGAGTTTGTGGGTTTGAATGCCACCCTAATTCCTGCTTTATTAAGAATCCTACGTAGGGTCTCAGATGTCCCCTCTTTATATGGTATAACAGTAGATGCCTTATATTCTCTCGTATTTATGTTATCATTACTAGTTTCACAATTATTTTTATTTTGCTTTTGGCCTTTACTGATCTTCCTAATGAATTTTATAGGATAGTTATTTGATACCAACGCTTCTTCTATCTGTTTTATTTCATCATTTAGGTCTTTTTTGTGCTACTTAGTGCTACTGCTCGGTTTGTTAGACACTTAACTAAGCCTGCCTTTACAGTTAACAGATGAGACGAATTAAAGTCTAAATATCTATTAGAATGCGTTGGTTTTTTATAAACACTAGTGTGTAGTTTACCTTTTTCTATTCGTTTTATTTTACAATCTAACATAGCTAATTCTCCTTGTTCATTTTCCGATTCAAATGTGAATTTTATTCCATCTACAGTCAACCAGTCAAATCAGAGGAGGATAATAAATAATCTCAAAATTCTATTTCAATTCAAGTACATCACAACATTCTAACAAGTAACTTATTTTGACTATAAAAACACTCGTCTTATTTCCCATCTGATTGTAATTGATTAATAACACTCATATTATTATTTCTGAATGTACATTATCCCATATTGATTTTTATTCAAATGTCTAATCATCAATTCCACACATGTATATAAATGAAGGAAAGAAGTTGTGTGAGTAACTTGATATGATTATGAGTGGCAATAGTTTGTGCTCGAAACGTGGTCATCAGTTAATATTACTGTATAACACCACTGTGTGATTTATCAAAATAAAATCTTATCCATAATGGAGTTAGGAGTGGTCAGGTTGAAACATGTCATCAATCCATGAAGTCTTCAATTGTTGCTTTGAGCTATTTAAGGAGGTGTAGACTGTCTAGTCAGGGTCCTCGGGATACTAAGAACCAGTGGCTGCAGACTGTTGATGATATGGCTCAAAACTCTTGTTAATGGAGTATATGTACACAGTACTACATTGAAACTCAGTCAGTCAAACAGAGAACATACATTAATGTCTCTTTTTTCATCAAAGTTACTAGACTTAAGGTAAAAGATAAAACGGAAAACAACTTGAGGAAGCTGCAGTTGGACACAGGACAATAAGTACATGAGTGAAATTTGGGTACTGTGACAGTGCATAACCCCACATTAGATAACTTTATTTGATATAACACATATTAAAATAGTGTTATTAACCAAATTCGTTTTCGAACGTGATTTACTGCTCATGATCATATCAGGGTATTCACACGACTAACCCATTTTTTTAACCATTCTATTTATATTATACTTATTTTGTATCGCCTCAAAATGTTGCAACTTCATGGACACTCGTTTATGTTATGCTGTACTATAAATTATTCAACTTATATTAAACGGCTATGAGATTTGAGATTTTCAGCCTGAATGTCTTTATTCAGGCCCACAGCAGCTGCTTGTCTTCAACTACTGCCTTTTCGATACTTTGATCAGTACATATTTCTTCAACTTTGATCACCTTAAGTTTTCAAAAAAAAAATAGTGAAGCATCCAATGGAAACTACTCAGCATTGTGGGATAATAGTGTAACACAAAAAACCCCAAGTGAGACATCTCTTAAAATAACACAGATTGCTATAGCAGAAAGTCCAAGTAGATCTCTGAAAATTTTTTTAACTTACCTTAACATCTCCAGTTGATGTGGGCGCCAAAAGCCTACGGAGTTCATCTATTTTCCCATTAATACTTGCACGATAACGTTTTTCAATAGCATTATGAGGTGCTCGTTTCGTAGTATCATTATTTTGTTCAGAATTTTCAGTGTTTACTTTGACATCTGGAAATACGATGATGAAATACAAATGCATACAAATTTTCACGTAAAATATGATTACGTCAATAAAACAAAGCACACTATATATAAACATTTGAAGTAAGGTAGTAAAAGCATCAATGGTTATATGGTAGAATGCTCGCTAATCACACACGTGGTCCAGGTTCGATTCTCGGTCAACGCACACCTAAACCTTTCCTAGTCGGTAGTAAGTCCAGCAGAGGGAAGACTGCGAGAGAGGGACTAGCAACCCCCCCCTGTAAAAATAACACCGCCGCTAGTGAAACTTCAAAGCTGAAGTTTGAAGTCCTAGGTCCTACTAGGAATGAAGAACGTCCTAGGGGAATATACATAGTATTTCATTCGGAGTTATATTCGGAGTGAATTTTCGTACAATTTTTATTTAACCCCTCAAGGTATTTTGTTTCAATTACTCGCAAAGCTTGCTAAAACAAAAAGAAGTGGAAGTCAAAATTTATGGTAGATAACAGAATAATAATTTGTCTTGTTTCACTACATTTTATAGCTGAGCAGGAAAATTTAGGAATGAGTTACACAGGATGCAGATAAGCAGGAAATACCATTAAATTCTGTGATATCAGAATCATCAAATGATGACTTCTAAGGAACTGGTTGATTGCGAATAGTCATCAATGACATTAGTACTTATCACTAACTAAAATTTCTAGTTTTCTTTGTTTTTGTTTGCCTAAGACGATCGGTCTTTGACAGCATATCAACTCCTAGGACACAAACTGTCTGTGATGACATACCAAAAAACCACTATCCAATTAATTAATTTGCTGTGTAAAGCCTGTCACCACTCACATCCATGGCTGTTGCTCAGCGGTTTGGACTTTTGACTTCCAACCAATCGGTCAGAAATTCAAACCCTGCTGCACCTACCGAAGTTTGGGAAGCCAGATAGCATCACGAACCATCTCACACAATAGATGCGGCTTATGGCAAGCTGTGCATGGAATCATGAGTGGTTACTGCATAACATTATTACTGACATTCGTAGCCATGGGATATTACTATTTTACTGCTAAAAGCCAGTAGGTTTTAGAAGACCTTTTACTTTGAAGTCTACTGAGTTTCCCATAAGAATCCAAAGTTGGATGTGGTTTTACGAGACTCAGTACTAAATTAGTGCTGTAGAAAAGATCCCAATGGCAACGATCATTGAAGGTTTTACAGACATGAATTCCGAGTTAGTTATGTGATGCAGTAATGCATGTACGTGCAATAGGGCTATATTTGTCAATCTGAAATCAATAGATGACCATATCTCTTTGGAAGCAACCAAAGTCTCATATGCAGAGAAATGAAGTGAAGTGAAGGCCACTGAGAAGATGGTTGCTTATCATGTTTACAAAATTTTACCACTAAAATACAAATGCTTAATCCCATCTTCTTGAAACCACTCATTTGAGACAAATGGAAGGAGAAACATAAACAGAAGTGGAATTTCGAGTTACTACCTACCGCACATATTACCCTTTAAATAAAATATACTACAAAAACACCGTCTGCAACACAATATAAACGAAAGTGAAACATCCTTAGGCATAATGATTAAATTCCTGACATTAAGAATGAACCCACCTTTTTCCTCACCTTTATAGACTGAGAAATCTGTCTTTTGATCACCAGAGTTTGTTGAGCAATACTGCGCAGAATATGGAGTTCCCAAGCCACATATGCCTTTGTTGAGATTAACATTTTGTACTTCTGAATTACACAACAGTTTGGATACCAAAGGCACATGAAATGTATTTTGAACAGGTGTAGGAACGTGAGCATATGGTTCAACCTGAAGACAGTTGGAACGGTCTAGAGAGATAGATTCCTGCGTAAATCTTTGTTTATTAAGACCGTCATGTCCATCGACAGCAGTTAAGGTGTCTGGTCCTGAGACAATTGAAACATAAACACAAATAAATTACCTGTATGTGTCGTAATAACACCTGAAACTGGCTTTGACTTCACTAACGATTCTACAGTCTTCTTTTCTGATGACTGGCATATTGCTCCATTATTCACATTTTTGAGCTCCGAACTGTCCAAAATGGTGGACAAATCGAAAGAGATATCATTTACATCGATGTCATCTAAAATGCTTTCAGAAATGTCATTAAACAGTTGTTCATCGAATATATGCGACAAAGTCACTAAACGTATATGAATAATTGGTTGCTTGAATATTAATGTTACCTGGCTCCATAATTGTTGCAAATAACAACAGTTCCCATCCAAACTTTTAAGTACTTCCACCTCCTACGAAACTAATCAGGAAACTTCGGGCCTGACAATCAAAGAAAGGTGATTGATAAAAAAGGCCCGGTAGTATTACCAGACAAAAGCTGGTAAGTTTGGTCAGATAATACCAAATTGCAATGTAAGGCTGAAAGACAAGAAAAGGAAGTATTATGAAGCATTATGACGGTGAGATTTATTTAAAATTCCTTTGCAACTGAATGCTGATACTGTGAGCTTTTCATAAAGTACCCCAAAGAGGAAATAAAACTAAGGTAATGTTCTATATAGGGGTTCAACATAATAACTGATACATTTGCACACTACTAGCATTTGCATCCTCTTAACATCAATATACCCGTCCTGTAAGATCTCATTACAGTATTAATTACGATCTATCTGTGTCTTCAGCATTAGCTGCACATGTATCAAGGCTAACACCATCCGATAAGTAACACTTAGTTCATTTCAAAAAAGGCCAACTCACGAAACAAAGCCAGGATTTCTAAGCAAGTGCTACAATAAAATTTACACTGCCTTAGTGCACTTCCCTTATCACAGTACGGTCATTGTGACAACCTTTAAGGGCATTTGTTTAATTATCAACATATCAACAGGATTAAACAAGCTTGGTTTCGTTCAGCGTACTCCTCAATAACTTACCTTGAAATGAAGCGAACGGTTTATAATTTGCGCAAACTTCGGAACGAATCCAATGCTCAAATTATCCAATATCCAATATCGTTTTTACGAGCTAGTATAAACCACTCTGATTTCTTTATACTAGCCTCTTGAATGTGAGGTATAGGTTCCTGGTATTCGGTAAACTTCTGCGTAGCTCCTCCTACCACTCGACTGTCGTAGCTTTGGTTGACTCCAAAAGGTGTCTGCAAGAAATTCATACCATTTTTACCGGCACGATCATAAATTAATACTTTCTCGAAAGTTTAAATTGTTCAGATATTGTACAAGCAATCAGAACAGGTTCTTATAAATGTCAAATAGTAAGCCCTACACTAGGGTCACCAGCAAAGCTGGGCGACAACCTGTTTCCTGCTGATAGTAGTGGTCAACCAGTGAACAGCGTACATCTGGGTGAGTGTTATGCCGTCACGTTATCGAACGCTATTTCAGGAAGAAAAGAACATCCTTGGAAGCTGCAGAGTGGTATAAAAATACTATTATGGATAATATGTCATTGAAAGTGCATTTACAAGATATATACAAGAAGGAACTGACGACTCCTTGGAATGATAGTATATATTCGCAATGTTTGATGCTAACCCTATTGGTCTAAGCATGGAAACTATGATGTTTTCGATGAAAATATAGCTTTGTTCAAACATTGTTAATGTGAAGACAATACTTCTGTATTTCCTGATGTGTTGCACTCACTGACAATCTAGCAGATTTTCCCAACTGTGCACAGAAATGATTGTATATAAGTGAAAAGGCTGTTTTATACTACTGGGATTAACATTTATCAAGTGTATGTACAATCTCCAGCGAACATGTAAGGCATATCTTGCTACTGCCTGTAAATTGTGATTGAATTATATGGTTCTATTTCTGTAACAATTTGATGATGCCTGTAAACTGGCGTCCCTCATGTACTGTACTATGAGAATAAATTTATTTATTTATTGGTGATATTGTGTTTTTAATCAAAGCAACAAGACTTTAAGGAAGCAACAAACACGCACAAAGGGTAAGTTTTAGCTTTAATAAAGGCCTAGTTAGTTAAGATATAGCAGAGCATAATAGTGCGCAAAAAAAATTATTGTGAGGTAGGTAAGTGATGCTTAAGTGAGGAGTGGATTCAAAGATCTGGAAAACTAGAACCCGTAGGACATGGAATAGGATCTTGACAAAAAGCGGAACAGCCTTGTGGATGATAGGAGCAAAAGCATTTTTATAATTTTTTTTCTGTACAACCCTTGTTTTTCTTATTTTCCTAAGAACCCAGACCGGTGTTTAATTTTCGAGCTGTCGAAAAATGCATGTTGCTGTCCTACAGATCGCATTGATTCCCATTTGCGACCACTATCACATCGGCTGATCAGCATGCGCCACCCTTCCTCCCTTTTGGATATTATGCTTTGAGATTTTTTGCAATAGCTGTAGTTGCAACATTGCATTGCTTTGAGCCCATCCCAATCATACAGTACCCTGCACATTAATAGCTCATAATTTGTGCTCGAAACGTCATCAGTTAATATTACTGTGTAACACTGTGTGATTTATCAAAATAAAATTTTATCCATAATGGAGTTACACTCTACCACAGTGCCCAAGTTTTATACACAGTTTTATACTTATATCAGTTTATTAACCTACTTTTGGGAAGTTTGTCTATTTCTCCTGGGTTATGCAGTGGCTAAATGGCCCGCATTTCTTTGTTTCTGAGGCTTAGATTTTATAAATCTTGAACTCGGGAAGGGACGTAATAGCAATTAGTGGTGATAAGTCATAATATCTATAGTATTTTATCGAGTGCTTACGTAGACTTCTCCTTAACGATGTCGGAATATAATCGCTTTTGGGGAATCTGAAGCTAAGAATCTTCTCAGGTGCAATGACGTCATGGATTGAGTTAATATTGTGATAAAAATTGTTAAGAAGTGCCGCTAAGGACTCGTTCGAAAAGTACGAGTCCCAATTAGAACATCTAATCAAGTGCTGATACAAGTCCCAGTCAGCATGTGTGTATACTATTATAGGTGTCTGGTCAGCTTCATCTCTGCATTTCGTTTCAGGAAAAATGTTAAAAGAACACACTACTATTTAATGGTTAGTACCTGAAAATTCATGCTTCGCATGTACTGTAGATGGTGTTATGCTGTTCGTGAAGATAAGGTCTAGGATGTTTGCGGATCTTGTGGGACAATCTATGTGTTGCACCCACCCTCCTGTGACGATGGAATTGAGAAGATTATCAAACCTTTAGGGTTCTCAGGGTGAGGGCCATGATACTTCTGGAATGTTGAAATCACCTTCAATAATTTTATAACTGAAGGGAAGATTGGCTGTAACATTAAAAGCGTTGCTGAGTGTATAATCATACTCCCTGCTGGTTGAAGGTGGTCGGTACACACAGGCTCCGTCCTTCTCTATGGCGGTGAGACGTGGCCATTGAGAACGATGCAGGTGGAAAGAGTAAGTGGTGGCAAACAAAGACATGGGAAGCCCCTGGTCGATTCTGGCAGATATTGTTAACAAACAAGGCTGAAATCCGCAATCAGTCAGACCGATTTATACAGTATTAAATTCGTTATTTGTAATTCTTTTGATGATGCATCTCAAGTACTAGAAGTCTTGAACAGCGCCCATCCAAATATCAAGTTTAAATGGAGCATGAAAAGAGGAGAAGTCCATTTTCTTGACCTAGGTATCCAGAAGAAAAAAGGATTGTGAGAACATTATTTGATCGTGTAAGGAAGCTATGTTCAGAAGAAAAGATTGAGGAAGAGCTATCCATTGTGGAGAAATGCCTACGCGACAACGGTTACCCACAAAAGTTCATCGACAAGTATGGGAGACGTCATGAAAGTGAAAAGCAGACAGTAGAGAAAGCCTATTCTGCTAAGTAGAATAGGCAACTGACGCGCCCTGAAAAGAACATATCCAGCCGCCAAGCTTGTATGCGTTTATCAAACAACTAGTTGTTTGAGACAATCAAAAGTGGACAAATACCCACCTCATATTACCTCCAACTGTGTCTACCAATTTACATGTACGTGCCAAAGCACCTACATCGGAAGAACAGAGAGAAGGCTTAATGTCCGCATTTCTGAACACATACCAAAGAACCTGAGACTGAAAGGTCCACAAGTATTAAACAGTGCAATTGCGCGTCATCTATTAGACACTGGTCATGATGTAGACAACTTGAAGTCATTCAAAATAATCAACAAGCAAAAGAAACCTAACTTGCTACGCTTTGCTGAAGCAATTGCTATCAGACGACTGAAACCAAATCTATGTACGCAGAAAGAGACAGTGGTGAATCTTGCACTGCCTTGGTGACAAAATATATATATAACAGCTTGTTTTTGTTTCCAAGCCTAATTGCCTAATTATTCTATAAATATTTATAAACTGTCAAATATTGATCACAGTTCATTTGAATTATTCTATAAATAGTCAGTGTTTGTAACTCTTAATTAGTTAAATCATTCCGGACTAATGCTACTTTTACTTCCTACCAATTACTCCTTGTGATCGTGGAAAATTATGTTCAAATCTTTAATGTAATGTAATTCATATTTTTCATCGTTCAGGTTGTAACCAGTTGAGATGAATCCTCGAAATAATAAAAAATGAGCTCATATTATCCTGGTACAATTGTTGTTCTTGCTTTGTTCAAGTTTACTATTTTTACTTGTGTGCTATTTGCGTGGCAACTCGAACTGCTGCACTTCGGTGCCAAGTTCTATGTTGAATCCAGCAGCGGCAGCGAGTACACACAGCCCACAAGTATGGGTTTACTTCTGACAACTTTTATTTCGACCCAGATCGAGTCACTGAGTTGTGACAGAATTGGGTTGCTGAACTGGGATGCACACATGGATTGTTCACAGTAAATTAGTGTTCCACCCCCACGGCCTACCTCTCTGTCTTCTCGAAAAACTTTGTAGTTGTCAATTCTCAGGCTGTCACCGGAGGTTTCACTTGTGCACCAGGCTTCAGTGATCATAATCAATGACGGTCTGCATATAGAGGCTAATGTACTTAGTGTTAAGTGTTTGTTTAGAACTGACCCAATATTTACTAGGATAATAGATAAGCCCTGGCCATATGGTTTCAGTGAGTGGACAACATCTTGATGAAATATTCCGTGAATATCCTCTGTATACATGTTTTTAGACTCACTAGCCATTATCTTTGATTCATGGGGAGACTTCAGGCAGGTCTGTGAGGTGGTAGTCAGGGGTGGTCTGTCGTCTGGATAGAGTATGCAGTGGGAGACACCTGCGTGATAATCAGATATTAGTATTTTAGGGATATTAGTGTCCGTGTTTGGTGCTGACACTGGGTCAGCTATCTCCCGGGAAATATGTCTTGCCCTAGCTATAGACTGTTCGCCATGCCAGCAAGGAATTGATCCGATATCATCCGTACTACATGCATGATGCCAGGTGTTTCTGTTAACTGACGATGATGAAAATCCTGTCCGAAGCGGTTAGTAGGGGCAATTTTGTTGTGAAAGGTATAATCGATATGAGTATTCGGTAATTTGTTGCCAGAATAGGAATGAAGTGTTGTGATCTGGCTGGGGTAGTTACCAGACCGTGGCAAGTTTGTGCAGACATCGGCACGTGCTCCCTACTAAATACATAAGATGTATCAATGGGTTCTGTTGGCTTGTTTGGCTAGCTAAACGTAGCCTGTAGCCGATGTTCGGGAGATTTTCTATAACTTTCAGTCGGTAGAGCCTTAGAAGGGGGCTAGCTAACAACGGGTTTACGTAGTGGATGAACAGAATAATACCGACTACCTCGCTGTGTCGTTTATCTAGAATTAGTGGTTGGATATAACTGGCCTTCCACTTGAGGCCAATTAGGCCTACTTCTAGGAGCCTGGTCTATCAAATTTGACTTTCTCTTAGAAAGATGGCTTAGAGGTGCTTTCGTCTCTATCATATCAAAGGGCTTTCTTGCTCTGGACTCAGTACTTGATTTACTCACTTCTTTTTCCCCTTTTTCATGATCAACCGGTTGATGATGGATAACAGAGCAGCCAGCACATGCCATGTAGGGTTTCTGTTGCTTGGACACCTCCCGCGCTTTATTTTTTTAATGGAGCGTTTGTTATAACCCCTGTGGAACTGGCTAACTTAGGCAGCTAAGTCGGACTGGTAATTCACAGTGGATGGATTATCAGACTGAGGAGTGACTGACTTGTAAGGAGATGGATGGAACACCAGTGGGATTGGTTTTGATGTTTTCTGGGTATTGGTGTTTGTGTCAGTGTGCGAAAAATGTATTTCAACATTATGTTCTAATGATTCATCTGTGTCTACCATTTCAGTGTCGGCAACAGTGTCTTTACATAATGCCTGGCTGTAATTCGGGTCAGAATTGCAGACTGGTTGTTAGATACCAGCTGCTTGTTCCCCTCTTTAAAGATGGTAATTAAAGTTGCATCTTTCCAGTCCTTCGTTAGCCTAGCCTGGGTCAGAGACATTTGAAAAATCTCTTTAAGTGGAATGTATATTATTTCCTCCGGGGAGACTAGCAGTCTAGATTGAAGTCTATCGGGCCAGATGATTTACCTGGCTTCAATTTAGACAGTCGTTTGAGAACCACTGCATCCTCTTCACATTTGAGGGCATTTTAATAGAGATGGTGGTGACCTTGCTGTTAAGAGAGGTTCACAGCCTTTGTTTCATCTGACTCCACCGCCTCTCCAGTAATGTTTATGAGTGACGCTATACCGTTGTTAATTCAGTATGCAAGTAGAGTTTTTCGGATAATGTTCAGTACTAACAGTCTCCGGTATTTTATAGACTTATCAATGATATACTTACAAAGGTTTTGCATTTCGCGGCAGCCCATACGAAACTTCTGCCTCCTTGCCATATTAAACCAGTCCCATGAGTTCTTTCGCTTCCTTTTTGACCTCATTTCATTTCCTATCATTCGATGGCCTTCGAGGCGTAGACCAAGGTGCAAAAGGTGAGCGGCTCGATCTAGTACATTCCTAAATCTTACCAAAGCTTCCTGGACAGTCGTATTTGTGTCAACGGAACAGTCAGCTTGGGTTGCTTCTTTCTGGATTGTGGGTATATTCACTTACCGAATGTTTGGACAAGCAGATGCTGGCCTAAGTATGAAAGAATGAATCATAAACGCAAAACTAGTGGCCACGTAGTCACTACTGCCTAGCGACGGAGGCACCTTATGTCACCGACACTTTCCTGGGGTGTTAGTACCAAGTCCCGAGTAGATGGATCATGTTCAAGATGGCACTGTGTTGGTTAATGTGTAGGTCCTCTGTTGAAATAGGCAAACAAGCTAGTGGATGTTGAATACCCCCAATTAAAGGCATTAAGGGCATCGATAATTAGACACATATCTCTACTGCAGGGGAGCAAATAAATTCGTCAACTGAATTGAACCTCAGCCGTTTCGCCGTCGACAATCAATTCGTTTGACAGCGGGGATTGAAACACATGGCGGGATGGGAGCCCAGCAGCTTCGTTGTGGTGTGACCTTGTAACTCTATAATCTATACATATCACCACTAACAAATACACCCCTCAGCATCCGTAAATGCTATAATAATTTATATTTTCATATAAACATAAATTACATGAAATTTACATGAAAATGCATGCCATTTTTACAGCCATTTTTATACCCTCTCTTCACCAGCTGAGGCGATACTGAGAGGAGCCAGGCCACCAGGCTAGGTGGATCTGGCTAGAGTCAACAGGTAGTATGGCTAGATCTCAGACCTAAAAGGATTGGTAGCCACATATCAACCATTAAATCTAGTCGAAACCAGCTGGAGGCGAGTTCAAAATCATTGAAGAGGCCAAAATGGCTGGTTTCTCATAGCTCGACGTGATTTATGGCGACTCAGCCCCTTTTTGCACTATATCATCAATCAATGCTTGTCTTGTCACGTGGTCATGTTTCTTGCCAACAACTGTGCCTCAGCAATGATTCGGGTGAGATAAGCAAAAGTGTCTTCTGCGCTACTACTTCTTTTTCATAGGTTACACTTTCTGACAGCTTTGTGAAATCACCTCTACGGTAGCATACAAGCTAGTATTATCAAAATGCTGCTGAGTGATAGATTCACCTGCAGAGCAGAAAGTAATCCATGCGAGTTTCAATCCGTTTCTACTTTTTCGAGTCAGTACTTATGCGACTATCTCAACTTTTCATCCCTGATCTTAAATACTTTGTCAAGAATAATGCTATTTTTCATTCTGTTATCCAGTGCTTTCTTCAATAGTTGTCGGAAACTTTCCATAACATCAGCATTTCTTTTATCGATTCTAATAACCTTTCTCATATGACCCCATTTATTTCTTGGCGAGATATTTCACGAATCAAGGGTCCAACTGCCTCGGGATCACCAGCATATCGGGCAGCTGGACTTAATTCATTTGACCCCCCTAAGTTTCAAATGATACTGTAATTGGAATTCGAAGGTCTGGCTATCGTATTAGTATTCATGACCGTCGAGATCTGGCTACTAAAACTCAGTCGTTTTCTCTTTCCAATAGTTTTTCAGCTTCTTACTTTTCGGCACCAGGCGGGTGGAGTTAGTTTTCTTCCGCTTTGCTGTCGCCATAGCCAGAAGCCATTTGTTCACCAGACACTATGCTCTGGTGTGATAGTTTCGCCAGCCGCTCTTACGATGGTGTGACACCTGGCAACTCCAATTTAATGTCGAATAATGTGGCTGGCTCTGCATAGGTTGCAACAATTTAGAACTTGACCTGACAATTCAAGGCCATGCACTTCAACGACTGGAATCTGTACTGGACCTAGGGCTGAAATATTCACATAACTTATCATTTGCTGAACATATCTCCAAACAAGTGTCAAAGTCACGCAGACTTATCGGCTTTCTACTCAGGAACTTCTACAGAAATGAGTCTAGAATTCTGTTGTACAAGGTTTGTGTGTGTCCTTTATTTGATTACTGTTCATTCGTGTATAGTAGTATACGCATAGAGGACAAATTGAAAGTCGAGGGAGTGCAGAGGTACTTCACGTTAAAATTACTCGGAACCGAAAATGGTGCGAACTACTCCACTAGATGTGATACCCTAGGACTAGAAACACTATGGCTAAGACGCCTGAGACTAAACTTGACACTTTACTATAAGCTTCTAAACCACTTAGTTTTTACCTCTACTAATGGCACTCGACTTTCAGATGACAATGGCTACAAACTAAGACACACTAAGGGTACAGTAGCTATCGAACAATGTAAAACAGCCACCAGGCAAAAGTTTTACTTGATTAGGTATGCACAGATATGGAATAAACTACCAATGGAAATGCGTCAAGCAGTACATTGGCCTCCTTCAAAAAGGTGCTTAATGACAAACTACAAGAGTTTGCAAACGATAGTAGTTCTAGTTCCTATCTGAGAGCTACCAAAATTATAGGTTCATTTAATGTATAAGCTTAAATACTACACCTGTTGTTTTTTGCCTATATTTATAATTCTAGATAAAACATTAACGGTTAAGATACGTATCCTCAAACAGACAAGAAATCTCGTTTGTAAAACTACTACCCAACACAATAAGTGGAATAAAATGGACATAAACCGACAACATGAAAAAGGTATAACTCACCACAACATCACATGGACAGATGTACGCTCGTTGGGCACCATATATCCCTCACCAACTGCAACCCACCTTTCCTTAGATAATGTGATGAACTTATATCCATAATGTTGCTGAGCAGTTAATATTCTCAACTCCTGTCGGAACAGCTGAAATTCATAAACCTTCCTCACGCTAAGAAAATACCCACAAGCAGTAGAAATCCATTAATTAATGCGTCTGAATCTTATGTATTTACTCCCAACAATGACATTGCAGATCAAATGAGATAAACATATCACTGATTTCAAAATAACACATCAATGAACTATAATTCAAGGATTCTGCACACAACGAAGTTATGTATGAAAATTGACCTCAAGCTTTATTTTTTTCCCAGGCACTTATAATCCATCCACCAAAGACCTGGTTTTTTTGTTAATGCGAAGACAATACTTCTGTATTTCCTGATGTGTTGCACTCACTGACAATCTAGCAGATTTTCCCAACTGTGCACAGAAATGATTGTATATAAGTGAAAAGGCTGTTTTATACTACTGGGATTAACATTTATCAAGTGTATGTACAATCTCCAGCGAACATGTAAGGCATATCTTGCTACTGCCTGTAAATTGTGATTGAATTATATGGTTCTATTTCTGTAACAATTTGATGATGCCTGTAAACTGGCGTCCCTCATGTACTGTACTACGAGAATAAATTTATTTATTTATTCAGATTTTCGGGACATTTTGCGTATCGCTTAAGCAACTCTTAGGCGCACTGCGGCTTTTCGGCGTTTAGCACTTCAGGATGTACTTCCTTCTCAGGCTTGTGACTCAGTCCAGAATCATCATTTCTGGTATCGATTTCAAATGCTGGCTTTATCCTCCCATGTGAGCTTTTCGCCAGATCCTAGGACATAAACCCCACTGCTGCTGCGAAATTCGCACACTCACAAGGGCGATGGCTTACTACATCCCTTAAAAGCCGACAGTGATATGCCAATGCAAACCTTATGAGACCGGAGCTTAAGGTTATCACACTGTGTCCCGTCAACCACCGGAAATTGGCAGTCTGACTGACCATAGTTACTGGTATAATTTGTTTAAATTACACAGGAAAGTACATATATACGCCGAAGCACAGAATGATATAAAACTTACACAAAGTCAAAAGAAGTGAACAAAAACAATCCTTCAACTAATTAAATCAGTTAAAGTAAAGTAAAAAATAAAATAAATAAATAAAATAAAGTAAAGAATAGATCGTTTCTCTTCTCCTCATCTCAAAAAGCTTCGAAGAGAAAAAGAGAGACTGTACAAGGCTAAGGATAAAGCTGGTCTTAGGAGAATAAACATCCAAATCAAATCCGAAATCAAGAGGTTAAACAATATTTATAATCAAAGTATTTTGTCGTGTAAAACTCCTGGGAACATGTGGAAGCTTTTCAAAGAAATTACAGGTTGTGGTAAGCATAGTTCTTGTTCTCCCTCTATTGATGTAAATACTCTTAATAGATCTTTTATCCGCCTTCCCAATGTACCTTCTAGCTTCAATGTAACAAATAACATGACCAGTGACTTTAATAGTTTTAAAACTTCTGATGTTCTTAAATGTTTAAAATCTCTTAAACCTTCCCAGAGTCTAGGTCCTGATGGTATACCTGCCATTGTCCTAAGGAAATGTGCTGATATTCTAAGCAACCCACTTACAAACATTTTTAATACTTCTTTTTCTAATAATGTTGTACCTTCCCTGCGGAAAGATATTAAAATAATCCCTGTACCTAAGTCAGGCTCTGGTAAAAATGCTAAGTTCAGACCTATCGCTATAACCTCTCCTTTTTTGAAACTAATGGAGAAACTATTGTTACTAAAACTTGTTCCCTCCCTAAGCTTCTCAAACGATCCAAAGCAGTTTGCTTACAAACAGGGTAAAAGTACTTTGGACGCTGCTGCTGTGTTTCATCACAACAGTGTATCCTCCTTAGACAAAGGGGCCAAGTTTGTCCGTTGTACGTTCCTTGACTATACATCTGCTTTCGACTCTGTACCTAGAGGCCTATTGTTAAACAAGCTTAGCCTAGCACAAACTGAGCCCTGGGTTATCAACTGGCTGCACTCTTACTTCTCTAATAGGATGCAGTACACGGTATATAATGGTGCATCTTCCTCTCCATTGCTTACTGAAGCTGGAGTTCCTCAGGGTGCTGTTCTTTCTCCGTTTCTCTTTTCCTTCTTCTTACATGATTTACCTCTCTCAGATGAAGTCAACTTCGTCAAATATGCAGATGACCTGTCTGTATCGTTTTCCATTAAGTCTCAGTCAGACTGTCTCAAATTAAATAGCTTCCTGTCGGACATCAGCGAGTGGTCCAAACTAAATGGTCTCATGCTGAATCCCTCAAAATGCCAGACTGTCGACTTCTCCCTTAGGCATAAACGAGATCTACAAACACTAGTAAGTTCTCATGAAGACTGTTGCATTGAGGGGACTAAAATTGAAACTAAGTCTAATGCAAAATACCTCGGTCTAGTACTATCTTCTGACCTTACTTGGACATCTCATATCCTAATGATTTCTAGGAAAGTGTTCTGTCTTACCTACTACATTAAGAAACTTAGACAATCCGGAATCACCCAACCTCTACTTTCACAATTTGTCAACTCTTGTATCCTACCTATTTTACTTTACTGCTCCCCGTTAGTCTTTCCTGGTCTACTGAAAAAGGACTATTCCATCCTGAGAAGGATGTTGACAGTAGTTAGTAGGACTAGTGGTGTTAATCTCAGTCAGCTCGTAACTACTTTAGTTGATAGGCATCTGAATACATGTGAAAAATAGTCTAAAACCATACTCTCCGACCCCCAACACCCCCTCTATTCCCAACTCTCTCCTTGTATCTCATCAGGTAGAACCAGAAATCAGTATAAAAGAATCTATGCTCGTACAACCAAGTACAGGAACTCAACGATACCATACTTGGCCCGTGTTCTAAGCGACAGAGACAATGTTAAGCGTGAAACCTGTGACTTGCTTTGTTATTAACAACACAATTTCATACTCTTTTATTTCTCTCTTATTTCGTATTCTTTAGTGAACTCCTTCTTCAAACTTAATTAGCTACCTGAAATATTAACATTGGCTTCCTTTTTTGTACTTTACTATATTCCTTCTATTGTGTATCCACTGGTTCCGACTATATTAGCACTATGAGTATTACAAAAATTTGTCGTGTCATTAAACATCATGTAATTATTAGTTTTGTGGTTGTTTTTCTTATTTTCTATACTTTTCGGCAATACTAAATTGACAATCATTGTTTGTGAATGCTATAGTCACCACCCCAAAAAATTTTGTATTATTCAGGATTACTCACACTACCACCACAAATACTGCATTAGACCTTGGTAGACTTTGGTACTTTTTCGCATTCATAATTATTTTGTGTTTATCCTGTTTTTTTGCTGTTGGTGTCTCCAGATTTATTTTTTTGTTTGTTTAATACTAATTTTAAATATCTATAAAATTAGATGCAAATATTGTAGATATGTGCTGAAAATTCCACACTGTACCACTAGTACTGTTTCTGGAATAAAGCAAATTATTATTATTATTAACCAAAAAGCTCCTGGTGCAACAAAATTAGAAGTTACTTCACGACGTAAAAAATGCCACTCTCCTTTTCTGAAGTGCGTGCTGTATTGCTGGAGTTCTTTGAATAACGAATATAAATTTTTGAAGCAGTCATTCTTAATAGGTAATGATGTGAAAAGCGGGACTTCAGTTCAGCTGTGATAGATAATGACATAAAACTAACAAAGCTCAGTATGGAGTTTGGTTCTTCATAGGGAAACTGAAAATACATTAACATGAAGAAATCATTTAGGGCAAATAAATAATAGTTTAGCTCAGAGTGAACACGGTTTTAATAATAATATATATTTATTCCTGTTTATGCAGGAACATACCAATTGTACAGGCATGGATAAGTTATTATATAAATTACAGTTTGTTTGTTCAATCTAACATTAGAGTCAGTCAGAACAGTCTGCAAAATAGTCTGTCTGTGTAACACATAAAGAGATATAGAAATATTGTCTTCGCATTAACAAAAAACCCAGACTTCAGATGAATGTGATACAAATATCTGGGAAAAATAAAGCTTGAAGTCAATTCTCCTATAAGACTTTGTTGTGAACAGCATCCGTGAGATAAAGTTTATTGATGTATTATTTTGAGTCAATAATGTATTTATTCCATTTTTGTCAGCAGTCTTATCGTAGTTTTATAATAGGAAAGAAATTTGATCTTTGATACGAAAAGTAGATAAGGTAATGTTAGATTGTTTTACTGCATCAAATGAGGTCAATTCTAGAACTATCCATTTGCGGCATTTGCGTCAGCATGGCAGACTGTACATGTAAGTTGAGTAATACATTGATAACTGTTTGAAAACCAGCTGCTTCTTTATTTCAGATCAAGAATACTCCTTGTACAGAATGTTAGCCAGCGTTTTCAAGTGGTTGCATCGGATCGGTCATGGAATTTGAGTTTGAATTTACATAAATGGTCATTTCAGTTTGGATGTTGGGTTGTTCGACCTCAACCAGGAGGTATATAGAAGATTAAGCTCAGCAGGGAGATAAATTATGTAAAAATGAAGAAAACATTAATATTTTATGCATATATGAATGTATATCATTGTATAGTAAACACTACCCATAATCTAGTTGTTTTTCATGTAATTTTGCGAAGTCTTAGAGTTTATTTAGTGTCGTAATATTTAGTAATGAGTCTAGGCGTTATAGTGTTCTAATAGCTCATGCGTTTTGGAAATAAGTGGTGCGGTGTGATTGGCATAGTCATTGGGATGAAGCAGTTTATATAGCAAGCGTTTGAAGCTTATAATAGAGTGACAGGTCCTTATTTCTATGGGTAAACCGTTCCAGATCTTAGAGTACATGACTATGAAGAAGTTTGCACGGAGTGCTGTTTTACAGTTTTTCCTAGATACTGTGCACGTTTGGTTACGAAGGTTGTAAGAGCTTTCCGGTGAGAACTGTATCTCCTTGCTGTCTGAGAATGATATTTTATGCAAGACTTTAAAGAAGAATGTTAGGTTAATGCTCAGTCGTCTCATCCAGAGTGGGTCGATACCTAGAGTTATACACCTTGATGTGTAGTCCTTTTCGCAGTCAAATCCTAGTAGTTTAGACGTGAAGTATCGTTGGACACTTAAGCCTGACAATCCCAGACAGTATTCGCAGTCATGGTTTCCTACGAAAATGTCCATGGAGTCTGATAAATCTGACGCATACAAAAAGGTCAATAGACAAGTGGTTGCGATGACACTAAAATGGTCCAGCACAAAAGTTGGATTATTTCGAAATGGGAATGCTTTCTAAGTGCTTAGATACTCTTGAATAACCCAGACTGAGCACTACTTGAACGCAGGTAAAATGAGCAATACGTTGCATATTATACACAAAATTATCAAAATTCAGTTATATATGCTTCAAAACCTGGGACCTAGATATAACAATGAAGGAATATTTACTGCCACAAACCAGGAAGGACTCTGAAGGTTTTCAGATGAATACTAGGAGGCACACCTACCCATGTTTTAATTTTTGTTTCAGCGAGTGCTCGGCCCGGTAAGTTTTAACGTCATTTGGCACTCCTCTCTTGTGACATTAACATGGACAGTACTGGAGTCCGTAATCCATCCATACTAGCTAGATAATCTTTAATTTCCTTTCCCCGTATAACCCCAAATTTTTGTTTTTTTCAAATATGCTCAAAATCAGAACATATTACTGACTAGTATTGTTACCATTACCGTTATTGTCAATATTATCCACTTCGCAGTTCCTGATATATTCAAGTTCTCTTTCTGATAAGCAATTGTTTATTTCAGTGATGTAATTGAACCGTATTGCATTTTATCTTAATTTGAATCTCCCATACTCCTTTCCTCTTATCTGTCTGAAAATGACCTGAAAAGCAATCACACCTATCGATTTGCATGACTGATTCGATGTAGTTTGTTTGCTTATAAGACTGATACCTCCCAATGTAATTCTAGTGGTACAAACATCGCTGAGAAGCCCTACAGAAATTTTTATGAGTCCACTAAACGCTGCTTTATTAACCTTTATCGCTTATTTTAAATGACTCTAGAATTAAGGGAAGAATGTCACGCTCACAGTTTTTGAGGATTATTGAGTCAAGGCTACCCAGGTGCATATCAGTAGATTATCCAAGACTTTTCACCCCTTATTTTATTAACTTCCTAGTAAGCATGACTCTCCTGAAATAGGAGCTTGCAAGGGGTGCAGTTTTACCAACAATGCGTGATTCTAGCATAAAATTCGCTCATGCATTCCTTGAAAACTTACTCGTTTTTCCTTAATATAAATTATTGTAAAAAGAAAGGTACTAAAAACAAGCCTAAGGGATCAGCTTTTAGCTCATGTAGAGAAACATAGCTTGCTAGGGGTGGAAAGCAATTATTCCTACCAGTTTTATCCTCCCTGACAAACCTACTGTTAGCCAGGTGAGACCTGGTTGGGGCCAAGTATAAAAAACCTTCTGCTAGAGGCTGTTTTTATCGATCTTAGTAAAGTATTCGATAAAGAATCCCATTCATGCCACCTTAGTAAAATAAAAGGTTTTGGATTAGACCAAAGCCTATGTTAGTGGTTTGGGGACTACCGAGTGGTCAGAAAGTAAAAGGTAGGGGTTTATGGTGAACTGTCAGGTTGGAAAGCAGTACTAATTGGGGGTATCTCGAGGGACTGTACCAGGCTCACTACTATTGTTGTTATACGTGAATGAACTAGCAAAGAACCTCACCTCATCTTCATTATTATTTGCGGACGACATTCATTCCTGGAAAACCGCAAACAATAATAATCACTTTATTCCACAACAATAACAATTTACAGCATGGAATTTTCAGCGTTTCTTTTACATATTGCGATGGTTTAGCTCTGTTTATAATTATATAAATGTATAAAATGCTAAAATATTGATAGCTAATAGGAAAAAATAAAAACTCCAACAAAATCACACCATTTCTAGGTCATAGTGAATAATAAATAAATAATATAACAAATCACACATGCAATAATATGCATTATTACATTTTATAGTTTAGTTAATGATTTAAAAGTTGTAAAAGTTCTTTTCTGATATTCGTCTCTTCACACAATGCTCGTGCCAAATATGGTACGGTCGAATTTTTATATTTTGTAGTACGAGCATAAATGTTTATGAAATTTCTTCTGGTCCTACCCGAAGAGGTACAAGGAAACAAATATGAATAAAGAGGATGTTCACTATCATACAAAATAACTTTAGCTAAGTGTTTACAAGAATTCATGTGCCTATTGACAACAGTGTCGGTTAGTTGAGTCAAAGGGATAGCACTGACCCTACTTACAGCCTTCAATGTTCTTCGTAGTATTATATGGTCTTTCTTGAGTAGCCCAGGGAAGAATAATGATGATAAACTGGTATTACAAAATGATCCAGACAAATTAGCTGAATGGTCAAACCTTTAGAGCCTGTAGATTGATTCCTATAAAAAGCGCGGTAATGCACTTCGGTCAGAGGTCTTACACATCGTACTCCCTGGGGGCACAGAACTGCCATATGTTGACGGTAAAAGCGGTTTGGGAATTATTGTCGTTAATGACACGTAGCCAACCGAAAGTTTTAAAGCAGCTTCAGCTAATGCTTTCTGAGTGCTATGGGCACTTCGATGGGATTTCAAACTACTTGATGAGTCTGTATTCTAATTACTCTATGCAGCACATGTCATGCCTCATCTACAATGCTGAGTACAATGGGTGAGTCAGTGATGCAGGAAGGGGGCACGTAACCTGCAATAGCGCAGAGTGCAGGAACCAAATTAGTCATTGGCATCTCACGCCATCCTGATAACAAGGAGATGAAGCATTTAAATCTCTCTCACTATCACATTGAAGGAGGAGAGGCGATTAAACTCCAACATACTGTATATTTAAGGGTGATTTGCGGATTGACTTTTCTAGCCTTTTCTCTCTACCTGGGATACATTTACAAGGCTAACACAAAAGGATTATCAAACTGCGGACGAATAAAATGCGTGTGGAAATAGAATTTCTCACAGAGTGGCTAACGAGTGGAACCCCTTACCAGATTCAGTAGTTTTACACCCATCAGTGAACGCTTTCAAAGAGAAATTAGATCTTTGCGGAGATATATATAGCAAGGATTACCAAAGGCAACAAGGGCCTACTATTCCTATTATCTGAAAGTGAATGCTCGTTTATCTGTTCCGGAGGTTACGGTCACGCGCACTCCTTGATTACATCGCGCTTTTTTCCCTCAAACCAGGAAATACCCATTTTGGGAATTATCCAATTGTGAAACCGTATCTACCTAGCCGGTGAATTAAATTAAACTAATACTTCCATGTGAAACCTCTGTGTGGTGAGTCCAGCTGTCCCGACTTACTGCCAAGGCTTCAGGTGCTACATCTTTATCAGCTTCTCCCCTATTTATCCAGATAAACAAAACCTGTTGGTCTGCCACATGTTCGCTGTGAAACAGAGTAACCAAAAAGTACTAGATAAAGCCAAAACCCTTTATTTTCCTTACCTTATACTTTATCAATCTTTTTGTTCCTGTTCTGTTGGGCAGATACTGTTGCTGTCTCTTATATGAATAAGTATGAGTTACAGAAACGTTTAATGGGGCGGTCGAAACTGTCCTTAAAAAGATCACTAGGATACCACATTCTGTAGCTACAAGCGCTTCAGCCAGAAGAGGAAATAGCCCAGGAATATTGACGCAATCTCGCGTACCGGATCTAAGGACCCATGTACATATCTCCTCTCTGATAGTATGTCTACACTGCCACAGTCCAACACTAAAACTGCGCAGGCAAAACCAAGTAGATATGATACTACATCTATATCCGTTGGAAGCCACTGTGTGACAAACAGCAGAGCTAAAAATAGACGCTCGAGACGTCAAAAGACGTCGAAAGCGTCTTCCGGAAAAGGGGACGACTGCCAGGTGTGTGGTGTTGTTGTTTCTAAAACTGACTCAGAATCTAAATGCAATTTTTGCAAACGATGGGTGTACTGCCTTTGCTAAAATGAGTACCGAAATCAAACTATGAGTCTATGAGAAATAACCCATGCCTATGATTGTGGTACGTTTGCCCACTTTATCGCCCTGGCACGATCTCACACAGCGTGTCGCTGGACAACAGAAGCCGCACGACACTTTTGCGTCTCAATACAGTTTCATACAATGCTGTAACTGACAACACCACAACATTCAAACATTATGAAAACCGTAAAAAGGATACTCCAGCCCAACCGACTGGAAATATCAATCTCCATAAGTTGAAGACTGCCTACGTTGCACCAGCGGGTGGCAGCGGAAGATGGAATCGCCAAAAGACCGCCAACATCCTCCATCAAGCATGGGGACATAACATAGATTAGTTAGACCCCAATGGAGTCTAAAGTTACTGACCCCACAAAGGGGGACAAGCAGTCAGAGACCGAACCTAGGTCTAAGGTCAGTCGATCAACCGTTCTTTTCCTGATTGATGTACCGGTGTGCAACAGTAGTCTCTTTGAACAAAGGGCTCTGTTTGATCAACAACAGTAGTCTACTCTGTGCAAGAAATTAGGGCTGAACATCAATGCAGCAAAATTGTGCGGACTATATAGGGGTGTTTAGACACCTCAAGGTAAGCCGTCTCCTTTGAGGGTGATATCGGGTTCTGACGAGGTGGCTAAAAGAATATCATTACTGGCACAAAAGCTTGCTAATGACAGGAGTTTTAACGTAAGAATAGGACATGGCAGGCCATGGGCTTACAGGCAAATGGTGAGGGAGTCAACAGAACCGGTGCTCTCTGCCTGCATAGTTATACGAGGTGTTCCGGAGCCGGTGACTGGCACTGCTTGTAAAAAACACATTCTTCATGTACATCAATGAGGATGGATGTCATCTTAGATGGCCCTTGGTGCTTCTGGAGCAACCTTGATCTGCAGATCACCTCGTTCCACATTATTATTGACAAGCAACTGAGATGCGTCCGTGCGACGGACCCACCACTTACTGGACTCCCAGACTCTATATGGTATCATTTCAACGTAAGCCACACCAAGCACTTACCAGGTGGCATCTATCGAACACCCACCTGTGGGGCAGAGCAAAACCAGCTACTGCTCGGCACCGTCACAGGGATACGGGACTTGGGCTATGACCAAATCAACATAGCTGGAGATTTCAATGCCCCATCACTGAACCTTGGCTCGAGGTATGTTCAGGGGAAATTCGGGCGAAATCTACTACAAACCACTCGAAGTATGGGACTAACTGAGAATGTTGCAGGTGACACTAGGTGCGGCCCTAGTGGAAAGTCATCGAAACTAGATTTTATTGTAACCAGTGACTGACTAGTCAAAAATTTCCAGATTATGACTCCACTAGGAAGTAGCCACGACGCAGTCATGGGATTTAACCTTGCTCTCCGTGAACACTTATAGTGGGACACGACTATGTGCTATAAAAAGGCGGACCATGCCGGAATGCGAAGGCTTTTGTCCGACGCAGAATGGTCCTTAGAATAGGATGAGTTATCCTTGGATGAACACTGGAAAGTGATAAAAGAGATTATTCACACTGCAATCTCGGATACCGTTCCTTTAGTCACGATACAGCGAAAAATCATGGCTGAAGAGAGGCATGCAACGTATTCTGCAAGCAAAGCCGAAGACCTGGTCCACGTGGCGAGTATCCAAGAGTCAAACCGACCACGACGCATACCTGGAACTCAGGTACCGGTGCAATGTGAGAGTAAGGAGTGACCGGAGGTCATCTCAAGCTAACCTTGCCTGGTGAACTCCAAAAGCTTGCACCAATTCATGTCGGGAAAAAACCAACCAGGGGGCAAGCGCCTTAGTAGGCCCAAACGGACAATACCTCACTGATCTGAAGATGCCTGAAACATTCAGTTTAGCCCTCGCCAAACGGTTAAAGAACAATGTGGGTACTACTAGCATGGACCAAAATGGCGGCATCGCTATTTCACTGGAGGAAAACCTAGTGGCTACCCTACAAATAAACCTGGCAGTAGTCCTAGGGAAATTACAGAGACTCACATCTGGAAAGTCCCCGGGTTGTGACGACATCAAGCCATCTGTTCTGAAACAGTGCGCCGAAGCTCTCTGTAGGCCCTTATGCGACTTCTTCCAACACTCGCTGCATTCAGGGAAACTGCCAGGGGAGTGAAAAAAGCTATCCTTTCTTTGATTTTCAAGGATTGGTATAGGTAACCTGCCACCAGTTATAGACAAGTAACTCTACTTCCAGTGTTATCAGAAGTACTGGAAAGTATAACTAATCACATCAGGAAGTAAGTCGAAAGGACTAATAGATTCCATGAAGCACAACATGGTTTCAGGAAAGGCGGATCCTGTATAACAAACTTACTATCAGCTTGGGACGATTGGACATCATGCTGGGATATGAATGTCTCAGTCTATGTGGTCCTTCTAGACTTTGAGAAGGCATTTGACATGGTTCACCATGACCTACTACACGAAATAATTCAGGCAGGTGTAGGTGAGACGCTTCTGTCATGGTTGGAGGACTGCCTAGCTGAAAAGAAGTTTTGCACTAACGTCAATCGTGTCCGATCATCTTGGCACAGCTCGTCATCAGGAGTGTCGTAGGGTCCTGTCCTAGGACCAGTGATGTTTTTGATTTTTATCGATGACCTACCGTGCCGTCTAAGCTGCCCGACTCTTCTATACGCTGACGACGTAAAGATATGGAGGGCAATAGCGTTCGGAAGACTCAGACGGGCTGCAGGCGTACCTAAAGCTTCTGGAAGACTGGGCGGTGGCCAATGGTATGACTTTCAACCTGATAAAGTGCAAAGTATTGAAGTTACGCACCTGTAGGCGGGAAATGCAAGTTACACCCTGTGAAACGAAAGCTCATGCTGCACAACGCCAGAGGGTAACTAAGGTCTAGTTCTGATGGAAAAAATGGACCCAAGAGCGAGTTACTCGGGGATGTTGCGAAGGCATATGCGACCATACGCTTCACACACAGGAGGTTAGGTGCACTCACTCCTGAGCTCCTTCTCAAATTGTACAAAGCATACTCAAGACTACATTCTGAAGTGCACAGAATCATTGCACCCCCACTGCTTAGAAGAAACACGAACCTTTTGTATGAAGTCCAAAGACGTGGTGATGGATCTCCGAAATAAACCATCTGATGAAAGGCTAAACAAATTGGATCTTCTCAGACTTAGCTACTGTCGACTAAGGGGGAATTGATGACTGCCTGTAGGTGCCAATGTCAACCTCTAGATGATCCATAGCGTCAGCACTCACTAAACTTGCTTCCCTCAGTTAGCCCTGATAATGATAATAATGACGATGTATTTATTCCTATCATTATTCTCTCTGACGTGTCAGTACCGATTAGCGAACTCGAAGTAAAAGGACTGGTGACTTGGTAATGCGCCCTGTTGAGAATTATATTCATATAACAGGCGAAAAACCAAAATCATTGTGTAGCAATAGTGTAAGATTTATCTGTTAACTGGCTGGGGTAGCAAGCCCAAAGAGTGCGTTTAATGATAGCACAACGAGGGAGTGAGCCACGTGAGAGCAGTGACACCGGAAGAACAGTGAAGGCGCTGCGCCGTATTTTATGAGCGCGTTAAAGTAAAAGTTCGAACATTCAAATTGCGCCACATGCCTATCGGATAACAAATAACAAGAATCACCCAAACAAAGGTGTTCTGCCATTGAGCAGGTATGGACTTCCCCATGGAAATCCCGGAAGGATATCTCATCAGAGGGCAAAGACTGAAGTGCGCTCCCACTTCTTTTAACTGGGGTTTTGCCTTCACTGGAACTCTTCACCGGCAGATATTGCTACGGCACCTTCTGTGGACTTCTTTAAACGAAAGCTGGACAATAATGCAGTGACACAAGGACTGTGTCCGAATGGCCTATCCCCTTAAAATCCCAAGCACCATTCGTGGGTAAACAACTTCTTTACATTCTCTCCCGTTTTGCTCTCCGACTACCCCAGCTACTACACCTACACTTATCACAATTATTGTTATTACTGATATTATATACATATATATCAACTTTAAATTTAATTAGCTGTCTGTTTTAACGTTTTCTTATTCTTTTTCTGTCTTTTGGTCTGCACAATCTACGCTAATTATATACGTTATTATTATCTCTTTTCTTTTGTCGACGACACCGGAGGACTAACTGGTGAAAGAATCAACTTCATTCACAGTAGCGACGAAGTGTCAACACATCGCATTCTACAAACAAACTACCATTAATCTCAGCACCACTACTTGTGGAGTCGACCAAAGCTAAGACGGTCGAGTGACAAGACAAACCACGCAGAAGTTTATCGAAGAACAGGAACCTATGCCTCGCAATCAAGAAGCGAGCAAAAAGAAATCAAAGTGGTTTATACTAGCCCGTAAAAACGATATTGAATATTGGAAGTGATCAGCCTCTCCGTAAGTCATTTGTGCCGCTGTCCTCTGCCGTCTGAGGTGGAAGTCGGCTGTTTTCGTGATGTTTTAATTGGATCGTTTTGCGTTGTTTGCGAAGTTTTCTCGACGCGAATGCTCTTTTATACTATATTTCAGCCAAAATTCTTGTAAAAATGGAAGAAATCGTTGTTTTCATTTTAACGACAAGTGACTTGGTTTTGTCAGTGAGTGTACAGGAATGTCGAAGTTCACTGTAAATTGTTGATAATGATAAGAAATAATAATAATAATCCACAAAAAGTGTGACAGCTTTTCCTGAACGACGAAGAAGTATGTTGAATATCAGAGTGCTAAAGGATTCATGTAGCCAATAAGATTTCATAGTCAGGAAGGAAACTGTTGATTGACTAGTGAGAAAACGTTGCAGAAACCATCGTCTAAGTGAAGAGTACTGTGATTTATGCTGTTTATTTATCCTACTAGAAGTCTTATCCTTTTAATTTCCAAGATTGTGGTCATAACTTGCAGTAGGTTAGACTTCAGATTTTTCGGTCGATAACAGAAGGATTGAATCCTATGTTGATCCTTTTCTAACAAATTTCTATGCATTTCTAAACACTTGGACAACTCGAGGTCGCTTATACTGTGGTGAGAGATGGTTGCTAGCCAAATTGGTTGACAGCAATAGAGGTCAAAGGTCAAGATGGACAGGCGGATACATTTAACATATAGATGAACTGACACAGCCATAAGAGATGAAAGGTTAACTTTGTGTGAGAAACAACCAATCAACAGACTGTATTTTCTACTAACATTAACCTACAATAATGTACATCAAAATCTATAAATACGTGTTGATTTTCCGTAATGAACGTTCTGTTGCCTGGCCCTTGTCTTCTGTTGTTACAATACCACTTCTTCTAGGAGTCGGTTCCAGGAGCTTATAACTTGGTGTGAGAGCCAGTGCTTCACAGTGATGCGGTTATTGCTTTGCTTTTGACATATCCTGTTATGTCCACTGAGGGGCTCCGACCCGATGGCGAAAAAAGAGAAAGTAAATCAGGTGTGTAGTCATTATTTAAAACTTTAAACATTGTAATAAGATCTCCTCTATGCCTCCTACATAACGAGGAGAAGAGATTCAGACCGTCTAGTCTTTCAACGTATGGTAAATCAGCCATGCCAAATATCACACGTGTCAAATTCCTTTAAACTCTTTCTAGAATGTATGGGTCCACATTAAGACAAGGACAGGCTACCTCGTTACAACTTACCAGTCTTGACCTCACCAGAGATGTACATAAGGAGGTGAACATATCTCTGATGATTCAAGTAAACTTCGTGCGAATCGCCCGTAAAGATCTGGAACTACGAGCTGTTACCTAACAACAGTGTGCTGTAGTTTTTATCTCGTGACTTACAATGACACCTAGATCCATATGAGCCTGAACTGATGGCAGTGTTATTCCTTCTAGTTCGTGAACACTGGCGCTTGAGTGTTCAATATCCATGGCTAGGTATTTTCGGCCTTGACCGGGAGCATCCATTATTTCAAACTAACTGAAAATGCGCCGGAAACTTCTGGGAAAGCGGCCATGTTATGGTAACAACAGAAGACAAGGGCCAGGCAACAAGTCGTTTATTTACGAAATCAACAGATATTTATATATTTTCATGTACATTATTATAGATTATTCTAAGCAAACAAACACAGTCTTCTGATTGGTGGTTTCTCGCTGAACGTTAATCTTTCATTTCTTTGTGGCCGTTTACTGAAGTTCAGATTGTCTGTCTGCAAACTGTATCCGCCTACTCAAAGTCTGTTGTGATTGGTTTTTGAATCACTCTTTGTTCATGTTTTTCTCACGACCAAGATTGAGGACGCAAACATTGACGTAAATTACTGTCTCCCGATTTGAGTGGCAGCCGGCTCTCACCACACTGATCTCCTCTTCAAATAGTTTGGACTGAAGTCGGCTTAGACGTACGTGCATAAAGTCTTCTGGAAAGATTTCTTGTTTTACCTGAGGAGATACAAGGTTGGAGCTGCGGGTAAAGTGGGTGCTCAGAGTCTGACAAAATTCCTTTAGCGAATTTGCTGCATGACACCAAGTGCCCATCAGTGTTGCTAAGCAGCTGCCGTCATCCTCCCGCCACGTCAACATTCCGCAAGCATTCAAGCTTAGCCGGTCTTTCTGTTTGAGTAGGAGATTTAGCTCACTGTTAGCTGTGGGCCGATTCACCTTTTTTCGTTGGTTATCACTTGTATGACAGTTTTCAAGGTGTCGTCTGATCTTTGAATCTGGACAAGTCTTGCTGGGTCCTGCTCTAAGGCATTTACACTATATGCTATTTCAGGTAACTCTACCTCTTCTCTTCTAGATGAAATATCCGGTAACACATTCTCTTCTCCTGGAACATGAGAGATCGTGAAATCATACTCTTGCAGGCGCAGCATCCGCCGTGACAACTTCCCACGTGGGTCTCTGGCGGTTCTCAGCCGCTGCAACGGCTTATGATCAGTCTCTACGTGGAAGCGTTCACCGAGTAAATAGGGTATCCATTTGTCTAGCGCCCACACAATTGCCAAACACTCCTTCTTAATTGTTGAATACTTCAGTTCCGTGTGCGTTAAAACACAGCTGGCATACTCAACAACTCCTCTACCCTGGCTGAGTACTGCACCTATTCCGTAATCGCTAGCATCGCTAGACACTATGAACGGCTCTCCCTGCACCGGTAGTTGCAGCATCATTCTCTTGTGATCCATCAGCTGTTTGATG
>OX235273.1:112659124-113036104 GCA_944472155.2 Trichobilharzia szidati | reverse complement strand
CGTGAGAGAGACGCAGAAGGCTTGTCAAGGTCAGTGCCAATACGAGAGGATCACCGTCAACTCCCAGCTTCGTGGTGCGAAACTGCTGCATTGCCCGCTCTCTGTCCATCGGGCTGTCAAACTCCTGCTTCAAGCGTTCAACCACTGACTTCCAAGTTGCTTGCCCTTCTGTTTGCCTCACACTATCATATGCTGCCTCTGCCCGACCTCTCAGTAGCATTCCAAGTAAAAGTGCCTTCGCTGATGGCTCTTGCACGCTATTCAACTCTGCAACAGCTTCGAAGTCCCTCAAGAAGATCCATATATCTCCTTCTTTAAAAGCTGCAGGCCATGGGACTTTCATTTCGCGACAGGCAGCGACAGCAAATGTAACAACAGAAGACAAGGGCCAGGCAACAAGTCGTTTATTTACGAAATCAACAGATATTTATATATTTTCATGTACATTATTATAGATTATTCTAAGCAAACAAACACAGTCTTCTGATTGGTGGTTTCTCGCTGAACGTTAATCTTTCATTTCTTTGTGGCCGTTTACTGAAGTTCAGATTGTCTATCAGCAAATTGTATCCGCCTACGCAAGGTCTGTTGTGATTGGTTTTGAATCACTCTTTGTTCATATTTTTCTCACGACCAAGATTGAGGACGTAAACATTGACGTAAATTACTGTCTCTCGATTTGAGTGGCAGCCGGCTCTCACCACACTATCACTCCTCTTCAGTTGTCACTACGGTTTTACGTCATCTGCGTAAAGGACCATAAGGGATTTGGTGAGCACAGGTAACTCAATGATATGAAAGATAAATAAGAAGGCCTGCGTACGGTGCTTTGTTCTACTCTACTACGTACCACTGTTCAGAAGGGGAATTCTGGGTTGACCCTGACTCTGTTTCTTACCTATGAGGAACTCTTTAATCCAGTTTATTCCAAGAATTTCCGATTTCATTAGGGTCCATGTATAAGGCACTTTGTTGAAGACTGTTTCTGAAATCTATAAAAATGACATTGACAGGCCTTCTGTTCTCCCTTAAGTTGACCCAGGTTTCTCTTGCAGCAAGAAGATCTGCCAGGTAAAATAAGTTTCCCGGAAGCCATGCTGTGCATTGGACAAAAAGCTTTTGTTTTCCAGATTTGCCATGATAGCTTTCTTGATGATTCTTTCCATCATCTTGATTAGGGCTCAGGTGAAACTGATATACCTGTAGTTTGAAAGACAGTGTCTTGATCCCGTTTTGTGGGTTGGGGTTACCGTGTCGTCTTTCCATTCATGAGGTAACACTCTATTCGGGATAGGTAGCTTTGTTGTTGCTGAATTTTGATTGAACTAGCGTATACACATATCCTAATACTTCCTCGCGTTTACTATTGTGCCCTAACGTTGCGATTACTCGACATCCGCAACGTAATTCAAAAGGCACTTGCGAAGGAATACGATAGTGTATTATGGCAGCAATCAACAATTCAAAAAAATCGAGCGAGTACAAAAGTATCAATTGTTAACATGCAAGATTTAGAGTAATAAATAAATGAAAGTACAATTACACAATGAAAGTATAGTACGATTATGAGTAATAAAACGGGTCACTACAATAGCCCCTCCGTAGAATGCAGGTAAATGAAGTTTACCTGTATTCGGAATGATATTGTAAATTACAAGAACAAAAAAATATGAAAACCGAATTGAGGCTTTTAAGTTTTCTGAGGTTCGATTATAACTGTATATATTCGAAAATGTTAACAACTTTGAAACGAACTAAAATGTTTAGAAAGTTTTGCAAAATGTAACAATAAAACCAGAAAAATTATTATTAGAATAATAATGAGGTTGTTATTGTAAAGAGTTACATATTAGATTTATATCTTAACATACAGTTAATAGTATAGTAATAAGGAAGTATGGAAATGACTTGGGTAAACATTCAGTTACCTCTATTTCCATGAAAGCTTGTTGTACAAGTGGAATTATACAAGAAGAGATGGCTGTGCCAGAGAAGAATGCAGCATTAGCTGCTGCTGCTGATACGGTTGAAAGTGAACGTCCGTCAGCATGTTGTTGTTGTTGCTGGGGTGTTGTTACTCGGCGTTGAGGAGTAACTTGAATTGATGTTTGCTGCGGTTGGAGAGTAGAAGTTGGTTGATTGATAGCCATTCCAACAAGAGCAGTTGGCACAAGCTGTGGTAAACCAGTGGTTTGAATCAATTGACCGTTAGGAACAACAGTCATGACTTTTAATGGAGCTCCTGGTGCCAGAGTGATAAACTGGGGAGTAGCATAGGAGCGTGCAGTTACATTACAAGGTTGACCACTGACAGAGACGTCAGTTGCCATCATTGTTGCTTGTTGCTGATGTTGTTGGATATAAGCTTGCTGTTGAGCTGGTTGTAACTGATGAGCTTGTGCTTGAATCTGTTGTTGTTGAGGTGATTGGGTAAACTGTTGTAATTGAACAGTTGTAGGACCGGCTTGAGTAAATGGAGTTGCAGACCATTGTAAGAGTGTTTGCACACCTGTAGACAATGCTGAAGCTTGAGGACAGAGAACTGGAATTGAGGTGGTGCATAACAGCCAGCTGCTTGAGTATCAGGGTGAACTGGGATAGCAGTCGCTGTGCCGCCAGGTCCGGAGGTACATTTAGCAGAAATATCAGTAATTATACATCCAAATGTTATGAAGTAATAAAAGTTAATGCGACGGCAAAGATGATTTATTCCACTGTGTATACTTCGAAATGATGTATTCCATCAATCAGCTATGTCGGGCTCGCCAATTTGTTGTTGCTGAATTTTGATTGAACTAGCGTATACACATATCCTAATACTTCCTCGCGTTTACTATTGTGCCCTAACGTTGCGATTACTCGACATCCGCAACGTAATTCAAAAGGCACTTGCGAAGGAATACGATAGTGTATTATGGCAGCAATCAACAATTCAAAAAAATCGAGCGAGTACAAAAGTATCAATTGTTAACATGCAAGATTTAGAGTAATAAATAAATGAAAGTACAATTACACAATGAAAGTATAGTACGATTATGAGTAATAAAACGGGTCACTACAGCTTGAAGATCGAAGTCAGCAGCCCGGCTGTGATAGCTCCTTGAGAAGCCTTCGATGAAGGTTATCGAGTCCCATTGACATCGTTGCATTTACAATTTTGCAGAATGGAATACGATATTTTGGTCTATGTTGACGGAATCTATCCTATATTCCTCTGACAGTGGCAAAGCTGATGCTATGAAGGGTGACGATTCCTGTGTGAAGACTTTGGAGAGGTAGTCCGTCACTTTCTCTGCTTTTTATTGGTCCTCTTCGGTTGTGTTGTTATAAATAGTCAGGTTTGGGACCTCGCTGGATGTTTTATTCCTGGAGTTCATGTACGAAAAAAATTTCCTGGGCTGTGCAGCTACATTTTGGTCTAGATGCACTTCAAAATTCATCCTTGATTGACGGATTCTTGCAACAGCTTTGACACTGGCAATGATGTACTACTTTCTTGCCTCAAAAGATTCAAGTATGATAAGCAGGTTTCAGCAATTCTGCTTACTCCTGAGTAACATACGAATTTCTCAGTTTGTCCATGGGGACAGACAAAGAAGTGAAAGATTGGATTATACGAACGCGAAGTTGCTAGTATTGGCTCCATTTAACTTCCACCTGAGATTATCAATTTATGTGCCAGTCCTGTGATTCGGTTGCTGAGGCGATGGCATTTTTATCATCTCTCCAGATGTTTGATCGACCTGAAGTTTTGGTCCATGATATTGTTCCGGTTGTGACCTTGAAGTTGATCACAGTCTCATCACTTCTCCAGAGGTGTGGGAGGTGATGTATGAGGTCTTCATCCTTCCGATCGGAGAAAACCTGGTGTAGCGCTGCTAGCAGTAGCGCGTAGGCTTTGTGACAAGTTGTATTAGGTTGTATTAGATTCCAACAGATTATGGCCAAAGGAGTTCTCTAAGGATGACGTTTTAAGGTTCTTCCAATCAACTGTTGGACCGCTGAAGATGCCGACTGCGAGACCGAGACATTTGGATATCCATGAGCCCAGTTTCTGTATTAAAACGACGTCGGCATTGCTATCGAGACTCAGGCATACATTAATGATATCGTTATCTTACCGAAACTACCTAGCGGACGGAGAAATGACATTAAGCAAACAATCAGGTGACTCTGTCTTTGGGTTGCTATAGTTTAGAGTAACCAAATGGCTTTCCTGCCCTGAGATGACAGTGTCTTTTCATCCTTCGTTGATAGGATGTCTTTTATAGGTATTCGAAGATATTCCTAAAATCCATATAGCTAGGAGGAGAGAAGAGTGTAAAGTTAATAACTAGGACGACAGTGCGTCTGCGAATACCAGTTAACTCAATAGATTCAAAAACTTTCAATGCCAATAAGCCACAACTCATGTTTTCAATGAACTGAGTTTTCATAGTGTATTTGAAGGCTACCAATACAAGTCATGCAGGTAGACAGCATACAGTTGTTAACTCAAATTTCGTTATTCCCCATTACAAACACACGTAGGCTTTTAATCCATGTTCTCTGGCTATTTTTCATGTCAATACTGAAGAATACTAATATCATAAACAACCGAATTAAATGTTACTGATGAAACAGTCCACGCAAGCCTTGATAACACATTAAAGAAGTAATGACGGTCTGAGAATTTAACAACATTTCACTCAAGTCTTACTACGTTGCCTATCATTCTCCTTAACTACACCATGTCCTCGAAATGACAAATAAAATAGATACACATGGCGAAAAGAAATGTATGTATTGACAGTGAAACTACAAGCAACTAAGTTTGAAATAACTTACTTAGTATGAAAGAGTACATTTTCACATTCAAAATGGCTAATCAATCAGTGGAAAATTTCACAGTTGTACATTGATTGTAGTCGAATTATGGTCATCGTAAAGTCGAATAACCATACTATGCCGGAGACTTGGATCAGTTCCCTTCACTTGGTTGTGATGTTGGGCCAATCTTTGAAGATTTTCATCACCTACACATCCGCCAGGAAAAACTGGATATAACGTCTCCATGTAAACAGAGAGATTAAACTCCCTCGACTGCCTTCGCCTGTATTGCAAAGTATCTGAGACTGTATGTGCATTAGGAGAATTGATCTTCCCTCTAGTGAACGATCCTTTATTGTAGGCACACAGAATATGTGAACAAGGCAGGTTGTTGCGTGTTCTATTTGACTAAATTAGCGTACACGTATTTTCTAGTACTTCTTCACGTTTATCAATGTGCGTAGACGTTGTGGCTACTCGACGCCCACAACGTAAAATCAGAAGGCACTTGTGAAGAGTGTAATCGTGTATTACAGCAGTAGTCAAATTTCAAAATTGTATCAAGGTAACGTTCAACAGTAAATTGACAAATGTTTACGAAGTACATATAAAATCGGTCTGTGTAAACATATAATATAAGTATGCAAATTAGATTAAAATGCGTGTGTTTAAAGTTGGCATAGGGTGATATTCGTAGATGACAATTTGTGATCTGCTTGATATCAAATATGTCTATCAAGAAAGCAAGCATAAGTGCACGATACTAATGACTGGCTAACTTAAGTAATTTGGTTCCACTCATAACAACTTGTAATGCTTGCCAGTCACATTGAAGGGACCTAAATACCAGACGGCTGTTATATCAATCAGTCGGTAGTCAACAGCGTCATGTATTTTCCCTCACTTCCTTGATAGTCGTCTAGGGTATCGAGCAGATCACATATTGTGAGCTGAATCATCTCCATTTACACAGGAAACCATGGTGAAATTTCAGCTTGAACTGTGTCAATTGCAAGTGATTTGCGCATTGTGAATTTGTCTTACGTAGACATCAGTTTGCCCATATAGCTAGCTAGAAATCGGACAGATTCAACCGATTCGGCTGTCTGAGTTGAGTCGAACTGGATACACTGCCAATGAGCCTAGTGGCCCTTAGACAAGTGAAACAGCTGTCCAGTTTTCAAATCTCTTCAATCGGGCTAGTCAGCAAACACAACTGGTTGATGTGAGTGGTGTCCAACTACTCAGTTCAGTCAGTCAGTCAGTCAGTCAGTCAGTCAGTCAGTCAGTCAGTCAGTGGTGTGTAGTTTCGTGCAACAATTTATTTCAAGATACTGATCGCTGGTGAAGCCAGTTGGCAAAGTGGAATTTCATGATGCTTCATCTGACTTTCCAGATGACTAGTTATCTCGTCATTCTCCTGACTGACATTGGGATTATGATTGCTGGCGCTGTGGATAAGTTACAGTATGGACCATTCGCATAGTGTGAGTGCATTGTGTCCATTAAGTGAACAACCATCCTCTGATTCTTTGAGCGTTATTCAATAGACTGAAATTCGCATGCAATATCAATAGTGGTTTTCAGAGTTAGAGAGTAAACAGCTTGTGTTATAACTAACGAGACTATGGAAATAACAGGATGAATTTTATTGATTGATTACTTGTGCATCCGCCACACAGAAGCTAAAGAATCCAACTCCTTTCGTACTCTTCACCCTCAACATATTAACAATCTCGAAGGAATGTTCTGGAGAAGCTGTGTGACATGAATTTACGATGTTCTCGAAAATCCGGCTTTCCACCAGTTTGTTCTACCAGTCACCATCTTTGAAGCAAGAAGGTATAACAGGGTATACAGTATCGCATGTGTCCATTTTATTATTTTCAGAATTCTCTTCACATAAAGACGACTGAAAATACACCCAGGATTAATGAAGTAATGAGCATAGATTTCCCTTCTACTGGACTCACAATCACCATGAGGACAATGGGTTTACGAAACAGCAAATAGTGCAATAAAATTGTACAAACAATAAAACTAACAAGACAAGGAACTAGTAATTTAAAATAGCTGAGGAGACCATCGAACGACATCGCACACCTGACAAACCCCCGAGTGGAAGCCGAATAGGAATCGACAAGTGGGGCGTTTGAGAGCGACATGGAGAAGATCGTGCGTGAAGGAGATCAGAGAGTGTGTGCAATCATGGTGTCAGCCAGAAAGGACGGCAGCAAATAAGACAAAGTGGAACAGATGTGCTTTTGAATCCATTTCTTCCACTCGGAACCCAAGAGCACAATACTAATTTTATAAAAATAGGATTTAAAATACATTGGAAAGGGGGTTCGAGAAAGTTTTTGGATAAATAGCTTACAACTAAACACTATCTGCACAGCAGCATAAAGAGGGAGAATTACTTAATTCAATAGAAGAAAGTAGTCGGTGAGTGAACAATAAGTTGCACAGAGTAGTGAGTGATGAAACAAACTACACAACTATTCAATAAGTTGAATAATTGCTGCTGCAGTAATCTGAGATTAGTCACGGCTCCGTTTATACACACAAGTCAGATAGGAGTAGCTTGATCCAGGGAAGTGAAGTGAAGTTAGGTCTCTTCGCCTATTGATAATGGTAAAGACGGTCGTGACATCGACTCTGTGTCCCAATCTGAGCAGATGTCAAAGGACTGTGAACCCCTGAGTCTAATGCTTTTGGGTACGTTTCAGATTAGCCGAGAGGATGTCAGTCTTTCTGTTCTTCGAAAGTACTTGCTCTGACATGTACATACAAACTTGTGATGACAGTTCGTGCTGACTTCAGATATGTTCGACTTTTATACTCTTCATAGGCCTACTGAACAATGACAAATTCCTTATCGGATTGTTATTAGACACAAGAGGATCAAAATCATTTGCAGCTGAGGTGTCAGCTGTTGATGAAAATCATGTCTACCACAAACTATTCTTGCGATTAACAACAAACTTCGAATTGCCTACCAAAACCAAGTGGTCCCGGAATTAAATTCCATTTAGTTGTCCAGTCTTACAGATAATTAGCTCTGGTTATACATTGGGTTATTCACATTTCAATTTTAGAGGTGATTTGCAGTTGCGAAAGGCATCATCAATCCTTTAATACTGGGTGTAAGCAGACACGGATTATCGATTCATTCAGATTCACCGAGATCGGACAAGCACCAATAAGTATATGCAACGGTAGTAATTCCCCCCCCCCCCAAATTATTAGCCACAGCATTTATCACTGGACATCGGATGCTGACCCTCACTGTTTAAGTCGACTTGTTTAGCATAAGGCTCACGGTCAAGCTTCCACACCATTTGGAATGCCATCGGGTTATGTCCATTCGTCCGTGCACGATTCCTGGCTAGTTGAGCAATCAGACTCGCACTACGATTTGGTCCCGAAACATACGTCGTAATTTGGACAATCAATTCTGGTGTTTTGTTTTTCCTTCGGTCTACGCGGGACGAATACTATAGAAGTTGTGGGTATTAGATATTGCGTTCATATACATCGTACCATCCGTGAACGTCAACACATTCAGACTCTAAATAAGAAGAGCTAACGCTGAGATCCCCCAACCACATCGAAAACACACTCATACTAATTCATACACCACTGTAATGGATAGTGACTTCACCTGGTGAGAACAGCGCAACACATAACAAGGGACTAAACTAGTAACAAGCATTATGGAAAAGACATACGAAGTTGAGTACTTCCCAGTGTCTAATCAGTCTGTCAGAATATCCTGCTCCTACAGATTCAAACGAAGTATCACCGAGTGTTTTAAACCATCGAAACATGCTGCGAATAAACCGAAGTCTCAGATATTCACAACAAAATCTAAGAAAAACACTTTACAACACATCTATAACAGATACACTTGCATGTTTCAGGTTCGAGAGATTCAGTTGTCCACACCCTAAGAGGAGAAACAGAAAATCTCAAATGTCTGAATAATCGTCAAGACGGCTTGATTGCCATTTATTAATAATTCAGCCACATCACATGTACCCTTTAAATAAACAACCTTCTAGAAACACAAGTTCTCACTATTCTGAGACAGAATGGATGAAGTTACAAGAATATTTGCCGACCTGAGAGGCCACATCGAACTGACAATGATAACATCGAAATGTCCAGCTTATGAGGCTAATTAGAAGGCATGAGAGATCAGAATTACCGCAACAACACAGACATCAATCACCACAATCGTAGGGTGAGAATGAGTCTCCGAATGACGCTTGGAACACACACGAGGCAATCTTCGGCATCAGTTTGATGAGAAATATCAGAAGGAAGTGAGGTGCAGAACAAATATGTTTGTAAAATATGAAAAGAAATTTCATGAGCATTTATTAGCAGAAATTTAATATCTACAACACATAACTACTTCAGTGATTGATGATTTCACTGTCATTCATCACGTCGATATTAAAGGTGATACTGGAGGTTGCATGGCTGGTTACACACTCCTGTAGCCAATTGTAGCACATGCGAGTCTCGGTCCAGAGCTCCCTGTCGTTCTACTCTCCTCAGTTGGCTTCGTGCCCAAATCATCTACATTTTGATGTATAACTATTGAACGACCAAGAAAGCCATTATACCGACATATATTGATTGCACTCACAGTCACATTGATTTGCAAGTTCCCTCTGGCGTCAACCATTGCGTTACCGAGATCCCCTTCATGACGCATTTGGCCAGTTGTTCCACCATGATTTCTGAAGTAAGGCAATACAAACATCAATGCATGTTAATATTAATAGAGTGGTAGTGTAGGATGAGGGAAATGGGAATTCCGATGTTAAGTATAATAATAGCAGAATGAATTATGAATTCTCTTCGACATACAACCAACGATGGAACGCCTTCCAGAGAAGTCGATCATTCATCTGCACTAAAATACCTCTTCCACGTTTCAAACTTCACATTTATTTGTAGCCTCCAGAAATCAGTAAGAATCTACGTGTTTTGAGCACACATGTGACTGCATCTGGATCACCACATTCAATCGTTGCATGAACTCTTGCAAGTATGGAAATAGTCAGATGAAGGAAGACAAAAATTCCTGTGATCTTAGGCCTACATCGACTTTCCTTCACACACTAGTACAAACGGTATCTAAGAGGAGTGAAATGGTGCATGCAAAAACTCACCTGTTGAATGGGTTGAAGTGTGGTCCTGCGTCAGTACAATTATTCCCAAGTCCACCATATTGATGCACGTGTACTCCATGTTGTCTTCCAGGTTGGAAGCCTGACACACTTCCATTGACGCGAATCCAGTATCCATTTCCAGTGAACCAGACTGATCCTACGTATGGTGGTTTCACAAACGAGGCGACGGCAGGTGAAATTCGTGTATTTCCATAACCTGCGAAAAGCATGAATATCAACATCAACATCATGGTCGAATAGCATGATAGAAATTCGTGGTAGGATATCAATAAGTATCCGAATAAATCAATCGCCAAACGACAAAGCATCACAGCCTCTAGAGAAGTCTCCTGTCAAAGACAATGACATCAGATTTCATACACCTGTGTATATGAATATATCTACACGAATGATCGACGAAATTCATATTCATTGGAAAACTCGATCAGTTGATAATGGTAACAGACTAACAACACTAAATCCAATGGTCAATACACCAAGACTTGAATATTGCAACGTTGGGTGGTGAGAAGGTGGATGGTGTAATCTACTTCATCTTCCTTACCTGTTTCCCAATACCAAAATACATCGAGTACATCGAGTATTTTATGCAGAGTCAGTCACATGGCAAAAGACCATCTCCCTTACCGTTCGCTATTCCACTGGGTATCTCATACACACTTGTCAAACATCCGTTGAACAGAGAAGTTGAAACTCGATAAAACGCACACACACACAAACAGTGAATGAGAATTCGACTGGAGAAACCAGAATTCTTCATTCACACTAACTAGCCAAATGATGTGAAGAGTTAGACTCAGAATGAGTCCACAGAACACTTTCAGTATGCTGCACATATAATGGTTGACGAAACCAGTTTGAATGGACCAGTCAGTTGTGGTGAGTACTCGCTTAGTACTCATAAGTGAGAACTCATCACCTCAACTCACATCCTACTTGTGATTCAACATTCGGCCAAATAAGTGACACGACAATGAACGGGAATAGCGCCATCTTGGGAGACATTTTCTTAACCACTTCACACTCGTTAATGTGATCTGAAACAGTCAGACAAGTGTGACATGCACTTATATTTATATGTGTAAATCAAAGGTTGAATAGTGCTATTTCACACACACACAAACACACACATAATCCCTGAATCATCACCTGAGTGACTCAGTCGTGTGAAAAATCACGGATTTTCGTGTTCTGAAGCAGTTAAGAGAATTTTCAGGTCATTAAGTAAGCCGATTAATGTGAATTGAGGTCGTTCGTTACTTATTTTCATTTACACAGAAACCGTAATACATTTCGACAATCTGTACATCACGAATGCATCATGTGAAAATGGTTCGATCAACAGGACAAGAGGCAAACAACTGACCCCTCCGTCGATGACAATGTACTAGAAGTTTGATAAGGGTCACACGTAGATGTGTGCGTGCAAGTTTTGAGTGAAGACTTTCATTCACAGACAGACAGTGTGAGTGATGACATTGTAGTAAAGGCGAGTTTGAGTCATACCTGAATTTGACGTGAAATTACAAGTGGAGTGTATTCTGAATTGTTGAAATCTGTAATGGCTCTCGGAAATTTTGCAGTCTGTTATATATATATATATTACTGTGATAAAATGATGTGGCATTGAAACTGTTATACCTAATTTGAAACAGACTTTCTCGATCAACTTTTCCGTTGTAACCAATAAGACCAACAACTCATCTTATCTTTGGTCCTGCAATTATCATCAGTTCAAATACATATGTCTGACTGCAGTCAGGCTAACCGAGTATAAAAACCTAGCAAAATCTAGATTAGTTGACCTGAATAAGATAAGAAATCTAGAGAATATTCCAGCTATTGCACTACATGGAATTACATACAACCATTCAATATGATGAGATAAAATGACAGTTTTAAAATCTAATGTCACAGGGTGGAGGGAGAGATTGACTATAGAAGCTTTGTTTATCGAATCAACTGCAAATACTGTTTTCAATAGGAATGATTCAAGACCTGTCACAAATATCTGGAAAGTCTTACTACCCCTACGCAAATAGGAGAGAACAATGAATACTATAAAACGAAATTTTCGAAGTTGTGCGATTACAATTGATATGATTATGAACAATAAACTGTGTTCGAAACGTCATCCGGTAAATAATACTGATTCTCTACTGTGTGATATATCCAATAAACAAATTATTATGTTAAATATCTTCCAAGTACAGAAAGAAAGATATGTATAAGATCTTTCAAAAATGGAACTTGGATGTATCCTTAATTCCTTGATACAGATGGGTTATCCGTGTAGCTTCATGAAGAAATATATGCACAAACTAGATGGAAAACCGGAGACGATGACAGCATGAAGAAATCCGCTATTTATTGAATTACAACATAATCTGGATTTGTCAAAAGAAATTTTCTTCCAGAAACTAGCAGGAAGTATATGAAGAACATTTTACGTAGAAAACTTGTGTCTGTCTTTTTCTAACCTCACAATGATTATGAATAGTTAAGACTGACAAGTTTCTCGTTTGTCCGTCAGCTTGTAAGCGAAGCAGATTATGAATGACTCAAATGAAGGATAGGTGAGATATTTTTTCCTTATCTGTGTGCATTTCTTAGTTCAACTTCGCCTATGGAGATAGTCATGTTGGCTCTAAAACTAAACAGCTTAGCCAATGTGTCACAGAACATCCCTAGTCGAGGTTTGGTACAGGTTAAATAAAATACATGTGAATCTCTATTTTGTCTCATTTAGTCGATAGTGGCCACTGAGTGGATAAAACGAAAGCGTTCAGCACGACCCATCGTATACCACTGAATCTTCCCAGTGGTTTCGGTGTTTGTTTACTGCATACATCTGAGGTCATTGGGATTCGAAGCATCACTTATGTATTCGGAAGAAGTTCGTACAGTCATTCTCTCTCCATATTCGTTCGTATATTTATATTTATATTAAAACATTCAGGCACAATATTGAAGCCAGTATTTTTCATGATTAAATGTATGATATGAATGATAACGAAGACGTCATTAAAGATGTTAATTAGGGATGAAGTCTTTGGATGTAAACATGAAGAAATGAAAAGAAATTTTGGAAATTTTAAGCGGCTGAGTCAGTGATTACAAAGGTAATTATTAGATTGCAACAGTCTCTTCCAGAAAACATAGTTCTTACTTCCTTCTTCGCAAGATCACATCTTCAGAAATTTCAATTATTCATGAAGCTCTTTTTCTGTTTACTACCTACGTATCAATTTGTGGTACTGTTGAAATAGACTAAGCCGCTGAGATGCAGACTTTCGAAAAGTTTTCAAAAATCCTGGTGGACGACGTCGCTCCCTTCTTCCATCGGGCTTCCTAACGCAAGAAAATGTCAATTAATAAAGGCAGTTGGAGTCTACGAATGTCAGAATTTCGTTTAGTTTGGATTATGTAGTCAGATAGGTTGCTTTATACAGCAGGTCACGTTTAGAAGCTGCACTAGTTCTCGATATTCCATATTTCATCGGATATTATCACCTCCATGCGTAAATTAAGGGACACCACTTTATTCTGGGCAGTGTTGTACGCTGACTAACTTTCCAATAAAGATCATTTTTAGGATACGATTCCGCTGATTGGGAGAAAGAGCTTCTCTTTGAAGCCACTCAACTGGGTGGTTGACAAGTTACGGCTATATTTATCCAAGTTTCCATGGTCATGACTAATTGTAAACATATCCATTATCTGTTGTTGCTCTTCAGTGAAGCTCATCACAACGTAGAATTCACAATTGAATACAATCACCTCGATGACATTCACAACCGAAACCTAGGATGCTTTGATCCAGTGACATATTTACTGATAGAACACATGGAATGTACCGTATCTTAAATACAAAAGCTTCGCCGTGTCAGTTAATAAGGAACACTGGACTGCACACTTCTCAATGGAACACAAATACTTTGCTCGATTGAGAGGTGTTCTGATCAAAGGCCGATATTGCCATGAAGTGAACACTGGAAAGTGGATGCACACAATGGTTCATCAACATGCACAGTCAGGAATGATATCAACGATTAAACTTCGAAATGCTTGGTAGGAATCGTCTGCGTTTATGCCTTGAAAATGAGTGTGGTGAGTCTGCTAATGAAATCAATTGCAGACTAAATGGTGCACTGATGAGGACATATCAATCATCAATTCTACTGATTTATTTTACAGTATTTCATCATGAGCTGACATTGGTTCGAGAACCATTGGAAAACCTGGGAGTACTGGACAGCTGTTTCGTCGTAGTTTGTGTAGGTAGGTAGTTACCTGGGGTTCTAGAGATAAGTCGTGAGCAGTAGGGTGCAGCAGGTCGGGTGTGAGGAAAAATACTTGCCGAAGATATTTGCTAGGGGTCGCGCTATGTCGTGAATTGGCAGAAGTAAGAATTCATGGGCCATTGGATCGGGTCCCAGGGGCTAAATGGTCTACGAGCTCGCCTTGTAACCAGAAGGTCCTGGGTTCGAGTCCCGGTAGGTGCGTAATGATGAAGAATCCCAAACTAGGATGAAACAGTTGTCCAGTACTCCCAGGGTTTTCAGTGGTTTTCTAACCAATGTCAGATCATGATGAAATCCTGTAAACAATCAAATCCCTAAAAACCAATACTTAAATTATAATACTGTAATTTCTAATTAAAACGGTGAATAATTGAGAAGCCTCATTCTCTTGTTACTTACAAGTGTGTCCATCACTTAAAATCCAACGATCTCACCAGTCTCATGATGGAGATTTATTCATTTTGAGCACTCAACGACATAAGCTGAAACTACTGGTCACATCGTTGTATGACATTCGTATTTATCACCAATTCAAAATACACACCACTTGTAATTTTACGTGAAATTCAGGTGTGACTCAAACTCGCCTTTACTACAATGTCATCACTCACACTGTCTGTCTGTGAATGAAAGTCTTCACTCAAAACTTGCACGCACACATCTACGTGTGACCCTTATCAAACTTCTAGTACATTGTGATCGACGGAGGGGTCAGTTGTCTGCCTCTTGTCCTGTTGATCGAACCATTTTCACATGATGCATTCGTGATGTACAGATTGTCGAAATGTATTACGGTTTCTGTGTAAGTGAAAATAAGTAACGCACGACCTCAATTCACATTAATCGGCTTACTTAATGACCTGAAAATTCTCTTAACTGCTTCAGAACACGAAAATCCGTGATTTTTCACACGACTGAGTCACTCAAGTGATGATTCAGGGATTATGTGTGTGTGTGTGTGTGTGTGTGTGAAATAGCACTATTCAACCTTTGATTTACACATATAAATATAAGTGCATGTCACACTTGTCTGACTGTTTTAGATCACATTAACGAGTGTGAAGTGGTTAAGAAAATGTCTCCCAAGATGGCGCTATTCCCGTTCATTGTCGTGTCACTTATTTGGCCGAATGTTGAATCACAAGTAGGATGTGAGTTGAGGTGATGAGTTCTCTCTCACTTATGAGTACTAAGCGAGTACTCACCACAACTGACTGGTCCATTCAAACTGGTTTCGTCAACCATTATATGTGCAGCATACTGAAAGTGTTCTGTGGACTCATTCTGAGTCTAACTCTTCACATCATTTGGCTGGTTTAGTTAGTGTGAATGAAGAATTCTGGTTTCTCCAGTCGAATTCTCATTCACTGTTTGTGTGTGTGTGCGTTTTATCGAGTTTCAACTTCTCTGTTCAACGGATGTTTGACAAGTGTGTATGAGATACCCAGTGGAATAGCGAACGGTAAGGGAGATGGTCTTTTGCCATGTGACTGACTCTGCATAAAATACTCGATGTACTCGATGTATTTTGGTATTGGGAAACAGGTAAGGAAGATGAAGTAGATTACACCATCCACCTTCTCACCACCCAACGTTGCAATATTCAAGTCTTGGTGTATTGACCATTGGATTTAGTGTTGTTAGTCTGTTACCATTATCAACTGATCGAGTTTTCCAATGAATATGAATTCCGTCGATCATTCGTGCAGATATATTCAGATACACAGTTGTATGAAATCTAATGTCATTGTCTTTGATAGGAGACTTCTCTAGAGGCTGTGATGCTTTGTCGTTTGGTGATTGATTTATTCGGATACTTATTGATATCCGACCACGAATTTCTATCATGCTATTCGACCATGATGTTGATGTTGATATTCATGCTTTTCGCAGGTTATGGAAATGGAGGAATTTCACCTGCCGTCGCCTCGTTTGTGAAACCACCATACCTAGGATCAGTCTGGTTCACTGGAAATGGATACTGGATTCGCGTCAATGGAAGTGTGTCAGGCTTCCAACCTGGAAGACAACATGGAGTACACGTGCATCAATATGGTGGACTTGGGAATAATTGTACTGACGCAGGACCACACTTCAACCCATTCAACCAGTGAGTTTTTACATGCACCATTTCACTCCTCTTAGATACCGTTTGTACTAGTGTGTGAAGGAAAGTCGATGTAGGCCTAAGATCACAGGAATTTTTGTCTTCCTTCATCTGACTATTTCCATACTTACAAGAGTTCATGCAACGATTGAATGTGGTGATCCAGATGCAGTCACATGTGTGCTCAAAACACGTAGATTCTTACTGATTTCTGGAAGCTACAAAGAAATGTGAAGTTTGAAACGTGGAAGAGGTATTTTAGTGCAGATGAATGATCGACTTCTCAGGAAGGCGTTCCATCGTTGGTTGTATGTCGAAGAGAATTCATAATTCATTCTGCTATTATTATACTTAACATCGGAATTCCCATTTCCCTCATCCTACACTACCACTATATTAATATTAACATGCATTGATGTTTGTATTGCCTTACTTCAGAAATCATGGTGGAACAACTGGCCAAATGCGTCATGAAGGGGATCTCGGTAACGCAATGGTTGACGCCAGAGGGAACTTGCAAATCAATGTGACTGTGAGTGCAATCAATATATGTCGGTATAATGGCTTTCTTGGTCGTTCAATAGTTATACATCAAAATGTAGATGATTTGGGCACGAAGCCAACTGAGGAGAGTAGAACGACAGGGAGCTCTGGACCGAGACTCGCATGTGCTACAATTGGCTACAGGAGTGTGTAACCAACCATGCAACCTCCAGTATCACCTTTAATATCGACGTGATGAATGACAGTGAAATCATCAATCACTGAAGTAGTTATGTGTTGTAGATATTAAATTTCTGCTAATAAATGCTCATGAAATTTCTTTTCATATTTTACAAACATATTTGTTCTGCACCTCACTTCCTTCTGATATTTCTCATCAAACTGATACCGAAGATTATGTTGATTGTGGTCCAAGCGTCATTCGGAGACTCATTCTCACCCTATGATTGTGATGATTGATGTCTGTGTTGTTGCGGTAATTCTGATCTCTCATGCCTTCTAATTAGCCTCATAAGCTGGACATTTCGATGTTATCATTGTCAGTTCGATGTGGCCTCTCAGGTCGGCAAATATTCTTGTAACTTCATCCATTCTGTCTCAGAATAGTGAGAACTTGTGTTTCTAGAAGGTTGTTTATTTAAAGGGTACATGTGATGTGGCTGAATTGTTAATAAATGGCAATCAAGCCGTCTTGACGATTATTCAGACATTTGAGATTTTCTGTTTCTCCTCTTAGGGTGTGGACAACTGAATCTCTCGAACCTGAAACATGCAAGTGTATCTGTTATAGATGTGTTGTAAAGTGTTTTTCTTAGATTTTGTTGTGAATATCTGAGACTTCGGTTTATTCGCAGCATGTTTCGATGGTTTCAAACACTCGGTGATACTTCATTTGAATCTCTAGGAGCAGGATATTCTGACAGACTGATTAGACACTGGGAAGTACTCAAAGTCGTATGTCTTTTCCATAATGCTTGTTACTAGTTTAGTCCCTTGTTATGTGTTGCGCTGTTCTCACCAGGTGAAGTCACTATCCATTACAGTGGTGTGTGAATTAGTATGAGTGTGTTTTCGATGTGTTTGGGGGCGTCTCAGGGTTAGCTCTTCGTATTTAGAAGCTTGGTGTGTTGACGTACACAGATAGTACGAGGTATATGAATGCACTATCTTATACTCACAACTTCTATATTATTCGTCCCGTGTAGACCGAAGGCAAAATAAAACACCAGAATTGATTGTCCAAATTACGAAGTATGTTTCGGGACCAAATCGTAGTGCGAGTCTGATTGCTTAACTAGACAGGAATCGTGCACGGACGAATGGACATAACCTGATGGCATTCCAAATGGTGTGGAAGCTTGACCGTGAGCCTTATGCTAAACAAGTCGACTTAAACAGTGAGGGTCAGCATCCGATGTCCAGTGATAAATGCTGTGGCTAATAATTTGGGGGGAATTACCTACCGTTGCATATGCTTATTGGTGCTTGTCCGATCTCGGTGAATCTGAATGAATCGATAATCCGTGTCTGCTTACACCCTGTATCAAAGTATTGATGATGCGTTTGCAACTGCAAATCACCTCTAAAATTGAAATGTGAATAACCCAATGTATAACCAGAGCTAATTATCTGTAAGACTGGACAACTAAATGGAATTTAATTCCGGGACCACTTGGTTTTGGTAGGCAATTCGAAGTTTGTTGTTAATCGCAAGAATAGTTTGTGGTAGACATGATTTTCATCAACAGCTGACACCTCAGCTGCAAATGATTTTGATCCTCTTGTGTCTAATAACAATCCGATAAGGAATTTGTCATTGTTCAGTAGGCCTATGAAGAGTATAAAAGTCGAACATATCTGAAGTCAGCACGAACTGTCATCACAAGTTTGTATGTACATGTCAGAGCAAGTACTTTCGAAGAACAAAAAGACTGACATCCTCTCGGCTAATCTGAAACATACCCAAAGGCATTAGACTCAGGGGTTCACAGTCCTTTGACATCTGCTCAGATTGGGACACAGAGTCGATGTCACGACCGTCTTTACCATTATCAATAGGCGAAGAGACCTAACTTCACTTCACTTCCCTGGATCAAGCTACTCCAACCCGACTTGTGTGTATAAACGGAGCCGTGACTAATCTCAGATTACTGCAGCAACAATTATTCAACTTATTGAATAGTTGTGTAGTTTGTTTTATCACTCACTACTCTGTGCAACTTATTAGACATAGGTTTATGCATTCCATCTAACCTGTGTGTTGCATTTTTGATTTTTTTGGAAGGTGTTCCTCGTTGCTAAGTAATTGCTCCATGGTTTCTTTTGCTAGTGTTTGTCCGATTTAGGTATACAATGCTGTGACGTCGAAGGATATCATTATCTCTTGTTCATCTATTTGGATGCCTCTGATTTTCCCTAGGAATTGGATGGCGGAGTTGCTGGAGTGATCACAAGATTCCGTTAGGTGTTTTAGTTTTCTGTATAATTCTCTGGATAAATTATATGTTGGAGTTCGTGGGAGTGATACAATTGGTCGTAGCGGGATATTTGGCTTGTGTATTTTGGGTCTGCCGTAGAATCGGGGTAGGACTGGTCCACTGGATTTCATTCTCCATTGGTCTTGTTTTGTGATTTGTCCAGTTTTGGTAAGCTTGTTTAAGGTCCTTTGGATGCGGTTGTCCAATGTTTGTGTAGGATTTGTTGGGAGTTGTTGATATACATCCTCGTCTTTGAGTAGTTCTTCAGCTTTCTTGGTGTATTCTTCTCTCTTCATGACTAATGTTGTTTTTCCTTTATCGGCTGGTAGAATGACGATTTCCTTCTTATTTTTCAGCTTTTTGAGGGCCTTTAGTTCTTGAGAGTTGAGTTGTGTGTGTTGTGTTTTTGTTTGACCATTGGTAAAATTGTCTGACGTATCTCTTCCTGTGTTTCCTCGTTCAGGTTTGATGATTTGAGTAATGATTCAAGGGCCACGAAGAAAACAGTTTCCGAAGCATCTCCGGTGTTGTAGTTTAATCCTTTTTGTAGTAGTTGTTGTTCCATTTTTGATAGTGGTTGTTTTGATAGGTTGACTACACAGTCTATAGGTGTATTGTCTGGTTGTTGTTTTCTAATCTTGGCTAGCTTGGTTTTGAGGACTCTTCGTCTTTGTTCTCTGTGTTTTCTACTTGACAATGTAATTGCGGTGATCAGCGTTGACAGGTGTTCCTGGTTGAGGGTTTTCTCTAGTTTTTCTTTTTGGATATCTATTATTTGTTGATATTTCTTGATCCGATAATGTGCGTCTGTAATCATCAATTTGACCATTCGTCTTCCACACTGTTCGGCCAATTTCCATCCCATTGGGCATTTGGCTGGTGGTTTGTATTTTACACTGGCCGGTAGGATTTGATGACGAAGGCACTCATGGAGGAAGAATAATTGTTCTCTTGTGAATCCTTGCCTTTTGGCGAAGTCTTCCCACTTTCGAACAGAGAGAAGCGTGTCCCGCTCGTAACATTTAGATATGATAGAGAAGATTTGTAGCTCAGGTGGATGATTCCGATATGGTTGTGTTCTCTGAGCTGGATAGTTAATTTGCGAAGCTTTCATCGCCCTACTAGGCGACATCTTCAGCGCATACTTCAATTTGAAGTCATCAATTCGACTGGGACAACGTTCAAATATTAGACAGAGGAAACAACAAGAATGCTAGAGAATTTTTAGAAGCTTGGCATTCCAGTGAATCATCAATCAATAGACACATCGAGATAGACAAAATATATCAACCGATAAGAAAGAAACCTCAAACACAAAGGGTCAAAGTTCAAGTCAAAGAAACAATGAATTACAATACCAATAACCTAGAAGGTGTGAAAACACACAAAAACAACCAATCACGTCCAAGGTCACCAGGAGAGATGATTAATAAACTCGTGGAGAAATCTGAAAGCTCACTTCAAATTGAAGTATGCACTGAAGATGTCGCCTAGTAGGGTGATGAAAGCTTCGCAAATTATTGTTCAATCACCGACCTTAACTAATTTATTTGGTTTCAACTCACGGTTAACTGCTTTCTTGTATTGAATTAAGTAATTCTCCCTCTTTATGTTGCTGTGCAGATAGTGTTTAGTTGTAAGCTATTTATCCAAAAACTTTCTCGAACCCTCTTCCCAATGTATTTTAAATCCTATTTTTATAAAATTAGTATTGTGCTCTTGGGTTCCTAGTGGGGAAATGGCGTCAACAGCACATCTGTTCCACGTTATCTTATTTGCTGTCGTCCTTTCCAGCTGGCCCCATGATTACCCACACTGTCGGATCTCCTTATTGCAGTATCTTCTACATGTAGCTCTCGAACGTCCTATTTGTCGTTTCCTATTCAGACTCCACTCCGAGGTTTGCCAGGTATGCGATGTCGTTCGATGGTCTCCTCAGCTATTTTAAATTACTAGTTCCTTCTCTTGTTAGTTTTATTGTTTGTACAATTTTATTGCACTATTTGCTGTTTCGTAAACCCATTGTTCTCATGGTGATTGTGAGTCCAGTAGAAGGGAAATCTATGCTCATTACTTCATTAATCCTGGGTGTATTTTCAGTCCACTTTATGTGAAGAGAATTCTGAAAATAATAAAATGGACACATGCGATACTGTATACCTTGTTATACCTTCTTGCTTCGAAGAAGGTGACTGTGAGAACAAACTGGTGGAAAGCCGGATTTTCGAGAACATCGTAAATTCATGTCACACAGCTTCTGCTGAACATTCCTTCGAGATTGTTAATATGTTGAGGGTGAAGAGTACGAAAGGAGTTGGATTCTTTAGCTTCTGTGTGGCGGATGCACAAGTAATCAATCAATAAAATTCATCCTGTTATTTCCATAGTCTCGTTAGTTATAACACAAGCTGTTTACTCTCTAACTCTGAAAACCACTATTGATATTGCATGCGAATTTCAGTCTATTGAATAACGCTCAGAGAATCAGAGGATGGTTGTTCACTTAATGGACACAATGCACTCACACTATGCGAATAGTCCATACTGTAACTTATCCACAGCGCCAGCAATCATAATCCCAATGTCAGTCAGGCGAATGACGAGATAACTAGTCATCTGGAAAGTCAGATGAAACATCATGAAATTCCACTTTGCCAACTGGCTTCACCAGCGATCAGTATCTTGAAATAAATTGTTGCACGAAACTACACACCACTGACTGACTGACTGACTGACTGAACTGAGTAGTTGGACACCACTCACATCAACCAGTTGTGTTTGCTGACTAGCCCGATTGAAGAGATTTGAAAACTGGACAGCTGTTTCACTTATCTAGGGGCCACTAGGCTCATTGGCAGTGTATCCAGTTCGACTCAACTCAGACAGCCGAATCAGTCGAATCTGTCCGATTTCTAGCTAGCTACTTGGGTAAACTGATGTCTACGTAAGACAAATTCACAATGCACAAATCACTTGCAATTTACACAGTTCAAGCTGAAATTTCACCATGGTTTCCTCTGGAAACCGAGATGATTCAGCTCACAATATGTGATCTGCTCGATACCCTAGACGACTATCAAGGAAGTGAGGGAAAATACATGACGCTGTTGACTACCGACTGATTGATATAACAGCCGTCTGGTGTTTAGATCCCTTCAATCTGACTGGCAAGCATTACTAGTTGTTAAGAGTGAAACCAAATTACTTATGTTAGTCTCTCAGTAGTATCGATCATTTATGCTTGCTTTCTTGATAGACATTTGTGATATCAAGCAGATCACAAATTGTCATCTACGAATATCCTCTGCCTTGTTCACATATTCTGTGTGCCTACAATAAGGGATCGTTCACTAGAGGTAAGATCAATTCGCCTAATGCACATACAGTCTCAGATACTTTGCAATACAGGCGAAGGCAGTCGAGGGAGTTTAATCTCAGTGTTTGCATTCAGACGTTATATCCAGTTTTTCCTGGCAGATGTGTAGGTGATGAAAACTTCAAAGATTGGCCCAACATCACAACCAGGTGAAGGGAACTGATCCAAGTCTTCTGGATAGTATGGTTATTCGACTTTACGATGACCATAATTCGACTACAATCAATGTACAACTGTGAAATTTTCCACTGATTGATTGGCCATTTTGAATGTGAAAATGTACTCTTTCATACTAATAAGTTATTTCAAACTTAGTTGCTTGTAGTTTCACTGTCAATACATACATTTCTTCTCGCAATGTGTATCTATTTTATTTGTCATTTCGAGGACATGGTGTAGTTAAGGAGAATGATAGGCAACGTAGTAAGACTTGAGTGAAATGTTGTTAAATTCTCAGACCGTCATTACTTCTTTAATGCGTTATCAAGGCTTGCGTGGACTGTTTCATCGGTATCATTTAATTCGGTTGCTTATGATATTAGTATTCTTCAGTATTGACATGATAAAATAGCCAGAGAACATGGATTAAAAGCCTACGTGTGTTTGTAATGGGGAATAACGAAATTTCAATTAACAACTGTATGCTGTCTACCTGCATGACTTGTATTGGTAGCCTGGACCCTTCAAATACACTATGAAAACTCAGTTCATTGAAAGCATGAGTTGTGGCTTATTGGCATTGGAAGTTTTTGAATTTGTTTATTTAACTGGTATCCGCACACGCACTGTTGTCCTGGTTAATAAATTTACACTTTACTCTCCTCCTACCTATATGGATTTTAGGAATATCTTCGAATACCTATTTTGATTTAAGGTGTAGCGGTAAATAATTCCCCCAAATTATTGACCACAGCACTCATCCTGAACATTGGATGCTGACCCTCACTATTTAAGTCAACTTGTTTAGCTGAAGGTTCACGGTCAAGCATCCACGTCATTCGGTTCTCCGTCGTGTCACGCTCCTGCACGATCCTAGCCAGCTAAGCAATCCTCTCGCACTCTGATTAGGTCCCGAAATATATCTCGTAATTTGGACGATCAACTATCGTGTTTTGCTTTGCATTTAATCTACGCGGAGTGAATACTATAGAAGTTGTGGATATTAGATCTTGCGTTCGTATACATTGTACTATCCGTTAGTGTCAATACCGTGAGCCTCTAAAACGGTGTCAATATGCAGATGCCATACATATATTACATTAGGTGATTGTGATTTAATGTCCATTATTCTACCTCTCATTATCTATGCACAACACAGAAAAGTTATAAAGTCGGATCAATATACGATTCACATCAAACGTTGATAAGAAGAAACCTGAACAACTATGCAACCAAGAGAATGTTGAAAGTGCATGTAAATGTCAACCATATCTTATTTGTTACAAGTAGTAAATTACTCTCATGTCGCCTTTACTATCGCTGTTCCTGAGGAAATAATCATTATGGGTGTTAGAAAGAAAACCATAATTACAGACTACAGTCACAGACCACTTTGCTGCTACAAACTTTCAAAAGAGAGTGAATTTTGCACGGTTTTTTCGCATTCAGCCTTTGTTGTGTTATACACCCCAAAAGACTATAGATTACATTTAATACGGATTACCCTGGATGAAGTTAGTATTTTTTTTTAAGTTGTCTTCTCATAACACTTTCGTCTTCCATCTTTCCGAAATTTTGTAAGACTTATCGGTTTCTATTGTTGGTTATCTAGCAGTTGTTCTTCAGGCCATATGTGAATTATATATTCGCAATTTAGTTCAAAAATATGCATATCAATAAAAGTCATCGCCGGAGACCTATGTGTCAACTTCCAGTTGACGATGGCATGCAGTGTAACAGTTTCAACCGTTGGTTCTGTAACACGTACACCAACTCGATCCCTGCAGCATACAAAAATTGATGCAAACCACCAGTATCCTGGTTATGCAACGACTGCTGCAGCACCACAGAGTATCTTACCAAAGAAGTTACTGCCGTCCCTAACGGAGCACTGAAACTTCTGAACTGCAAAATTCCCTCACCGATGACCCGACTAGCACCACTGATAAGACACTACGCATACTCGATACGTCGTTGTTGGGGAGTGAGTGTTGTTTGTCACAGTGGAACATCAACCACTTCTTGGACACCCACGTTGTCTTTCCCGTCCCCAACAAACTCCTCAGTATCCACGATGAAACGGTGCTAGCAGACTCTAACACAAATTCACCTGGTTCTTCCAAGAGGAAAAGTGGAGTGGGAGTCGAAAACCCACAGTCGAATTCGCCTGTGAGATTAAAGATTTAGCCTCACCTACGGCGCAAGTGGATAGTAGGCAGCCATAATGAAAGACGGATTGCGAAGAGGGATCCAGTGAATGGAGGAATGAAGTCTCTCGCACAAAGCGAGATACAGCTACTATAAAAGACATCCTGTCAACGAAGGAGGAAAAGACACTGTCATCTCAGAGCAGGAAAGCCACTCGTTGTCTCTAAACTATGGCAGCCCAAAGACAGAGTCACCTGATTGGTCGATCAATGACATTTCTCCGTCCGCTAGGTAGTTTCGGTAAGATAGCGATATCATTAATGTATGCCTGAGTCTCGATAGCAATACCGACGTTGTTTTAATTCAGAAACAAGGCTCATGGATATCCAAATGTCTCGGTCTCGTAGTCAGCATCTTCAGCGGTCCAACAGTTGATTGGAAGAACCTTAAAACATCATCCTTAGAGAACTCCTCTGGCCATAATTTGTTGGAATCTAATACAACCTAATACAACTTGTCACAAAGTCTACGCACTACTGCTAGCAGCTCCCCTCCTCAACCCTACACCAGGTTTTCTCCGATCGGGAGGATGAAGACCTGATACATCATCTCCCACAGCTATGGAGAAGTGATCAGACTGTGATCAACTTCAAGCTCACAACCGGAGCCATATCATGGACCAAAACGTCGGGTCGATCAAACATCTGGAGAGCTGATATAAATGCCATCGCCTCAGCAACCGAATCACAGGACTGGCGCATAAATTGATAATCTCAGGTGGAAGTTCAATGAAGCCAATACTACCAACTTCGTGTTCGTATAATCCAGTCTTTCACTTCTTTGTCTGTCCCCATGGATAAACTGAGAAATTCGTAGATTACTCAGGAGTAAGCAGAATTGCTGAAACCTTTTCAACATGCGTGAATCTTTTGAGGCAAGAAAGTATTACATCATTGCCAGTGTCAAAGCTGTTGCAAGAATCCGTTAATCAAGGATGAATTTTGAAGTGCATCTAGCCCAAAATGTAGCTGCACAGCCCAGGAAATATTTTTCGTACATGAACTCCAGGAATAAAACATCCAGCGAGGTCCCAAACCTGACTATTAATGTCAACACAACTGAAGAGGACCAATAAAAAGCAGAGAAAGTGACAGACTACCTCTCCAAAGTCTTCAGGCAGGAATCGTCACTCCCCATAGCATCAGCTTTGCCATTGTCAGAGGAATATAGGATAGATTCCGTCAACATAGACCAAAATATCGTATTCCATTCCGCACAAACAGTAAATGCAATGATGTCAATGGGACTCGATAACCTTCATCAAAGGCTTCTCAAGGAGCTATCACAGCCAGGCTGCTGACTACGATCTTCAAGCTACCTATCCCGAATAGAGTGCTATCGCATGAATAGAAAGACGACATGGTAACCCCCACCCACAAAACGAGATCAAGTCACTGTTTTTCAGACTACAGGTATATCAGTTTCACCTGAGCCCTAATCAAGATGATGGAAAGAATCACCAAGAAGGCTATCATGGCAGATCTGGAAAACAAAAGCTTTTTGTCCAATGCACAGCAGGACTTCCGGGGAAACTTATTTTACCTAGCAGACCTTCTTGCAGCAAGAGGAACCTGGGTTAACTTAAGGGAATCCAGAAGGCCTGTCAACGTCATTTTTATAGATTTCAGAAACAGTCTTCAATAAAGTGTCTTATACATGGACCATAATGAAATCGGAAATTCTTGGAATAAACTGGATTAAAGAATTCCTAAAAGGTAAGAGACAGAGTCAGGGTCAACCCAGAATTCCCCTTCTGAACAGTGGTACGTAGTAGAGCAGCACAAAGCACCGTACGCAGGCCTTCTTATTTATCTTTTATATCATTGAGTTACCTGTGCTCACCAAATCCCTTATGATCCTTTACGCAGATGACGTAAAACCGTAGTGACAACTGAAAAGGAGTGATAGTGTTGTGAGAGCTGGCTGCCAGCCAAATTGGTAGATGGTAATTTACGTCAATGTTTACGTCCTCAATGTTGATCGTGAGAAAAATATGAAAAAAGAGTGATTCAAAAACCAATCACAGCAGACTTCGCGTAGACGAATACACTTTGCAGATAGACAATCTGAACTTCAATGAATGGCCATAAAGAAATGAAAGATTAACGTTCAGCGAGAAACCACCAATCAGAAGACTGTGTTTGTTTGCTTAAAACAATCTATAATAATGTACATGAAAATCTATAAAATATCGGTTGATTTCGTAGATAAACGAACTGTTGTTTGGCCCTTGTCTTCTGTTGCTACTTTTGCTGTCGCTGCCTGTTGCAAAATGAAAGTCCCATGGCCTGCAGCTTTTAAAGAAGGAGATATATGGATCTTCTTGAGGGACTTCGAAGCTATTGCATAGTTGAATGGCGTGCAAGAGCCATCAGTGAAGACTCTTTTACTTGGAATGCTACTGAGAGGTCGGGCAGAGGCAGCATATGATAGTGTGAGGCAAACAGAGGGGCAAGCAACTTGGAAGTCAGTGGTTGAAATCTTGAAGCAGGAGTTTGACAGCTTGATGGAAAGAGAGCGGGCAATGCAGCAGCTTTGCACCACGAAGCTGGGCGTTGACGGTGATCCTCTCGTATTGGCACTGATCTTGGCAAGCCTACTGCGTCTCGCTCTACCAACACTGGACGAAGATTCTGAGGCACAAATATCGGCGTCTCAGTTTATGGAGAGTGTTCAAGAACATATATCTCAAAAGCTACATCTGATTAACGCTGTACAGCCACTGGAAATTGAGGAGCTGACGAAGGTGTCCAGGCAACTGTTAAGCAAGACGGTTGTAGAGGTAGAGCCACCAAAATCTGAGCAGTGTGAGAAACAAATTGAAGAGCTGCAACGTTAAGTGGCCGCGCTGAGACTGAGCGTGCGGTGAGACCAGTGTTTCGCATGTGGTAAACTGGAACGAAGGAGAAACCGTTGCCGAAAATACGACAGAGAAGAAGTTTTAAAAAGTATAACGTGTCTTCTTCCCGTGCTTCGAGACTCGAGGTAATAGAGACGAAGGAGAAGGGGGCGATATATTCGAAGGTACGTGTAAATGACCGAGAGATGGTGAGTTTAATTGACACAGGGGTAGCAGTCTCACTCGTAGATGAGACCCTGTGTGAGATCAGTATCTTAAAATAAATTGCTGCACGAAACTACACACTACTGACTAACCTACTGACTGACTGACTGAACTGAACTGAACTGAGTAGTTGGACACCACCCACATCAACCACTTGTGTTTGCTGACTAGCCCGATTGAAGAGATTTGAAAACTGAACAGCTGTTTCGCTTTTCTACGGGCCACTAGGCTCATTGGCAATGTATCCAGTTCCACTCAACTCGGAGAGCCGAATCATTGGAATCTGCCCAATTTCTAGCTGGCTACGTGGGTAAACTGATGACTACGTGAGACAAATTCACAATGCACAAATCACTTGCAATTTACACAGTTCAAGCTGAAATGTCACCATGGTTTCCTGTGTAAATGGAGATGATTCAGCTCACAATATGTGATCTGCTCGATAACCTAGACGACTATCACGGAAGTGAGTGGAAATACATGACGCTGTTGACTACCGACTGATTGATATAACAGCCGTCTGGTGTTTAGATCCCTTCGATGTGACTGGCAAGCATTACTAGTTGTTATCAGTGAAACCCAATTACTTATGTTAGTCATTCAGTAGTATCGTGCAGTTATGCTTGATTTCTTGATAGACATTTGTGATATCAAGCAGATCACAAATTATGATCTACGAATATCCTCTGCCTTGTTCACATATTCTGTGTGCCTACAATAAGGGATCGTTCAATAGAGGTAAGATCAATTCGCCTAACGCACATACAGTCTGAGATACTTTGCAATACAGGCGAAGGCAGTCGAGGGAGTTTAATCTCAGTGTTTGCATTCAGACGTTATATCCAGTTTTTCCTGGAGGATGTGTAGGTGATGAAAATCTTCAAAGATTGGCCCAACATCACAACCAGGTGAAGGGAACTGATCCAAGTTTGCTGGATAGTAGGGTTATTCGACTTTACGATGACCATAATTCGACTGCAATCAATGTACTACTGTGAAATTTTCCACTGATTGATTAGCCATTTTGAATGTGAAAATGTACTCTTTCATACTAAGTAAGTTATTTCAAACTTAGTTGCTTGTAGTTTCACTGTCAATACATGCGTTTCTTTTCGCCATGTGTATCTATTTTATTTGTCATTTCGAGGACATGGTGTAGTTAAGGAGAATGATAGGCAACGTAGTAGGACTTGAGTGAAATGTTGTTAAATTCTCAAACCGTCATTACTTCTTTAATGGGTTATCGAGGCTTGCGTGGACATCATTATCAGTAACATCTGATTCGGTTGCTTATGATATTAGTATTCTTCAGTATTGACATGAAAAATAGCCAGAGAACATGGATTAATAGCCTACGTGTGTTTGTAATGGGGAATAACGAAATTTGAGTTAACAACTGTATGCTGTCTACCTGCCTGACTTGCATCGGTAGTCTAGACCATTCCAGTACACTATGAAAACTCAGTTCATTGAAAGCATGAGTTGTGGCTTATTGGCATTGAAAGATTTTGAATCCATTTAGTTAACTTGTATTCGCAGACGGACTGTCATCATAGTTATTATCTTCACACTTTTCTCTCCTCCTAGCTATATGGATTTTAGGGATATCTTCGAATACCTATTTTGATTTAAGGTGTAGCGGTAAATAATCCTTCCAAATTATTGGCCAGAGCACTCATCACTGAACAATGGATGCTTACCCTCACTGTTTAAGTCAACTTGTTTAGCTGGAGGCTTCTGGTGAAGCATCCACGCCATTTGTTACTCCGTCGTGTCACGTTCGTGCATGATCCCTAGCCAGCTAAGCAATCCTCTCGCACTACGATTTGTTCACGAAATATATATCGTAATTTGGCCGATCAACTGTTGTGTTTTGCTTTGCCTTTAGTCTACGCGGAACGAATACTATAAAAGTTGTGGGTATAAGATCTTGCGTTCGCATACATCGTACTACCCGTGAGTGTCAATACAGTCAGCCTCTAAATCGGTGTAAATATCCAGATGCCATACATATATAACATGAGGTGATTGTGATCTAATGTCCGTTATTCTACGTCTCATTATCTAAGCACACCACAGAAAAGTTATAAAGTCGGATCAATATACGATTCACATCATATGTTGATAAGAAGAAACCTGAACATCTATGCAACCAAGAGAATGTTGAAAGTGCATGTAAATGTCAGCCATATCTTATTTGTTACAAGTAGTAAATTGCTCTTATGTCGCCTATACTATCACTGTTCCAAAGGAAATAATCATTATGGGTGTTAGAAAGAAAACGATAATTACAAACTACAGTCACAGACCACTTTGCTGCCACAAACTTTGGAAAGAGAGTGAATTTTGCACGCTTTTTTTCGCATTCAGCCTTTGTTGCGTTATACGCCCTAAAAGACTAAAGATTACATTTAGTACGGATTACCCTGGATGAAGTTAGTTATTTTTATAAGTTTTGAGTTTATTTACACATAGAAAGTGTTGTCTTCTCATAACACTTTCGTCCTCCATCTTTCCGAAATTTTGTAGAAGTTATCGGTTTCTATTGTTGGTTATCTAGTAGTTGTTCTTCAGGCCATATGTGAATTATATATTCGCAATTTAGTTCAAAAAAATATGCATATCAATAAAAGTCACCAATCAACAGACTGTATTTTCTACTAACATTAACCTACAATAATGTACATCAAAATCTATAAATACGAGTTGATTTTCCGTAATAAACGTTCTGTTGCCTGGACCTTGTCTTCTGTTGTTACATTTGCTGTCGCTGCCTGTCGCGAAATGAAAGTCCCATGGCCTGAAGCTTTTGAAGAAGGAGACATATGGATCTTCTTGAGGGACTTCGAAGCTATTGCAGAGTTGAATGGCGAGCAAGAGGCATCAGCGAAGACGGTTGTACTTGGAACGCTACTGAGAGGCCGGGCGAAAGCAGCATATGATAGTGTGAGGCAAACAGAGAGACAAGCAACTTGGAATTCAGTGGTTGAATGCTTGAAGCAGGAGTTTGACAGCCCGATGGACAGAGAGCGGGCAATGCAGCAGTTTTGCACCACGAAGCTGGGAGTTGACGGTGATCCTCTCGTATTGGCACTGACCTTGACAAGCCTACTGCGTCTCTCTCTACCAACACTGGACGAAGATTCTGAGGCACAAATATCGGCGACCCAGTTTATGGAGAGTGTTCCGGAACATATATCCCAACAGCTACATCTGGTTAACGCCGTGCAGCCACTGGAAATCGGAGAGCTTGTGAAGGTGACCAGACAACTGTTAAGTAAGACGGTCGCAGCGGTAGAGCCACCAAAATCTGAGCAGTGTAAGAAACAAATTAAAGAGTTGCAACATGAAGTGGCCGCGCTGAGACTTAGCGTGCGGAGTGGCTGGTGTTTCACATGTGGCAAACTGGGGCACTGGAGAGACCGCTGCCCTGAGAGACGACAAAGAAGAAGTTTGAAAAGATATACTGTGTCTTCTTCCTGTGTTCCGAGACTTGAGGTAATAAAGGCGATGGAGAAGGGGGCAATTTATACGAAGATGTGTGTAAATGACCGCGAGATGGTGTGTTTAATTGACACAGGGGCAGCAGTCTCAGTCGTAGATAGGAGTCTATGTGAGAGTATAAGACCGTGTTCGTTGACAGTGCAGACAGTAGGGGCCACGTGTTAAGAATCACGGGAGTGTCAGAATGCAGGGTTAGAATTGAAGAGGATAGCGTGACGTTCCCATTCCTGGTCGTACCTGAATTGCGCCGAACAATCCTTGGGGCCGACTTTTTGCGAGAAGTGCATGCAGTGATAAACATGAAGAAAAGGGTCGTCATTACGAAGTACGGGTATTCCTGCATGCACGAGCATAGAGAGGTAGCAGGGATTGTGGCGTCGGAAGTCCGAAGTGTAGCAAAGTTACTTGGCAAACACGACCATCTTTTCACTGGAGAGGGAGATCCGTACGGTTACTGTGATAAAGTGAAGCACGAAATTCCAGTGACAAGCGGAAAAGGGAGACCATTTGTTGCTCGAAGAGTCCCGTGTCATTTAGAAAGCGAGGCTGCAAGACAGGTTGAAGAGATGTTGAGGGATGACATTATTGAAGAAGCCGATAGCCCACATATTATATAGTTCTTCAGTGTTATTGGTGAAGAAAAGCAACGGGAAATACAGATTTTGTGTTGACTTCCGACAATTGGACAGTATCACAGAGCTGAGACCGTGTGCAATGCCAACAATAGAGGAAACTTTAGATCACTTACAAAGTGGAAAGCTGTTCACAGTCTTAGATCTGCGATCGGTGTACTGGCAACTGCCAAAAGAACGAGGAGATAGAGATAAGACGGCGTTCTTTGTGGGACAAAAACAGTATCGGTTTAAACGCATGGCTTTTGGATTGGCAGAAGCCCCGTTTACATTAAGACGATTAATGACGTTGCTACTTAAGAATTTGAGGAACGTCAAAGCTTATAGAGATGATCCAGCGATATGCAGTACGAAGGAAACTGACCACGTAGAGCATATAGAGGCAGTTCTAAGACACATCGAAGATTTCGGTCTACGCATCAACAAGGAGAAATCTCAGATTGCTAAGAAGAACGTTACGCTTTTGGGTCATAAGGTGGGAAATGGTGAGATAACACCGCTGCCGGAAAAAATCCTAACAATCAAGTCCATTGAGCCCCCGAATTCGAAAAGGGAATTAAGACAGTTTCTGGGGAGAGCGGCGTTCTACAGTCGATTCGTGAAAAGCTTCAACAAAGTAGCGGCTCCACTCCACAGGCTATTAGGCGAGTCCAAGTTTGTCTGATCGGAAGACTTGCAGAGGGTATTTGACCACATCAAACAGCTGATGGATCACCAGAGAATGACGCTGCGACTACCGATACCGGGAGAGCCGTTCATAGTGTCTACCAACGCTAGCGATTACGGAATAGGTGCAGTACTCAGACAGAGTGACGGAGTCGTCGAGTACGCCAGCCGTGTTTCAACGCACACGGAACTGAAGTATGCAACAGTCGAGAAGGAGTGTTTGGCGATTGTGTGGGCGCTAGACAAATGGAGACCCTATTTACTGGGTCAACGCTTCCACGTAGAGACTGATCATAAGCCGTTGCAGTGGCTGAGAACCGCCAAAGACCCACGTGGGAAGTTGTCACGATGGATGCTGTGCCTGCAAGAGTACGATTTCACGATCTCTCATGTTCCAGGAGAAGAGAATGTGTTACCGGATATTTTATCTAGAACAGAAGAGGTAGAGTTACCGGAAATAGCATATGGTGTAAATGCCTTAGAGCAAGACCCAGCAAGACTTGTCCAGATTCAGTGATCAGATGACACCTTGAAAACTGTCATACAAGTGATAACCAATGAAAAAAGGTGAATCTGCCCACAGCGAACCGTGAGCTAAACCTCCTACTCAAACAGAAAGACCGGCTAAGCTTGAATGCCTGCGGAATGTTGATGTGGCGGGAGGATGACGGCAGCTGCTTAGCAGTAATACCTCAATGCCTGCGCCGAGAGAGGATACAGGAATGTCACTAACTAGCTCACACAGGTGTTGCTCGAACGAACGACCTCCTGTGACAAGGCATGTACTGGCCAGATATGAGAGAAGACGTCGAGAAGTACGTAACAGCGTGTGCGCAATGTCAGCTGATGAAAGGTGATCAGTACATACGACTGTCACCGCAGTCAATCCCAGTGACAGCAGTAGGCGACCTGTGGTCAGTAGATGTAATGGGACCTTTTCCACAAACGTCCAATGGCAATCAATATATTCTGGTCATGACAGAACATGCCACATGATGGCTAGACGCAGTCGCGATCCCTGATCAACGCGCAAAAACGGTCACAGAAGCAGTGGTGCGACATATCGTTGCAAATCACAGTGTGCCAAAAGCGATATTGACAGACCAAGGTCCGTGTTTTGAAAGCGAAGAGTTTAAAGTCCGGCTGCAAGAGTTAGGTATCAAGAAAATTAGAATAACGCCATATCATCCACAAACAAACGGACTGATGGAGAGAAATAACCTCACCCTGAATGAGTGGCTGGCCACAAAAGGCGGTTCCTGGGAGACAGAGCTTCCACTGATTCTGCTAGCACATCGTGCGTCCGCGCAAGAAACGACGAAGAAAGCACCGTTTCAGTTGATGTATGGGAGGAAACCACGACTACCGATACATAACAAGACCTGGTCCCTCCATCAGCATTGGTGTATGACGAGATGGCGGACGGAGCGGAAAGAAGCCATCAACAACGTAACACGAAAGCAGAAAGTGGACGCTGTGAAAGCCGAACCGAGGGTCAAGGAGGAGTACCCCGCATTCGAGATCGGAGATCAAGTCAAATGTAGATATAGGCGAAACACCGGCGGATACGCGCCAGGGTCGCGGAAACTGCTACCAAAGTGGGAAGGACCATACACGGTCACCGCGAGACGGGGGCACGTATATACCATCAAAAATGCAAAGAGAGAGAAGCGAGTGAACATCAGCGAGCTCCAGAAACGGATAGAGCGAGACAAGCTAATGATGACGCCAGCACCAAGAGGATCAAGCCGACTTCAGTTCAAACTATTTGACAGGGGGGAGGCGAGTGTGGTGAGGGCTGTCTACTAGCCAAATTGGTTGACAGTAATTGAGATCAAAGGTCAAGATGGACAGGCGGATACAGTTAACATATAGATGAACTGACACAGCCACAAGAGATGCAAGGTTGACTTTGTGTGAGAAACAACCAATCGGAAGACTGTAATTTCTACTAACATTAACCTACAATAATGTACATCAAAATCTATAAATACGTGTTGATTTTCCGTAATAAACGTTCTGTTGCCTGGCCCTTGTCTTCTGTTGTAACACGGTGACTTATGTGTCAACATCCTATAGACGATGGCATGCAGTGTAACAGTTTCAACCATTGGTTCTGTAACACGTGCACCAACTCGATCCCTGCAGCAAGCAAAAATTGCTGCAAACCACCAGTAGACTGGTTACGCAACGACTGCTGCAGCACCACAGAGTATCTTACCAAAGAAGTTACTGCCGTCTCTAATGGAGCACTGAAACTTCTGAACTGCAAATGTCCCTCACAGTTGACGTGACTAGCACCACTGATAAGACACTACGCATACTCGATACGTCGTTGTTGGGGAGTGAGTGTTGTTCGTCACAGGGGAGCATCAACCACTTCTTGGACACCCACGTTGCCCTTCCCGTCCCCAACAAACTCCTCAGTATCCACGATGACACAGTGCTAGCAGACTCTAACTCAAATTCACCTGGTTCCTCCAAGAAGAAAAGGGGGTTGGGAGTCGAAAACCCACAGTCGAATTCGCCTGTGAGATTAAAGATTTTGCCTCACCTACGGCGCAAGTGGATAGTAGGCAGCCATAACGAAAGACGGATTGCGAAGAGGGAGTCAGTGAATGGAGGAATGACGTCTGCGCGAAAAGCGAGACACAGCTACTATAAAAGACATCCTGTCAACGAAGGATGAAAAGACATTGTCATCTCAGGGCAGGAAAGCCATTTGGTTACTCTAAACTAAAGCAGCCTAAAAACCTCGCCTAGATTACTAGGTCACTAGTATTCTAGCCGGTCCCAAGCCCGGATAAAGAGGGAGGGTTGGGGCGTGGTGCTAGCAACTCCACCCCCAAAACTTAACCAAATTGCTATTAAAACTTCAACAAACAAATATATTCAAAATTCTAAAATTACAAATAGTGACCTTATTTTTCGCTGGAATCGGGGAAGTGAAATGACGCGGGCTGGTGAAAGCCTTCGGGAAGCCAGTCAGCCGATGTGCCTTCTTTCGATGAAAGCGAAAATAAGGATGGGGGCGTGGAATGTTCGTACAATGTACGAAGCTGGGAAGGCTGCTCAGGTAGCCGCAGAAATGAGGAGATATAGAATAGAAGTGTTGGGAATCTGCGAGAGCAGATGGAACGGATGTGGAAGGAGCCAACTATCAACTGGAGAGACAGTAATCTACTCCGGTCACCCAGAGGACGATCACGAGCACACCGAGGGAGTAGCCATCATGATGTCACCAACAGCGGCTAAAGCTCTCATGCAGTGGGAACCAATCTCCTCCAGGATAATGACAGCCAGGTTCAACTCAAAAGGAAAAAAGGTTACAATCATTCAGTGCTACGCGCCTACAAACGCCTCAGAACATGAGAAGAAGGAGGATTTCTACAGTCAACTACAAACAGTAATGGACAACGTCCCAAAGAGCGATATCAAAATCCTGATGGGCGACATGAATGCAAAACTGGGAGGAGACAATACAGGAAGAGAACTCACCCTGGGTCGTGAGGCCCTCGGTGAAATGAACGAAAATGGCGAACTCTTCTCAGACTTCTGCGCCTTCAATGATTTGGTGATTGGTGGCAGTGTGTTCAAACACAGGGATATACACAAGGCAACATGGATTTCACCAGATGGACACACCAAAAACCAGATAGACTTCATTTTAATCTCAAGGAAGTGGAGACGGGGCCTACTGGACACAAGATCGAGGAGAGGAGCAGATGTGGGTTCAGACCACTATCTAGTACAAGGGACATTCAAGGTGAAGCTGAAAGCCTCGAAGATACCTGGGGATAGGCCACAATGCAAGTTCAACACGCAAAAACTGAAAGACACAACCACAAAGGACACTTTCACTGCAACTGTCAGAGCAAAGCAGGAAACACTACGTAGCACCACCGAGGAATCATCCGTGGAAGACCATTGGAACTCTCTGAAGGTAATTTTCAACGAAACGTGCTCAACGGTTTTAGGAAGAAACAAGAAATAAGACAAGGAATGGCTCTCAACAGACACTTGGAAACTAATAGAGGAGAGGAGAAAGGTGAAAGAAAAAATGATTCAATGCAAAGATGGACAAGAGTTTGAGACGCTGAACTCAACTTACACAGCACTGGACAAAGAAGTGAAGAAGAGTGCCAGGAAGGACAAGAGACAATTCTACGACAACCTGGCTACTGAAGCTGAGAAGGCAGCAGGCAAAAGGGACCTGAGGACACTATATCAGATAACCAAGTCTCTATCCGGGAAGAGATCAACACAAGTGAAACCTATAAATGACAGCCAAGGGAACCCAATTACCAAGGAAGAAAGACAGATTAAACAATGGGCGGACCACTTCAAAGGACTCTTGAACCGACCACCACCTACAACCCGTCCAGAAATACCAACAACAGCACGTACACAACTGCAAGTTGACACCAACCCTCCAACGAAAACTGAAGCCATGAATACAATCAAGCTTCTGAAAGCTGGAAAAGCAGCTGGACCAGATGGAATACCCCCGGAAGCACTGAAAGCGGACCCAGAAACGACGGCAGATATGCTGACTCCATTATTGCAAAAGATCTGGAAAGAGGGAAAGGTACCTACTGACTGGAGGAAAGGTTACCTGGTGAAACTACCAAAGAAGGGCGACCTGGGACTCTGCAAGAACTGGCGAGGAATCATGCTCCTGTCGACGCCAAGTAAAATCCTGAGTCGCATCATCCTGTAGAGAATAACGGACGCACTGGATACAGAACTCCGACCAGAACAAGCTGGATTCAGGAAAGGCAAATCATGTTCTGACAAAATTGCAACTCTACGCATTATCATCGAACAAAGCATGGAATGGCAATCAAATCTCTACCTCAACTTTATAGACTTTGAGATGGCCTTCGACAGCGTTGACCGCGAAGTTATTTGGAAACTACTCGAGTACTACGGCGTACCCCAAATATTCATCAACCTTATTCAACAGCTGTACGACAATGGCTCTTGTCAAGTGATCCACAACGGAAAACTCAGCGAAGCGTTTCGAGTAAACACAAGAGTCAGACAAGGGTGCTTATTAACACCAATGATATTCCTAATTGTGGTGGACTGGATTATGCGTCAGACAGTGGGAAACGAGATGACAGGGATATCCTGGACCGACGTGAAGAACCTAGAAGACCTGGATTTCGCGGATGATTTATGTTTGATGTCACACAAAATCGAAGACTTACAAGCGAAAACCGACAAACTGGACGAAGAAGCAGCAAAGACAGGACTCCAGGTGAACATAGACAAGACGGAGGTCATGAAAATAACCAACAACAACAGCAGCAGCAACATCCATTGCCAATCACTATCAACGGGAAGGATTTGAAAGAGGTTGCTTCTTTCACTTATCTAGGGAGCATTGTCTCAACTACAGGAGGAACGGACGAGGATGTCAAATCGAGAATCGGGAAGGCGAGAAACACATTCATCAATCTGAAACCAATCTGGAAATCTTCGTCACTCAGCATCAACTACGAAATTCGGATTTTCAATACAAACGTGAAGTCAATTTTGCTTTACGGCTCAGAAACGTGGCGGGTCACCAAGAACATTTTCAACAGGTTGCAGACCTTTATCAACAACTGTCTTCGCTCCATACTGAAGATTAGATGGCCGGAAAGAATCACAAACAAGAAGCTATGGGAACAAACGAAACAGGAACCAATCGCCCAACAAATATGCAGGAGGAAGTGGAGATGGATTGGACACTCGCTGAGGAGCCCGTTGAGTGACATCGCGCGTCAGGCCCTCGAGTGGAACCCGAAAGGGAAGCGGTGAGTGGAACGTCCAAGGGTGACATGGAGGAGATCGTGTGAGGAGGAGATGAAACAGTATGGATTAACATGGATGCAAGTGAAAAATACAGCAGAAGACAGAAGCAAGTGGAGACGTGTAGTTGAAGCCCTATGTTCCACTAGGAACCCAAGGGAACAATAATAATAATAAAGCAGCCCAAAGACAGAGTCACCTGATTGATTGCTCAATGTCATTTGTCCGTCCGCTAGGTAGTTTCGGTAAGATAACGATATCATTAATGTATGCCTGAGTCTCGATAGCAATGCCGACATCGTTTTAATACAGAAACAAGGCTCATGGATATCCAAATGTCTCGGTCTCGCAGTCGGCGTCTTCAGCGGTCCAACAGTTGATTGGAAGAACCTTAAAACGTCATCCTTAGAGAACTCCTTTGGCCATAATCTGTTGGAATCTAATACAACCTAATACAACTTGTCACAAAGCCTACGCGCTACTGCTAGCAGCTCCCCTCCTCAACCCTACACCAGGTTTTCTCCGATCGGGAGGATGAAGACCTCATACAACATCTCCCACACCTATGGAGAGGTGGTCAGACTGTGATCAACTTCAAGCTCACAACCGGAGCCATATCATGGACCAAAACTTCAGGTCGATTAAACATCTGGAGAATTGATATAAATGCCATCGCCTCAGCAACCGAATCACAGGACTGGCACATAAATTGATAATCTCAGGTGACAGTTAAATGGAGCCAATACTAGCAACTTCGCGTTCGTATAATCCAATCTTTCACTTCTTTGTCTGTCCCCATGGGTAAACTGAGAAATTCGTATGTTACTCAGGAGTAAGCAGAATTGCTGAAACCTGCTTATCATACTTGAATCTTTTGAGGCAAGAAAGTAGTACATCATTGCCAGTGTCAAAGCTGTTGCAAGAATCCGTTAATCAAGGATGAATTTTGAAGTGCATCTAGACCAAAATGTAGCTGCACAGCCCAGGAAATTTTTTTCGTACATGAACTTCAGGAATAAAACATCCAGCGAGGTCCCAAACCTGACTATTTATAACAACACAACCGAAGAGGACCAATAAAAAGCAGAGAAAGTGACGGACTACCTCTCCAAAGTCTTCACACAGGAATCGTCACCCTTCATAGCATCAGCTTTGCCACTGTCAGAGGAATATAGGATAGATTCCGTCAACATAGACCAAAATATCGTATTCCATTCTGCAAAATTGTAAATGCAACGATGTCAGTGGGACTCGATAACCTTCACCGAAGGCTTCTCAAGGAGCTATCACAGCCGGGCTTCTGACTTCGATCTTCAAGCTACCTATCCCGAATAGAGTGTTACCGCATGAATGGAAAGACGACACGGTAACCCCCACCCACAAAACGGGATCAAGACGCTGTTTTTCAAACTGCAGGTATATCAGTTTCACCTGAGCCCTAATCAAGATGATGGAAAGAATCATCAAGAAAGCTATCATGGCAAATCTGGAAGACAAAAGCTTTTTGTCCAATGCACAGCATGGCTTCCGGAGGAACTTATTTTACCTGGCAGACCTTCTTGCTGCAAGAGGAACCTGGGTCAACTTAAGGGAGAACAGAAGGCCTGTGAACGTCACTTTTATAGATTTCAGAAACAGTCTTCAACAAAGTGTCTTATACATGGACCCTAATGAAATCGGAAATTCTTGAAATAAACTGGATTAAAGAGTTCCTCATAGGTAAGAGACAGAGTCAGGGTCAACCCAGAATCACCTTCTGAACAGTGGTACGTAGTAGAGCAGCACAAAGCACCGTAGGCAGGCCTTCTTATTTGTCTTTTATATCATTGAGTTACATGTGCTCACCAAATCCCTTATGGTCCTTCACGCAGATGACGTAAAATCGTTGTGACAACTGAAGAGGAGTGATAGTGTGGTGAGAGCCGGCTGCCAGCCAAATTGGTAGACAGTAATTTACGTCAATGTTTACGTCCTCAATCTTGGTCGTGAGAAAAATATGAACAAAGAGTGATTCAAAAACCAATCACAGCAGACTTTGCGTAGGCGGATACAATTTGCAGATAGACAATCTGAACTTCAGTAAACGGCCACAAAGAAATGAAAGATTAACGTTCAGCGAGAAACCACCAATCAGAAGACTGTGTTTGTTTGCTTAGAATAATCTATAATAATGTACATGAAAATATATAAATATCTGTTGATTTCGTAAATAAACGACTTGTTACCTGGCCCTTGTCTTCTGTTGTTACATTTGCTGTCGCTGCCTGTCGCGAAATGAAAGTCCTATGGCCTGCAGCTTGTAAAGAAGGAGATATATGGATCTTCTTGAGGGACATCGAAGCTGTTGCAGAGTTGAATAGCGTGCAAGAGCCATCAGCGAAGACACTTTTACTTGGAATGCTACTGAGAGGTCGGGCAGAGGCAGCATATGATAGTGTGAGGCAAACAGAAGGGCAAGCAACTTGGAATTCAGTGGTTGAATGCTTGAAGCAGGAGTTTGACAGCCCGATGGACAGAGAGCGGGCAATGCGGCAGTTTCGCACCACGAAGCTGGGAGTTGACGGTGATCCTCTCGTATTGGCACTGACCTTGACAAGCCTACTGCGTCTCTCTCTACCAACACTGGACGAAGATTCTGAGGCACAAATATCGGCGTCCCAGTTTATGAAGAAGGTTCCGTAACATATATCTCAACAGCTACATCTGGTTTACGCCGTACAGCCACTGGAAATCGGGGAGCTGGCGAAGGTGACCAGACAACCATTAAGCAAGACGGTTGCAGCGGTAGAGCCACCAAAATCTGAACAGTGTGAGAAACAAATTGAAGAGTTGCAACGTTAAGTGGCCGCACTGAGACTGAGCGTGTGCTAAGACCAGTGTTTCGCATGTGGCAAACTGGGGCACTGGAGAAACCGCTGCCCTGAGAGACGACAAGGAAGAAGTTTGAAAAGATATATCGTGTCTTCTTCCTGTGTTCCGAGACTTCAGGTAATAAAGGCGATGGAGAAGGGGGCAATTTATACGAAGATGTGTGTAAATGACCGCGAGATGGTGTGTTTAATTGACACAGGGGCAGCAGTCCCACTCGTAGATAGGACCCTGTGTGAGATCAGTATCTTAAAATAAATTGCTGCACGAAACTACACACCACTGCCTGACTAGCTGACTGACTGAGTGACTGAACTGAATAATTGAACACCACTCAGATCAACCACATGTGTTTGCTAACTAGCCCAATCGAAGAGATTTGAAATCTGGACAGCTGTTTCGCTCGTCTAGGGGCCACTAGGCTCGTCGGCAGCGTATCCAGTTCGACTCAACTCAGACAGCCGAATCAGTCGAATCTGTCCGATTTCTAGCTAGCTATTTGGGCAAACTGATGTCTACGTAAGACAAATTCACAATGCACAAATCACTTGCAATTTACACAGTTCAAGCTGAAATTTCACCATGGTTTCCTCTGGAAACCGAGATGATTCAGCTCACAATATGTGATCTGCTCGATACCCTAGACGACTATCACGGAAGTGAGTGGAAATACATGACGCTGTTGACTACCGACTGATTGATATAACAGCCGTCTGGTGTTTAGATCCCTTCAATGTGACTGGCAAGCATTACTAGTTGTTATCAGTGAAACCAAATTACTTATGTTAGTCATTCAGTAGTATCGTGCACTTATGCTTGCTTTCTTGATAGACATTTGTGATATCAAGCAGATCACAAATTGTCATCTACGAATATCCCCTGCCTTGCTCACATATTCTGTGTGCCTACAATAAGGGATCGTTCACTAGAGGTAAGATCAATTCGCCTAATGCACATACAGTCTCAGATACTTTGCAATAGAGGCGAAGGCAGTCGAGGGAGTTTAATCTCAGTGTTTGCATGGAGAAGTGAACGTCAACACCATAAGCCCCAAAATTTGCAAAGCTAATACCGAAATTACCCCCAACCGCATCAAAAACACACTCATGCGTATTCATACACCACTGTCGTTCAATCGGCTTTCGACATAGAACTTTGCACATATGTGCGGCAGTTCAAGTCGACACACTCCATGTAGCACACAAAGCAAGAGAAGAAAGTAGGAGAAATGCATAATATAGACAGTAAATAGAGGTTTGAGACAAAGGAATAGTAATAACGAAGAACAAAACAGTTTAATTGGAAATCATAAGTCACAAGGTGTGGATGCATCTGCGCCGCTGAGAACCATTTTGAGCCATGTCACCAATTGTTTCCAACCATTGGTTTTTACCGTCCTGAAGACCCCAACCAGGAAGTCTACATCTTCCTACGTGGCCGGCTTAGACTAACTGTTGTAGATTTCATTGGCTGGTGCCATATTTTCGTTTGACCACCGCTAGCTCTTTTCCAGCCTGACCCTATATCAGCTAACATTGCCCATTGTCGAGGAAGGCGATGACTAGGCATACGTAACACATGTCCTAAACGTCTCAGTCGATGTAACTTCACAGCCTCGTCGACTGATTTCCCCTCCTTACCTAGCACTCGACCAATGCGTAACCTCAATATTGCTCACCTTATTATACAACTTCACCCGGGAGATAAAACGCAGACACCTATGATCAAAGACAGCTAGTATTTTCATATCTTCTGCTCTCAATGGCCAGGTCTCACAGCCATAAAAGAGGACAGAGTGAACTGATGAGCAGTACACACACGCTTTGGTCGATAGTCAGCCGGATGCTTTTCGCTTTCTCTGTTTCTTCCACGTAATTTCCTATTGGCTTCGACAAAGTGAGTGGATACCTGTTATATATGAAGGTTTCTTTCAGTTGCTTAATTTCATCATCAACACTGTCTTCATTACAAATTCTCTGGATCCGCGTTGAGGGTGAACTCACTAGATTCCTTTTTCTGTCTATGGGGATATAACTATAAAAACTGATCATTTGTCCTGTCCATATCGATTTTCTGTAAAAAGATAACTTCGAAGAAATATCAGTTCCCCTTGTGAGTAGAACATCAAGGGGAGATTTTTTCCCCAGTTACTTTTTCTGAGGTGAAACGAATAGCAGGATGACCGTTATTTAATATTTCAGGGTGTCATCTAAATCGTAGCTCTCGTTCCATATAATGAAATTGTCATCCAAGTATATTTTGAAAAGATAAGCCCCTTTACAGCAGGTATGAGAGTATTCATCTTCATGCTAACCAAACAAAAGTATGCTAACAATGGATTAGGAGATTACACATTACCAAATGGAAACTTGAAGTTAAGGGGGGAGCTGCAGTTTTGAAAGTCATAATCAATAAGTATGAAGCCAGATTCCATGGTATCACCCGACTGGATTTAACAAACCGAAAGGAATCAAAGATCACCGTACAAAACAGTCTCCGAAAACGACTCCTTAAATCGACATAAAAATGCAAATCAAAAGCAATAAGCACGATGGAAAAGACATACGACGTTCAGTACTTCCTAGTGTCTAATCAGTCTGTCAGAATATCCTGCTCCTACAGATTCAAACGAAGTAACACCGAGTATTCAAAACCATCGAAACATGCTGCGAATAAACCGAAGTCTCAGATATTCACAACAAAATCTAAGAAAAACACTTTAAACACATCTATAAAAGATACACTTGCATGTTTCAGGTTCGAGAGATCATGGAGAAGACGAAAATCCGGAGGTTGAATAGTCCTCAAGTTTGTCAACAATCCGTCATTTATCTCAAGTATGTAGCGACTAATTCAATGGCTACTCGCCTGGTATACAAAGAGTACACCACAATCGATAAAACGTGACTTATCAGTCTTTAACACTACAATAAGAAGTATTCATTGGTCCACACCCTAAGAGGAGAAACAGAAATCTCAAACATCTGAATAATCGTCAAGACGGCTTGATTGCCATTAATAATAATTCAATCAAATCATATGTGCACTTGAAATAAACAACCTTCTAGAAACACAAGTTCTCACTATTCTGAGACAGAATGGATGAAGTTCCAAGAATATTTGCCGACCTGAGAGGCCACATCGAACTGGCGATGATAACATCGAAATGTCATGCTTATGAGGCTAATTAGAAGGCATGAGAGATCAGAATTACCGCAACAACACAGACATCAATCATCACAATCATAGGGTGAGAATGAGTCTACGAATGACGCTTGGACCACAATCAACATAATCTTCGGTATCAGTTCAATGAGAAATATCAGAAGGAAGTGAGGTGCAGAACAAAATATGTTTGACAAATTGAAAAGAAATTTCGTGAGTATTTAATAGCAGAAATTTATTATCTATAACACATAACTACTTCAGTGATTGATGATTTCACTGTCATTCATCACGTCGATATTAAAGGTGATACTTGAGGTTGCATGGCTGGTTACACACTTCTGTAGCCAATTGTAGCACACGCGAGTCTCGGTCCAGAGCTCCCTGTCGTTCTACTCTCCTCAGTTGGCTTCGTGCCCAAATCATCTACATTTTGATGTATAACTATTGAACGACCAAGAAAGCCATTATACTGACATATTCTGGCTGCATTCACAGTCACATTGATTTGCAAGTACCCTCTGGCGTCAACCATTGCGTTACCGAGATCCCCTTCATGACGCATTTGGCCAGTTGTTCCACCATGATTTCTGAAATAAGGCAATAAAAACATCAATGCATGTTAATATTTATATGGTGTGTGTGTGGGGGATGAGGGAAATGGGAATTTCGATGTTAAGTATAATAATAATAGCAGAAGTTATTATGAATTCTCTTCGACATACAATCAACGATGGAACGCCTTCCCGAGATGTCGATCATTCATATGCACTAAAATACCTCTTCCAGGTTTCAAACTTCACATTTCATTGTAGCTTCCAGGAATCAGTAAAAATCTACGTGTTTTGAGCACACATGTGACTGCATCTGGATCACCACGTTCAATCGTTGCATGAACTCTTGTAAGTATGGAAATAGTCAGATGAAGGAAGACAAGAATTCCTGTGACCTTAGGCCTACATCGACTCTCCTTCACACACTAGTAAAAACGGTATAAATGAGGAGTGAAATGATGCATGTAAAACTCACTGGTTGAATGGGTTGAAGTGTGGTCCTGCGTCATTACAATTATTCCCAAGTCCACCATATTGATGCACGTGTACTCCGTGTTGTTTTCCAGGTTGGAAGCCTGACACACTTCCATTGACGCGAATCCAATATCCATTTCCAGTGAACCAGACTGATCCTAGGTATGGTGGTTTCACAAACGAGGCGACGGCAGGTGAAATTCCTGTATTTCCATAGCCTGCGAAAAGCATGAATATCAAAATCAACATCATGGTCGAATAGCATGATAGAAATTTGTGGTAGGATATCAATAAGTATCTGAAAAAATCAATCGCCAAACGACAAAACATCACAGCCTCTAGAGAAATCTCCTATCAAAGACAATGACATTAGATTTCATACAACTGTGTATCTGAATATATCTGCACGAATGATCGACGGAATTCATATTCATTGGAAAACTCAATCAGGGGATAATGGTAACAGACTAACAACACTAAATCCAATGGTCAATACACCAAGACTTCATTCAATATTGCAACGTTGGGTGGTGAGAAGGTGGATGGTGTAATCTACTTCATCTTCCTTACCTGTTTCCCAATACCAAAATACATCGAGTACATCGAGTATTTTATGCAGAGTCAGTCACATGGCAAAAGACCATCTCCCTTACCGTTCGGTATTCCACTGAGTATCTCATACACACTTGTCAAACATCCGTTGAACAGAGAAGTTGAAACTCGATAAAACGCACACACACACACACACAAACAGTGAATGAGAATTCGACTGGAGAAACCAGAATTCTTCATTCACACTAACTAGCCAAATGATGTTGAGAGTTAGACTCAATTTGAGTCCACAGAACACTTTCAGTATGCTGCACATATAATGGTTGACGAAACCAGTTTGAATGGACCAGTCAGTTGTGGTGAGTACTCGCTTAGTACTCATAAGTGAGAGAGAACTCATCACCTCAACTCACATGCTCCTTGTGATTCAACATTCGGCCAAATAAGTGACACGACAATGAACGGGAATAGCGCCATCTTGGGAGACATTTTCTTAACCACTTCACACTCGTTAATGTGGTCTAAAACAGTCAGACAAGTGTGACATGCACTTATATTTATATGTGTAAATCAAAGGTTGAATAGTGCTATTTCACACACACACACACACAAACACACACATAATCCCTGAATCATCACTTGAGTGACTCAGTCGTGTGAAAAATCACGGATTTTCGTGTTCTGAAGCAGTTAAGAGAATTTTCAGGTCATTAAGTAAGCCGATTAATGTGAATTGAGGTCGTGCGTTACTTATTTTCACTTACACAGAAACCGTAATACATTTCGACAATCTGTACATCACGAATGCATCATGTGAAAATGGTTTGATCAACAGAACAAGAGGCAGACAACTGAACCCTCCGTCGATCACAATGTACTAGAAGTTTGATAAGGGTCATACGTAGATGTGTGCGTACAAGTTTTGAGTGAAGACTTTCATTCACAGACAGACAGTGTGAGTGATGGCATTGTAGTAAAGACTAGTTTGAGTCACACCTGAATTTCACGTAAAATTACAATTGGTGTGTATCTTGAATTTTGGGAAACTGTAATGATTGTCGGAAATTTTGCAGTCTGTTTTGTGTATTTCTGTGATAAAATTATTTGGCATTGAAACTGTTAACCTGAACTAGCAGCAAACCTTTTCTATCAACGTTTCCGTTGGTAGGAATAAAAGCAACAACTCAGCTTATCACGGATTATGCACATTTGATCATAGGGAATAAAAAGACAGTTACAGCGAAGAAAATTTTCTTTTCGACGAAGTCATCATCTAGGCTGTACATTCGTGTATTTCTATCAAATGGATGGGAAAGTTCCAGAAAATTTCCGGTTAAGGGTCAAATTAATAAAAATTACAATTAGGAATTAGAATGCCATAATAAACAGAGGGACGGGTAAACCTCAAACAAAGTAGCATAATAACTAAGAAGATTGACATTGTGCAATTGGGAGTTAGAAGTGTAGAAATAACAAAATAGATAGACAGGATGTTTGGATAAAAAACTAATGTGATGAATAATTTTTTATGCAATCGGGGATTAAATTTGTAGAAATAGTAAAATGACAAAATAAACAGGAATTGTGTATATGAAAATATGGTAGTGTAGACAGGGATTAAGAAAAACTTAAAATATCATGAATTGGTAGAAGTTAGAATTCAAGGACCATTGGATCGGGTCCCAGTGGCTTAATGGTCTACGAGCTCGCCTTGCAACCAGAATGTCCTGGGATCGAATCCCGGTGGGCGCGTACTGATGGAGAGTCCCAAACTAGGAGGAAACAGCTGTCCAGTACACCCAGGTTTTTCAGTGGTTCTAACTGATGTCAGCTTATGATGAAATCTCCATGCAATAACATGAATAAACAGGAAGTTTAGATAAGAAAGGCGATGGAATGGTCATTATTAAAAATTTACCTGTTTATGATGGGCATGGCAGGGACAGGGGTTGGACGTATTTCTTTTGGATACAAAGAGTGGGTTTGAGTTTTTGGATAGCTAGCGCCTCAGCTATGCCCAGATGTCTTGATTTCACTCCCTTTGATAGGTTGGATTGAAAATCAAAACAAATGATTCAGCAAAGAGTCTCTTTCCAACGAATTTATCATCAAGCTGTACAATCGTATATATTTGGTTTTTAAGAAGTTATATCCGGTGAGGGATTTGAAACATAGGTGTGAATGCATAAAATAATAATAATAATATGAAATGCAATCAAAATTAAAATGTTTGTGATTATAATTGTAGTTAAATGTCAAGTGGCAAAGTAAATTAATATCGTATATAGAATAATTCATAGGATGGATAGAACTTGAAAAAGGTGTGCAATTATAAGATTAGTAGACAAATCGAATAAAATAAAAACGTTACGTAATATTGTGTGAAATTTAGTAGCATAGAATTTAACGTTGCATAAAGAAATTGATTTAGAATGACAAGTGGAACAAGTGAAATAATACCGAGGACAATTAAAAGTGAGAGTAGTAATAGTAACAATTGACTTAATAAGGAAGAGTATACAAATTGAATAGACAAAAATGAAAAAAATGATTGCATAAACAATTATTCATCACATTAGTTTTTTATCCAAACATCCTGTCTATCTATTTTGTTATTTCTACATTTCTAACTCCCAATTGCACAATGTCAATCTTCTTAGTTATTATGCTACTTTGTTTGAGGTTTATCCGTCCCCCTGTTTATTATGGCATTCTAATTCCTAATTGTAATTTTTATTAATTTGACCCTTAACCGGAAATTATTCTGGAACTTTCCCATCCATTTGATAGAAATACACGAATGTACAGCCTAGATGATGACTTCGTCGAAAAGAAAATTTTCTTCGCTGTAACTGTCTTTTTATTCCCTATGATCAAATGTGCATAATCCGTGATAAGCTGAGTTGTTGCTTTTATTCCTACCAACGGAAACGTTGATAGAAAAGGTTTGCTGCTAGTTCAGGTTAACAGTTTCAATGCCAAATAATTTTATCACAGAAATACACAAAACAGACTGCAAAATTTCCGACAATCATTACAGTTTCCCAAAATTCAAAATACACACCAATTGTAATTTTACGTTAAATTCAGGTGTGACTCAAACTAGTCTTTACTACAATGCCATCACTCACACTGTCTGTCTGTGAATGAAAGTCTTCACTCAAAACTTGTACGCACACATCTACGTGTGACCCTTATCAAACTTCTAGTACATTGTGATCGACGGAAGGTTCAGTTGTCTGCCTCTTGTTCTGTTGATCAAACCATTTTCACATGATGCATTCGTGATGTACAGATTGTCGAAATGTATTACGGTTTCTGTGTAAGTGAAAATAAGTAACGCACGACCTCAATTCACATTAATCGGCTTACTTAATGACCTGAAAATTCTCTTAACTGCTTCAGAACACGAAAATCCGTGATTTTTCACACGACTGAGTCACTCAAGTGATGATTCAGGGATTATGTGTGTGTTTGTGTGTGTGTGTGTGTGAAATAGCACTATTCAACCTTTGATTTACACATATAAATATAAGTGCATGTCACACTTGTCTGACTGTTGTAGATCACATTAACGAGTGTGAAGTGGTTAAGAAAATGTCTCCCAAGATGGCGCTATTCCCGTTCATTGTCGTGTCACTTATTTGGCCGAATGTTGAATCACAAGGAGCATGTGAGTTGAGGTGATGAGTTCTCTCTCACTTATGAGTACTCAGCGAGTACTCACCACAACTGACTGGTCCATTCAAACTGGTTTCGTCAACCATTATATGTGCAGCATACTGAAAGTGTTCTGTGGACTCAAATTGAGTCCAACTCTCAACATCATTTGGCTAGTTAGTGTGAATGAAGAATTCTGGTTTCTCCAGTCGAATTCTCATTCACTGTTTGTGTGTGTGTGTGTGTGCGTTTTATCGAGTTTCAACTTCTCTGTTCAACGGATGTTTGACAAGTGTGTATGAGATACTCAGTGGAATACCGAACGGTAAGGGAGATGGTCTTTTGCCATGTGACTGACTCTGCATAAAATACTCGATGTACTCGATGTATTTTGGTATTGGGAAACAGGTAAGGAAGATGAAGTAGATTACACCATCCACCTTCTCACCACCCAACGTTGCAATATTCAAGTCTTGGTGTATTGACCATTGGATTTAGTGTTGTTAGTCTGTTACCATTATCCCCTGATTGAGTTTTCCAATGAATATGAATTTCGTCGATCATTCGTGCAGATATATTCAGATACACAGTTGTATGAAATCTAATGTCATTGTCTTTGATAGGAGATTTCTCTAGAGGCTGTGATGTTTTGTTGTTTGGCGATTGATTTTTTCAGATACTTATTGATATCCTACCACAAATTTCTATCATGCTATTCGACCATGATGTTGATTTTGATATTCATGCTTTTCGCAGGCTATGGAAATACAGGAATTTCACCTGCCGTCGCCTCGTTTGTGAAACCACCATACGTAGGATCAGTTTGGTTCACTGGAAATGGATACTGGATTCGCGTCAATGGAAGTGTGTCAGGCTTCCAACCTGGAAAACAACACGGAGTACACGTGCATCAATATGGTGGACTTGGGAATAATTGTAATGACGCAGGACCACACTTCAACCCATTCAACCAGTGAGTTTTACATGCATCATTTCACTCCTCATATATACCATTTTTACTAGTGTGTGAAGGAGAGTCGATGTAGGCCTAAGGTCACAGGAATTCTTGTCTTCCTTCATCTGACTATTTCCATACTTACAAGAGTTCATGCAACGATTGAACGTGGTGATCCAGATGCAGTCACATGTGTGCTCAAAACACGTAGATTTTTACTGATTCCTGGAAGCTACAATGAAATGTGAAGTTTGAAACCTGGAAGAGGTATTTTAGTGCAGATGAATGATCGACTTCTCAGGAAGGCGTTCCATCGTTGGTTGTATGTCGAAGAGAATTCATAATAACTTCTGCTATTATTATTATACTTAACATCGGAATTCCCATTTCCCTCATCCCCCACCATCACTACCATATAAATATTAACATGCATTGATGTTTGTATTGCCTTACTTCAGAAATCATGGTGGAACAACTGGCCAAATGCGTCATGAAGGGGATCTCGGTAACGCAATGGTTGACGCCAGAGGGAACTTGCAAATCAATGTGACTGTGAATGCAGCCAGAATATGTCAGTATAATGGCTTTCTTGGTCGTTCAATAGTTATACATCAAAATGTAGATGATTTGGGCACGAAGCCAACTGAGGAGAGTAGAACGACAGGGAGCTCTGGACCGAGACTCGCATGTGCTACAATTGGCTACAGGAGTGTGTAACCAGCCATGCAACCTCCAGTATCACCTTTAATATCGACGTGATGAATGACAGTGAAATCATCAATCACTGAAGTAGTTATGTGTTATAGATAATAAATTTCTGCTATTAAATACTCACGGAATTTCTTTTCAATTTGTCAAACATATTTTGTTCTGCACCTCACTTCCTTCTGATATTTGTCATTGAACTGATACCGAAGATTATGTTGATTGTGGTCCAAGCGTCATTCGTAGAATCATTCTCACCCTATGATTGTGATGATTGATGTCTGTGTTGTTGCGGTAATTCTGATCTCTCATGCCTTCTAATTAGCCTCATAAGCATGACATTTCGATGTTATCATCGTCAGTTCGATGTGGCTTCTCAGGTCTACAAATATTCTTGGAACTTCATCCATTCTCTCTCAGAATAGTGAGAACTTGTGTTTCTAGAATATTGTTTATATAAAGAGTACATGTGATGTGGCTGAATTGTTAATAAATGGCAATAAAGCCGTCTTGACGATTATTCAGATGTTTGAGATTTTCTGTTTCTCCTCTTAGGGTGTGGACCAATGAATACTTCTTATTGTAGTGTTAAAAACTGATAAGTCAAGTTTTATCGATTGTGGTGTACTCTTTGTATACCAGGCGAGTAGCCATTGAATCAGTACCTACATGCTTGTGATAAATGAAGGATTGTAGACAAACTTGGGAATAATGCAACCTCAGGATTTTCGTCTTCTCCATGATCTCTCGAACCTAAAACATGCAAGTGTATCTTTTATAGATGTGTAAAGTGTTTTTCTTAGATTTTATTGTGAATATCTGAGACTTCGGTGTATTCGCAGCATGTTTCGATGGTTTTAAACACTCGGTGTTACTTCGTTTGAATCTGTAGGAGCAGGATATTCTGACAGACTGATTAGACACTAGGAAGTACTCAACGTCGTATGTCTTTTCCATCGTGCTTATTGCTTTTGATTTGCATTTTTATGTCGATTTAAGGAGTCGTTTTCGGAGACTGTTTTGTACGGTGATCTTTGATTCCTTTCGGTTTGTTAAATCCAGTCGGGTGATACCATGGAATCTGGCTTCATACTTATTGATTATGACTTTCAAAACTGCAGCTCCCCCCTTAACTTCAAGTTTCCATTTGGTAATGTGTAATCTCCTAATCCATTGTTAGCATACTTTTGTTTGGTTAGCATGTATATCAATATTCTCATACCTGATGTAAAAGGACTTAACTCTTACAAAGTATACTTGGATGACAATTTCATTATATGGGACGAGTATTTCGATTTAGATGATACCTTGAAATATTAAATGACGGTCATCCTGCTATTCGTTTCACCTCAGAAAAAGTAACTGTGGAAAAAATCTCCCCTTGATGTTCTACTCACAAGGGGAACTGATAGTTCTTCGAAGTTATCTTTTTACAGAAAATCGATATGGACAGGACAAATGATCAGTTTTTATAGTTATATCCCCATAGACAGAAAAAGAAATCTAGTGAGTTCACCCTCAACGCGGATCCAGAGAATTTGTAATGAAGACAGAGTTGATGATGAACTTGAGCAACTGAAAGAAACCTTCATATAGAACAGGTATCCACTCGCTTCGTCGAAGCCAATAGGAAGTTACGTGGAAGAAACAGAGAAAGCGAACAGGTAGATAGGAAAATGTTCCACCTAAACTTAAAATTTAAGGATGATAGTGTGAGTGAGGTACTCGAAAACTGTTTGACAATGCCACCGAGAAAACATTCTTCTCTGCCACTTTACGAATAACTCCCTCTAGCCGTTCACTGGTGCACCTTAATGTTAAAGAAATATTACCTCAGTTGTGTATTTCTATGTTCATCTGCTCTTGCGGAGCTAACTACACAGGATGTTCGTCGAGAAACATATCCCGCTACGTTCGTGAGCACATCTCAGCTTGGATGAGCAAAGCAGAACGAAGTGGTATCAATTCATCTATAATGCAACATATTGTAGATACTGACCACGAGGTATCTGATATATCGTTTAATATAGTCTAGAAAGCCCAACAAAGTCCGCCGAATAGCTACGAGTGCATTTGCTTTGCATAGCAGAGGCTTTACCAATACATAAAGTACATAAAGCCAGAACTTTATGTACAAAAACAATTTGTACGATCGCTTTCGTTACCATGGTCTTGATTTTACTATTTAATCCATGAAAACTTTGTTATCCTCTCTATTCCATGTTCCAATTTTGTTTTATTTAATTTCAATTTATGTTGTCATTTTCTAACACTTTATTTAGTCTACTATTTTCACAACATTTCACACATCTTTTGTCTCCATCATACTATTATATTCACATATTCACATTTCTGAATGTACTTTATTTTCCGATCATCCATTTCACACATGTCTACTGACCTTTAGGTTGACCTCTATTTATCTAGTTATTCATTCACATATCTAATCAATTGTGATTCATAATCAAATACACCTATACTGTCTCACTTTAGTATTTCCACTCACTGTGAAACTTTCACACACACACGCACAAACTGATTGTTATTGCACATCGTAGTTCATAATTATAAGAATTTTGTAGTCTGTTGATAAATACAATAACAGTATATGGTGTCTTAATCAAAGTATTGTCTCTAAGTAAAATTTTGTTTAACACCCTAACAGATTCTAGGCGGGCATCATAACTTGAATGTTGCAACATAGTGAAGAATATTTATGAATTTGAGTCACTTACATTTAGTTGATGCATAGAGATGAAGCTCTTCGTTATTTAATGCTTCTGTAAACCTCCATTTAGTCGAATAATTTTAATGTAATCAAGCCTAGCCTCATGCCCAACCTTTCCTCTTTACCAGCTTTATTATTGGTTTAGCGAGGTAAAGGAGTGCGTCGGCTGGGGATTGAACCCCGGACCATGTGCATGGTCGGCGAGCGTCCTAACCGCTGTGCCACCAACGCAATGTAATCAAGACTAAATGTCTATTGAAAACACCCCAAATTATATTACAGTTCTTATACGTAAATTGGGTTGTATTTTGAACTGATGCGAACACTAATCACAAAATAACTCGAGTAATCATATGGCATACCCTAATAACAACGTTAGTTGTAGCGGCATAGTACTTTGCTATGTTCATATAATGACACAGGTAATATATTATGTATGTGAACTGCGTTCAGAAGTTAGTACATACTTCTTTTGAAGAGCAAGACTGGCATTTACTCGATTTATCGCAGACACTCCCATCTAACTGTTTCAAAACTGGAATAAAACTGAAAATCTGAAAAAAAATACCGACCTAACAAAGAGAATCAACATATTGGTAGGAATATTTACTCATTTATACAAGGAATTGCAATTAAAGTTATTCACTTGCCAACAATACTCAGTACTGTCTGCAATATAATGTTATTATTGTAATTAGTATTATAAAACAAGAATCTAATTTTGTAACCTAGTGTCATCGACTTTTCAATTTTCATTGTTTTTGTTAACATCAATTGAACATTAAACGCTGAATGCTTTAACAGAATAGGAAAATATTGAAAAAACAGGATTCAGTTGAATTAGACGACAAAACTGGCGCTCATAAGACTATATATATATATATATATTCACGTCTAATTCAAAGAAAATGTTTTAAAAAATGACCAAAGAAAAGAATTAATATGAACAATGATGAATTGTGTAATAATTTGTCTAAATGTGATAAAGAGGACTGATATTTCTGCCTTTTTTCTCCCATAAAACTGAGTTTTAGTTAAATTTAATAACCGGAGTGAATTAATGTTGCACACTGTCTTTTCCAAGGTCAACAACACTGATAATTTAAATCAAACTCATAGTGTACAACCTGATACACGTTCTTTTTGTCATTATCAAACAAAATTCCATAATTTATTGTCATTAAAGGGAAAAAGGAAATAAAATTTAGAAGATAATCTTTGAAATTTCTGTTTTGGATGGAAAAATTATTCATAATTGTTTTTCTTGGAGCAAATAAAGCAAAGAAATTTTGTATGTTCAATGTTCAAGTGTTTATGTATATACATTCAGTATAGTTAAGGTCACCGGAGAGATGAACACCTTGAAATGACCGATTTGATATAAGACAGTCAGTGAAATACTAATGATAAGACTACGGAAATGGAAAGTGAAGAAGTGCAAAGGAAACTGTAAAAGATATATATATATTTATCAGTTTTAAATAAGACTGCCAGTTGTTGTTGTTGTTGTTTTAATGCAGTAATTTAAAAATCAGATATGGAAACGAAATGTGGCGCTTATTTCGTCTGTTTTGTAAAATATATAAATTATTTCAGCTTATTACAAAAACGAAAGAAAATATTCACCAATATGATTTGGTAAATTATGTTTTCTATTAAGTTCTATTGAATAGAACTAAAATGCTACCAAATATACTGTGACTAGGCTGCATAAAGATGAAAACAAAGTCGGAATAGTGTCAAAGATGATTTCGCGTTGTCTTTTCTTGTTTCGTTCATGACTGTATTACCTCTTCCTATTCTTCTTCTTCACATTAAATTGTAAATTATACTAATAAATAAAGTGGTGATAATAATAACAATAATATGAAAAACAATGAAAGTAATTAGGAAATGTAATTGGTCTTATCACACTCTATTTCAACTTGTATACAACACCATACATTACATTAATTGCATGTATGAAACGGCATACAATCTGTATCCATAGATGACATACTGCATACAACTAAATTATTACTAATTGGGTTAGCATTTACAAAGAATTGATCATATTGACCAAGATGAGTAGTAGGCGTAGACGAAGGGAATATTGATGGTGGTGGTTGTATTGATGAAGATATCGGTGTTGTCTGTGCTGTTTGTTCATCAAAAACTGATTGTAAAAAAGGACTGTACAATAAATTCGATGAATGCTGAAATGAATTAATATAAGTATGAATTGAACTATTCACAGAGGGAATATTTTGTACTGTTTGATCATCAAAGGAATTTTGATAATTACTAGTTAATTGGTGAGAGGATATATTTAATAGTGGATTTATATTGTTCATTTGTTCATTATGCCTTTGACTAACTTCATTCATTGTTAAGGGATTTGATGAATAAGGAGTAGCATTATGTGCAGAGGATGTGGTTACTGCCGACTCGGATGACGAAGGCAACAATACAGAATTATGATGGTTAGGCATATTTTCTGATTCTTCTGAGGAGGAGAAGCAGGAGGAATTATGCTGAAAGGTTGGGTAACAATAATTGACATCAGTGTTCTGATTTCTCTGAGAACTTACTCCACTTATATTGTTAATGGAAGTACCATTAGTACTGGTGATAGTAGTATTAGTGTTATCCATCATTCGACTACACTGAACATATGGATTATGTGAATTGTATAAATTTGAGTCTTGTAAATGACTATTTTCACTCCAGAAGGGTAATGCTCTATAATTTCCCTGATGATATTGTTGAAGTTGACGATGATGCTTCTATAGATGTTGATGTTAGTGATGCTTGGTTATGACTAACCGGATAACAGGATGTCTGCTTATTATTATAATCTGTAAGTCCTGTTGGAATACATGAAGACGTTGAAGAAGCTGGTGTTGTCATCGACTTGTCTAACCAAGTGGGACCACTATCTGTGCTGGACATGTATGACAGGTCAGGATAATATGGGTTTGACCAATAGCTGTTATTATTATTATTACTTTTATTGTTATTATTATTATTAATAGTAGTATTCCCAAACCATGTTTCATTTAAGTGACATCTGTCTGTAGTAGTAGTAGTAGCAGAAACCCTTTGGATTATCATATTACTACCACTACTATTGTTGATTTCAGTAATAACATCGTCATTTCGAGGAAAATTCTGTGTATATTCTCTGTATTCATCAGTAACATCTCTTATTCTTCTTCTTCCTCCTCTCAAATCTGAATTAACATGTGAAAATAATTCAACAGAATGAGGACGATTTGAAGTTGATGATGAATACGCGGGAGACGAAATCATATTAGAAGGGAAACATAAATCCATTTGTCCATTATACAATGAATTAGGAGTTACTGAATTAAGATGATTTTGAGAATGACTCTGAGGCAGTGAGTATGGAGAAGAAGAAGGCTGTGAAGTTGGAGTTGAATACTGAGCATTGTTCGCAGCTGATCTGGATACGCCTGGACTGAATTCTTCAGAATACAGTTTTGTGCATTGATTGTATTCAGACTGATAATCATGATATGGTTTATGGTATTTTCTCCACATTTTAGAGACATTATCTTCAGTGTAATCCCCCCACTTTGATTGACTGGCCTTGGAAGAGCACTACCATATAACAGGTTATTGTTGTTATTACTAATTATTATTACTATTGAAATGACCAGCGTTTTCCATGTTTGTTTTCCCTTTATCTATATTTGTATTAGTCCCGTTATAACCACTTCCAGTATTGGATGAACTCATCGATCCAACACCACTGCTTACTTGAGAACTTGTTGAACTAAGCTGTTCTAGATCTAATTGAGATGGTGTATGCATATCTGTTGAGGATGGATCAGTAATAATTTGTTCATGACACAGCTGATGCAAATTATCTTCTTGTCTGTGGTTTTGTTGTTGACCTTGTAAACAGTTGCATATAGAATGCGTTAAACCGTTACTGTTTTGTGAAGAGTAGGATGTGTATGTCTGAGAAGGGACTCCATTGGATGCAGTAGCATTTGTATTATGTACGTCTGTATTTAATGAGCTTTCGTATAAACCATTACCACTGGGATTAAGATTTCTACGGGGTGTTTTTAAGATTTGATCATGCGTGTTGGGATTAGTGGTATTATTATTTACAGTGTTATCATTATTGTTTCTGTTATTATGATTTGAATTACTTTTATGTGAATGCATAGGTTTTCTGGGATTGTGTCGGATATGATCATTATTATTATCTGATCCTGTATTGGTCGTCACACCAGATCCAATACCAGATGAAGCAGTTGCACTCTCTGAATCCCAAAGTTCTAGAATAAAATAATACAAACAAAATACCGTATGCAGTCCAATAGTATGTATCTCATTTGTTCACGAGAAATATAAAAAGAACCGAGACGAAAACTTCAGAATACCGTTTGTTTAAACGTGAAAATTGTTAACTAATATTGTGGTGAGAGCTGTCTGCCAGCCAAAATTGGTAGACAGCAATTGACGTCAGTGTTTACGTCCCAAATCTTGGTCATTAGAAAAAAAACAAGGACAAAGATTGACTGAACAACCAATCACAGCAGACTTTGCGTGGGCGGACACGATTAGCAGATATATGGTCTGACAGAATAACTTACAGTGAGAAAACGACCAATCAGAAGACGCTGTTCCTCTGCTAATAATAACGAATAATAATGTACATAAAAATATGTAAATATCTCTTAATTTCCTCAACAAACGATCTGTTGCCTGGCCTCTGTCTTCTGTCGTTACAACATGAAGTAAGCGGATGGTCAAACAGTTGTTATTATTATTACTCACTTCTGCTCCGAATGGAACATAGCACTTCAACAACACATCTGTATTTTCCTCCGTTCTCTGCAGTCTCTTCCAGTTGGCTCCACGATTCCCAATAAGCTTTAGTCTCCTCAACATACAATCTCCTGCATGTCACACTGGAACCTACTCCCACCTCGTTATTTCCCATTCGGATTCAACTCGGTCTCCTCAGAGTGTGTCCAGTGGAACTACATTTCCTTAAGCATATTTGCTGGATAATAGTTTCTTATTTGGTTAGTTGCTATGTCAGAGTTTCCCTGTTGCTCACCTTTTCTGGTCTGCTATCTAATCTACAGTATCCAGTCAGAGAAGGAAGCTGTCTCTGAAGGCCTGAAGTTACCTGTTGGAAATGCTTTCGGTGAGGCGCCAAATCTCAGGCCCGTTAAAGAAGCACTGGCTCAGAACTGTTGTTGAAAATCTGAATCTTGTTCCATATGCTGAGTGCAGCAGATTTCCACGCTGATTTCAGATTAATGAAGGTCTGTCTTGCTTTTCATGGTTAAATATTACAGAACTTCAATCGGACTTAAATGATTTACACATACGACATTTGTTTCATTTAATCGATAAATATTCTTCAATGTAAATATCTTCACGAAACGACATCATTAAGGGAACCTTTGAAAACCATGGAGCATTGGAAACTACAGATTTCGTCCCAATTTTGAACTCATGGCCGGTGAGGATCCCTATGTTGAGTGTGAAACGGATACCTGTCAATGGCATCCATGATCAGTGGCACCGTATAGAGAATTTAAAAGTTAGGATTCATAGGGTTATTGGATTCCGACACGACACCTGAATAGTCAGTGGCTCGCCTAGGAATCTGAGGGTTTCAGGTCCAGTACCTAGTCTAGTTGACGAAGATTATCAAACTAGGATGGGACAGGTGTCAAATTCTTTATAGTTTTAAATAGTTCTCTAACCGATATCGGTTCGTGACATCTACATTGGAGTTAATTTAAGTACTTATCAGCTGAAAAGGAATTCTGGCCATACTCTCCAAGAAAGTATTGACTGAGAAGGGTTACTCAGCGCTATTTCTGGCCTCGAAAATGATGCCTTATGCTACACTTTCTTCCCAATGTTTTCCACTAACCCACAAGACTAGCTATGGTATCTAACTTCTCACATCTGTGTTGTACCTCTAAGCTGTTCCTGTGAACACCGTGGGCGAGTTTTACGTTAGATCACACTTTTCTGCTTGTCTGGAATCAGACATTAGTGGAGAAATTAGCAGCGAGATGACTGAACACCTCGTCAACACTAACCACAGTATTTTTAAACTGGCCTTAACTATTACTTCGATTTTCAACCGAACACACTGTGGGACGTATACTATCCTAATAACATTTAACCTTAGCTACCTGACATAGTGTAGGTAGGTATGACGAGAATTTAAATGTAAACATACGCCTCGACTGAAGTGGAACTGCCCTCTACCAATTTGGTTATGAATGTTAACTACCATTCAGACGTTAATTGCACGATTTACTGATTGATGATAATTCCTTTCTCCTTCACGTTCCCAGTGGAACATAGGTCTTCAAGCTAAAGGCTTGAAGTTTCTGTAGCAGTGTTTACTTTTACAGGATGAGGCTGCTGACCTCATGCCCAACCTTTCCTCTTTACCGGCTTTTTATTACTGGTTCGGCGAGGTAAAGGAGTGCGTCGGCCGGGGATCGAATCCCGGAGCATGTGCATGGTCGGCGAGCGTCCTAACCACTGTGCCACCGACGCACCCATTGATGATAATATTTATTAATTAATTATTAATTTTATCATTATTTCCTTGTGTTCCGAGTGGAACATAAGGCTTCACCAGCAGATCTCCGTTTCATCCTGCTGCCTGCCGTCTTCCTTTAGTTGGTTCTACTATTGCCCGCAGGCATTCACTTCCTTCACAAGCAAATTCTTCCATTTCATCCTAAGACCCACAACCATCTCATCGCTTACCATTCGCGTTCCACTGAAGAGCAAGTCTGGAGTGTGATGTCACTCAATGGTTTTCTCAGTGTATGTTCATCTTCGTTTTCTTCTGCATACTTTTTGGACGATATTTTCTTGGTTGATTTTCTGTACTACTAGAGTTCCACGTTGCTTATTCTTTCTGATCAGTAGTGTGGAGCGAAGATAGCTGTTGATTTAAGTTTACAGTACACTTTTTTGATGTGGTTGTGTTCTCTGAGCTGGATGGTTAATTTGCGAAGCTTTCATCGCCCTACTAGGCGACATCTTCAACGCATACTTCAATTTGAAGTGAGCTTTAGGATTTCTCCACGAGTTTATTAGTCATCTCTCCTGGTGGGTGACCTTGGACGTGATTGGTTGTTTTTGTGTGTTTTCACACCTTCTATGTTATTTGTATTGTAATTCATTGTTTCTTTGACTTGAACTTTGACCCTTTGTGTGTGAGGTTTCTTTCTTATCGGTTGATAAATTTTGTCTATCTCGATGTGTCTAATGATTGATGATTCACTGAAATGCCAAGCTTCTAAAAATTTTCTAGCATTCTTGTTGTTTCCTCTGTCTAATATTTGAACGTTGGTTGTCCCAGTCGAATTGATGTCTGTGGTTGTCTATATGTAGTGATATGAGGGAGTGGATATCATGTCTTTTGACAGCTAGCTTATGTTCGTGGATACGAAGACGAAGGGGACGTCCACTTTGGCCAATGTAGTGCTTTTCGCAGTTGATACAATTTATTTATTTCGTGGAGAAATCTGAAAGCTCACTTGAAATTGAAGTATGCGTTGAAGATGTCGCCTAGTAGGGCGATGAAAGCTTCGCAAATTAACCATCCAGCTCAGAGAACACAACCATATCAAAATCATCCACCTGAGCTACAAATCTTCTCTATCATATCTACAGTACCCTGTTGGATATGCTTTTCGTGCTACGCCATATATCGTCTACTTTACTAGCAAGTTCTAAGCCTGCTATAAGAGGGATGGTTAAACGTTGGGCCAATAAACCTGTCGTGAAAAATCAATCCAATCGCTACAGAAAATTCAAAGCACAGATGTAATTATCACTAGCCAGTCTGATTAGCCTCGACACTAACCTTGATGACTGCATGACTTACACTTAGTAATCGGTGAAAAGGTTTCAAAAATAAATCTTACCAGTCGTTAAACAGTTCTCTTGATGTATGACACCAAGAGGAGTTGAACAGTCCATTTCACAGGTTTGAGAATTCTGTCCAATAATATTTTCATCATAAATACTGCTTACTACTGAATTGTTATTGCTAGTAGTATGGTTATTATCACTATTCGAAATCTGCTGTATTTTATTCACCTCTAAAGATGATTCTTCTAACAGCTCATTGAATTGTTTTCTATGATTATCATGAATTATTTTATTATTTTTAAGCGGCATCATTGTATCTTCAATTTTCCATTTTTTCGGCAAATCAAAACAATTTGTTGTTATAGTTGACATTTCATTCAACTGTTCATTGTCAATGGTTGGTTTGTTTAAATGAACTAACATTTGATCATCATTTGATTTTAATTTTAATTGAGCATCTGAAGGATATTCTGAAGAAATTGGCAAGTTTGCAGTTGTTTGCTGTTTGTTTTTGAAAAGGAAAGATATAATAGTTAGATAATTGGATATTGAATAATTATTCTCATAAAATTCAAAGAGGGAATTTTAATTTTTGTGAGAAGCAATTTTTAAAATAAAATTCACTTGAAATGAATATGATGATTTTATTTGATTGTTGATTGCCAGCAGTAGAATCCAGGAAGTTAATTTCATCCCATTCATGACTCATCATCTGAATGTACCAGCACTAGCAGTAAGTGATGGTGTTCTGTATGAGACCTATAAATCACCCGGGGTACACGTACATCCAGATGATGAGTCACAGATAGTGGACGAACGGCACGTCCTGCATTTCAGTGTTAGCCACCACCAACCAAGTAACGTCATTGTCGAGGCATCCATGCTACGAGTCCATATGTCAACGGAAACCGAGCATTTCGGCAGAATATAATCCAACCAGTGGGAAATACAGAAGTAACTATAAGAACAATATAACTGCTAGACAACTTCGAAGATCTCTGCGTTGATTACTACTTTTTAACGGTCAATACCATAACTATTCACAGCCTTCACCTTATATCTCCTCAGCTAAGACAAGAAACAGTTTCCAAAATACAAAAGTTTAACGATTTCCTACATGGCATGCATTTTATTTCTCGTTTTTTTACAGAAGATGAATGTGTTAGTGTAATGTACTGGAGCTATAGGTCAATGAAGTTGAAATTCATCCTAGTTTGATAATTTACCAACATTATTCATTTGGGAAGTAGGTGTTACTTATTTATGAAAGTAGTTTTGAGAAAGTGCATAAATTTCCAGCAGATCCTAAAAAGTACGTCTACAATTATAGTAGTGTTGAATTAAATAAGGTGCACCTCGAATTACTTTCCCTTGACCTTAGATTTTGCGATAGACCGAAACGAGTTAATCACTTAGATACTGATATTGAATTTGAAAACCTGTTTAGTCAAACAAGGGATCTAGTTCCATCAGCCACCCTGGAACTAGAAAGCTTCAAATCAAGTCTAGTGGATTGTTGTTATCAGTACAAAAAAATCAAATGCGACAGTAAAAGTTTCTTGACAAAGGAGCACAGAGAAGAACTAAAAAAATTGATAAATGATGAGAGACTGATAATCACAAAGCCTGATAAAGGATCAGGAGTAGTCCTCCTTGATAGAAGTGACTATATTAAAAAGATGAATGACATATTAAAGGACACACAGAAGTTTCAAAAACTTGAGGAGAAGTAAGATTTCAGTAACAAAATAGAGAACGAATTAACCAGACGTTTGAAGAAACTAAAAGAAAAGCAGATATTTTCTGAAAGTTTAAATGAAGAAATCAGACCAACGGGCACGTACACGCCAAGATTGTATGGCCTACCTAAAGTGTATAAACTGGGGGTACCGTTAAGACCAATACTTGATATGCGAAATTCGCCCTACCATGCTCTAGCTAGATATTTAGTCAATATTCTCAAACTTTTCATGCGAAGACAGTGAAAAATAGCGTCAAAGATATATTTGAATTCGTAGACAAAATCAAATATATTAATATCAAGGACAAAACATGGTATATTTAGACATAACATCATTATTCACAAATGTACCTCTAGTAGAAACAGTTAACTACATATGTGAACAAGTATATAACCAGTAGATAAATGTCAGCATCCAAACGGAGATGCTAAAATAATTGTTAATAAGGTGTACCATGAATGTAAATTTTAAATTTGATGGCCCACTTTACAGACAAGTGGACGGGGTGGCGATGGGCTCCCCATTAGGTCCCATTTTGGCAGATTTCTTTCTAAGTAAACTAGAAAATGGACCTTTCAACAACCTTATCAGAAAGTTCTCATTTTATTTCCAGTATATGGATGACACCTTCATTCTTTGTGATAATGATTCGGATAGGAGTACAATAATAACTGAATTCAATGAAGTACATTCTGCTATGAAATTCACGTGTGAAGAGGAATCCCAAAACAGAATTGCCTTTGTGGATGTCCTCCTTACAAGAAAACCAAATAGTGGCATAAAAAGAAATTTGCATAGGAAAAGTACATGGACAGGACAATATACACATTTTCACAGCTTCGTTCCTCTCCAGTACAAAAGAAATTTAGTGAAGACCCTCAACCACAGAGTTAGAGCTATATGCTCAGAAGAAGTAATTGAAGATGAACTAAGCATTGTATATGATACCTTGATTGAAAATAGCTATCCCAACAAATTTATCAAGAAACACATGACAAAGAAAGCGGTGGAAAAGGACTACTCACTATCCGTAAACAAGAAGCCTTTATGCATACGACTGCAACTCAATACCAAGCGAAATATTTACAAAGAAATTAAGAAAATCAGTTCAAAGAACTTTTAATGCTGGCAAAATGCAAGTCTTATTTTCCACACGACCGATGGTGATTCCTCGATTGAAAGATGAAGTACTTAGACTAGCCACTTCCAATTGTATCTACAAATTCAACTGCGCTTGTGGAGCGAGTTATATCGGCCGTTGCTCTAGGAACCCGATTTTTCGTGCTCACTCGCCCGAAAACATTTCTCACTATGGCTAAGTAAAAGTGTAGTTAAAACCATTAACAGTTCGATATTAGACCATCTAGTGCAAACCGAGCACAAAGCCAACATTGAAGAATCCTTCTCTATCATCACATTCTTGTTTTATTTAGTATCAAGCTGCAACAATTACGTCTTAGGTGATTTGAGGCAGTCAACAGAAAGCCCTAAACTTAGATTTCGTTCTTACCCGCACTCGTCAGCAAGGCAAAGGAAGCGATGCTTCACGCCCTCCCTCCTCTCTACAGAGATCCCAAATCGTATCATCCACTGCTCCAGTCAAAGACATTATTTAATTAATTAATTTTAATTTTGATTTACAGCTTGGTTCCACACCGTATTTTCAGTACAAGTATGGAATTTTCAGCATGGATATCGGTAGCCCAAATTCAGGCCGACCATAGATATCAGGTGTGCGCCGGCAGGGGATCGAACGCCGGACCATGTGCATGGTCGGCGAGAGTCCTAACCACTGTGCCACTGACGCACAGTCAGTCAGCAGGGTTGCAAAGGCATCACCTGGTCTGTTGACCACAGTGAAAACTTAACTGGTCGATTTCAATCACCACCAACATTAGGAAAAAATACATGAGATTGGTAACACCTTGGGGATGTGAATGTTCTCTGAGATTCGATTTTCTTAGCCAACAGCAACAACGGCATGAATTTTCTATCGCTGTATTTATATGTGAGACAACTCCCGGCTAGAACAAGCTGGATTCAGGAAAGGCAAATCATGTTCTGACCAAATTGCAACTCTACGCATCATCATCGAACAAAGCATGGAATGGCAATCAAACCTCTACCTCAACTTTATAGACTTTGAGAAGGCCTTCGACAGCGTTGACCACGAAGTAATTTGGAAACTACTCAAGTACTACGGCGTACCCCAAATATTCATCAACCTTATTCAACAGCTGTACGACAACGACACATGTGAAGTGATCCACAACGGAAAACTTAGTGAGGCGTTTGGAGTAAACACAGGAGTTAGACAAGGGTGCTTATTATCACCAATGATATTCCTAATTGTGGTGGACTGGATTATGCGTCAGACAGTGGGAAACGAGAAGACAGGGATATCCTGGACCGACGTGAAGAACCTAGAAGACCTGGATTTCGCGGATGATTTATGTTTGATGTCACACAAAATCGAAGACTTACAAGCGAAAACCGACAAACTGGTCGAAGAAACAGCAAAGACAGGACTCCAGGTGAACATAGACAAGACGGAGGTTATGAAAATAACCAACCAACAACAACAACAACAGCAACATCCAGTGCCAATCACCATCAACGTGAGGGATTTGAAAGAGGTTACTTCATTCACTTATCTAGGGAGCATTGTCTCAACTACAGGAGGAACGGACGAGGATGTCAAATCGAGAATCGGGAAGGCGAGAAACACATTCATCAACCTGAAACCAATCTGGAAATCTTCGTCACTCAGCATCAACAACAAAATTCGGATTTTCAATACAAACGTCAAGTCAGTTCTTCTATCGTACGGATCAGAAACTTGGTGGGTCACAAAGAATATTTCCAACAGCCTGTTGCAGACCTTTATCAACAACTGTCTTCGCTCTATACTGGAGATCAGATGGCCGGAAACAAGAACCAACAAGACACTATGGGAACAAACGAAACAAGAACCAATCGCCCAACAAATATGCAGGAGAAAGTGGAGATGGATTGGACACTCACTGAGGAGGAGGCCGAAAGGGAAGCGGCGACTGGGACGTCCAAGGGTGACATGGAGGAGATCGTGTGAAGAGGAGTTGAAACAGTATGGATTAACATGGATGCAAGTGAAAAGTACAGCAGAAGACAGAAGCAAGTGGAGACGTGTAGTTGAAGCCCTATGTTCCACTAGGAACCCAAGAGAACAACAATAATAATAATAATACAACTCCCGGTGAAGCATTATTTTCTAACAACCAACATAAATAATATATTTTACTGGAAAATAAACTACCTAAGCACAATCACTGTATTCAATGAACCTACCCTTTTTATACCATCTTCATTAAAATAAGAAGTTGATGAATTCTCATACTGTTGATATTTACTCATATCATGAAATGATGTCGAATACTTCCAGTTCGATGATGATTCCGATTTCACAGTTGATGCCTTCAAGGACCGATCTGAGGTGCCGTAAGAGCATAATTCTATTGGTTGGTTATAACCCATTTGTCTTGTAGTAGTACTGGTAGTAGTAGTAATCGTAGCAACAGTAGAAGAAGGAGTACAGATTGAATAATCCTCATTTATTATCGAAGTAGGATAGACAATCTTTTGTTTACCATTTAATAACTGATAAGAATCTTCTAATGACTTATCAGAGTGTGGAGTGATAGGAAGAGAATGCGATGTCAGTGATAGTAGATTAGTATTTGAATGAACAGTGGAATTTTTGTGCTCATCACTGCCTACTACTCCTCCCACGACTCCATCACTATCGGTACTTGGAAAATACAAATTATCACGTGATGATTTAGCTAACGATGATGTTGATGATGATATCCAAGATGGTGTCATCAAGTTGGCATTCCCCCCGGAATCGATTATATTTCGAGTGAAATCAAAATAATTTGGATAAATGGAATGTTCACACTTAAGATTAGTAAAATAATGATCACTCTGATTGTTATATGTTACCGGTGGAGAGGTCATCATCAACACGTTAGAGGAGTTCATATTTTGATCAGTGAATTCAGATAAATTCCAATTCATATGTGGAGTATTTCTACCCGGAAAATGTGTACCAAATCGTCTAGAGAATCTTGGAAATTCTGAATTTTGATACTCTGCCATAGTGTGTTCAGTATTCACATCAACAGGATTGACTGACTCTGTACGCATTGGACTGCTAAGACATGCCAGACAAGCATCTCTTGTGTTCGATGAAGATGGACGTTGTTCACGATTTGCATAACCTCCACGATGAAATGTTGAATTGTTGTTGTTGTTGTTGCTGTTGCTGTCATGCATTCCACGTGGTGCAAATCTTCCACGTGTACCAGGCATTGAACCATTCGATCGTTTCTCTTGTGAAGAATTATCATTCCCACTACCGAAAAAATGGCCACTACCAAAATTTGATCCCCCGCCGCATGGTCGATCACTCCAACTTTCACCTTTATGTTTCTTATTGGCATATACCTGATGAATAATAAAAAAAGAATTTTTAACCATTGGTTTGTAAGGATATTTTGTTGAGTTCATGTTAGACTCTCTCTCATGAACAGACATCATTTAGAGAACTATTAGAAGAAACAGCTGTTCAGTACTTCTTGGTTTTCAACGGTTCTCTAAATGATCTCGGTTAGTGATGAAATCCAGTTTGAAAGAAAAAATACTTATACAAGATTAAATCTCAAAGGCTTTTAGAGAATGTTAAAACTGACATTTTGACAATTTTTTTCACATTGCATTATTGGTTCGACAACAGAATGCTCAACCATCCACATGGTCCGGGTTCGATTCCCAGGGGACGCACACCTAATCGCCACTTAGCCGGTTGTAAGCCCAGTAAATAGGGATGGTTGTCCATGATACTAGCAACCCCGCCTCTGGACTTGGGTTTCGTGCTTATTGAAACTCGTCAGCAGGGCGTATCTTCAACCTTGATGAAATTCATGTCCCCTCCGGGATTCGAAGATGTGTATCACCCAGCGTTGCAGTCACAGACGTTACACAACTGAGCTAATTCAGCATCACTTTCAATCGAAAAATCATTCAAGCACTGTAATAACAGTTTTTAAGTTCTGCCTTTATATCAGACACTGAATAAATTCGAGTGAACTGACTAACACTATATTAGGGATAAAATAAACTGATAGAATTCAGTCTGCACCGATACCAGTGACTAGACGCATGATATTGATTACTTTCTAGTGACCAATTAATTTAAACATTTCTCTCTGATCCACAAATCGACAGTTATCCGTTAAAATATTACATTTATATGTGTATATATACTGGACTAAAGCCCAAGAAAGATCTAAACGAAATCACTATTTAGAAAACAGAAAGACTGAGCGAAGAAATATTTACTTTTCAATTAGATCCTCATCTCTGGCTCTACTCTAATATATATAGCATTTTATTACAATACACAACAGTTTACCAAACAAGTGGCACTGATATGTTTGTTAACAATAATTAAACAGTGTCAAAATGTCAATGGGTTGATAATTAACGAAGAAAATTAATACACACAATTAAAAGGTAGAAATGGATAGTTCGAGACGTTCGAGAAATAAGGATAAACTACCTAAATTTGCCTCTTCTATGTGTATCTACCCATTTGACTGCAGTTGCGGAGCCAGCTACATTGGGCGTACAATTAGGCAGGTTCATCGTCCTTATTTCCGAACATCATCCGGCATGGTTAAGCAAGGGACAAACAAGATCTATTGGAAGTTCTATTTTAGCATACCTTGTAGATAGTGAGCATAGGGTTGATATTAATACTGCATTCAAAATTATTTATCGCATTCCGACTAATCTTAATTTTGCTCTACGAGTTCGTCTTCTACAGACAGCTGAAGCAATCGGAATCCACCTGAAGAAGCCAAGCCTATGTGTTCAGAAGAAATTTGTACAGCCACTTTCCTTACCGTGGCCATCTCTAGAAGAATGCATAAACAGGACTACGTCGCCCCCCTCCCCCTAAACCTATAAAAATTATAATTGTCCAAATTATTTTATTTTTATTTATTTTCACCACTTCATCTTTAATTACGTGTTATCCTTGTAAAATTAATTTATTCTATCCATTTCTACCTTTTAAATGTGTATTGATTTTCTTCGTTAATTATCAACCCATTGACATTTTGACACTGACTAATTATTGTTAACAAACATATCAGTGCCACTTGTTTGGTAAACTGTTGTGTATTGTAATAAAAATGCTATATATATTAGAGTAGAGCCAGAGATGAGGATCTAATTGAAAAGTAAATATTTCTTCGCTCAATCTTTCTGTTTTCTAAATGTCTAAATGAGGATATTTTCTATATTGAGATCACTATTGTCCGCTTGTATGTCTCCTTCAATCAATTAAAAACACAAGAATAAAGTTATTTCTCAAATTCATGACTTTTCAATCGGTATGATAAATTCCAGTCAATCTTTTATATGCTGTATTTATTGAATATAACTGTATAAAATAAGCCCCCAAAAATCGACTATATTACTCACTTCAGCCCCATGAACTGTTTTCACATGTTTTCTTAAAGAACTAGGATCTGTATAGCGTTTTGAACAACCGTCAACTTTACACGTATATGGTTTTTCATTACTATGCGTTCGATTTTGATGTTTAGCTCTATCTGATGCATTACTAAACGCTTTATTACATCCAGGGATTTCACATTGATACGGTTTTTCTCCGGTATGTGATCGTAGATGTGTTTTTAAATTTTCTAGTCGTGAATAACGTTTTGTGCAACCTTCAAACTAAAATAATAAAAAAAATTTAATAAGTGATTAAAAAAGTTTACAAGGGTATATAGTATATATATATAAAGCAAACCATTGGGCAGAGGCAGGATATTTATTATAATGCGATTGGACAACATAGAAACCTGAGCTTATGTAACCAACATAACTGGTGATTTTTGTTGGCTTAACTTTCTGAGGTGCGTAATACTTGTATATAATGCACAAGTGTTGCTTTGCAGAAATTTGATTTGATTAGTTACAGGATTTCATCATGAGCTGATATAGGTTAGAGAACCATTGGAAAACCAGCTGGGAGTACGGCTGTTTCATCCTAGTTTAACACTCTTCACAGTATGCGCTCACCGCCAGCGTTCAAATGCAGGACGTTCCAGTTACAAGGCACCCTCGTACACCATTAAGCCACTGGAACTCGATCCAATGGCCAGCAGATGAACTCCAACTTCTGCCAATTCACGAGTATCTGTCCTCACACCCGACGTGCTGTAACCCTCTGATCACGATTTCTCACTAGAACCCAGGTAACTACCTACCTGAACAGGGCCAGTCAGTAGTGAACATCAGATTTATATTCAAGAGTTGGTTTGCAGGTATTTGATTTGATTGGTATATATTTACCCGACTCATCTGTATTGCTGAAGCTTTGGCTATCGAAACAGAAAAGCCAGATCTCTGTGTACAGAAAAAGTTCGTTCAACCCCTCCAACTCTCATGGTCCTAATCCCTCTATGCTAAGCTATGGCAGTCCCCAATCATATTTTAGCTCTACCAATTTTTCATTTTTTCGTTTTTGTCTATTCAGTTTGTATACTCTTCCTTTATTACGTCAATTGTTACTATTGCTACTCTCACTTTTAACTGTCCCCGGTGTTATTTCACTTGGTCCACTTGTCATTCTAAATCAATTCTGTTTTGCTACATTAAATTCCATGCTATTAAATTTCACACAATATTACGTAACGTTTTTATTTTATTCGATTTGTCTACTAATCCTATAATTGCACACCAAGTTCTATCCATCCTATGAATTATTCTATATACGACATTAATTTACTTTGCCACTTGACATTTAACTACGATTATAATCACAAACATTTTAGTTTTAGTTGCATTTTATATTATTATTATTTTATGTATTCACACCTATGATTCAATTCCCTCACTTCTTAAAAGAAAAACCATATATATACGATTGTACAGCTTGATGATAAATTCGTTGTTGAAAAGAGTCTCTTCGCTGAATCATTTGTTTTGATTTTCTATATGTTACAATGGGAATTTTCCATGATGTATATATATATATATATATATAATGTACTTTTGTATAATAAAATCCAATTGTTTTTATTGGCAACAACTAGTCTCTCTTTTGTTTCCATTTTCGTCGGCTCTGAAGGGGGTCAGAAGTAATCAGTGATCAGTATTAGTGTAGAAACAACAAATCAGTAGTGTAATTACGTAATCATGGGCAGGGCAATATTTTCACGCTTTGCTGAGTGCTCCATAGTTCGGATGTAAAACCCTGATTTATGTACACAGAAGAAACTTCTTCACCCCCCTCCTTTTATCTTGGGTATAATTCCAAGCTCAACTGTTATCAATATTTTGTTATTAGTACTATTTTTTGCACTTTCCATGTGATATTTATTAACGTTACTTTTCCAACTGACTTTTTGGTCACTGTCGTAACCTGCTACACAATTTATTTGATGCTTATCTTCATGTTGTTTTATTTACATCTAATTTTTTTGAAACTTTCTCATATTACACAATCTTTAATGTAAACTTACTAATCTCCACCTTCGCACATACACCTCCCAGTTAAAATCTAATTATTCTTCACTATTTTGAAATATTCTAATGATGTAGGTGATACGCCGCACTAATTTATTGTTATTTCTATGTTTTAAGGACTGAATTTACACACATATACAAAAATTAATGATGTTATATTATATATGCATATATCTATATATGTTTTTATACCATTGTACAGCTAATTGAGTGAATTCGCCGAGAATAGTCTCTTCGCCAAACTGTTGTTCTCATACTTCCATAACAATATACATTTAAATATTTGGTGTTCTTGTGTTGATAAAGATCTGCAACCTGTTGGAAATATTCTTTGTGACCCGCCAAGTTTCTGATCCATTTAGCAAAACTGACTTGATGTTTGTATTGAAAATCCGAATTTTGTTGTTGATGCTGAGTGACGAGGATTTCCACATTCATCAACCTGAAACCAATCTGGAAATCTTCGTCACTCAACTCAGCATCAACAACAAAATTCGGATTTTCAATACAAACGTCAAGTCAGTCAGTTCTTCTATACGGATCAGAAACTTGTTGGGTCACAAAGAATATTTCCAACAGCCTGTTGCAGACCTTCATCAACAGCTCTCTTCGCTCTATACTCAAGATCAGATGGCCGGAAAGAATCACCAACAAGAAACTATGAGACCAAACAAAACAAGAACCAATCGCTCAACAAATATGCAGGAAAAGTGGAGATGGATTGGACACTCGCTGAGGAGGAGGCAGCTGGGTGCCATCGCGCGTCAGGCCAGTGTTCGAGTGGAACCCGAAAGGGAAGCGGCGAGTGGGACGTCCAAGGGTGACATGGAGGACATCGTGCGAAGAAGAGTTGAAACAGTATGGACTAAGATGGATGCAAGTGAAAAGTACAGCAGAAGAGAGAAGCAAGTGCAGACGTGCAGTTGAAGCCCTATGTTCCACTAGGAACCCAAGGGAATGATAATAATAATTGTGTTCTCTAGACAGTTGACGGTTTAACTGCGAAACATTCCTTTCTTTCTTTTGCTAGACAACATCCTCATCGGTATCAATTTTAAAAATCAGATTCAGATTTAATAGTTTCAAAAATGGGATATATTATGTTCAGTATTATGATAATTTTTCAACTTCCAAGGAATTAAAAACAATTCAATGTTAAATGTGGAATAAAATGCTTAGGATTGGATGCAGTACATACACCGATCGAAATTGTTGCCAAATAAATATGAGGAGAAATGAACACCTTAAAGCCCTTTTTACTTGACCACACAGAAATTCATAGGTCTAAATGCTTATGAATCAGGTCACAGAACCAACTGTCATCACATTGAAATCATTCAGAATATATTTTAAAAATCCTAGAGAACATCTTATAGTGGAAATACTACACATATACAAGTGGAATATAAATTGTTCAGATAGGAATGTCGAAGTAAGACAAAATTTTACCCAAATCCAACATCCACATGGTGTGTAATGTCACTCAACGGTTTCCTCAAAATATATCCAGTCCATCTTCACTTCCTTGGACATATTTTTGCCGCAACAGGTTATTGGCTTGTTAGCTGATAGAGTATCTTGTCACTGATTCCTTTGATGCAGGCTATCTGATCTTCAGTATAGAGCGAAGGTAGCTGCTGATAAAATTCTGAAGCCTGTTGGAAATGCTTTCGGTGAAGTGGTAATTCTCTGAACCTTATGGAAACGCCGGCTTGACATTAGTGTTGAAAATTCGGATCTTGTTCGCTGCTCTGAGTGAAGGAGATTTCCACACTGACTTCAGATTAAAAAACTTTTTCTGTACACAGAGATCTGAATTTTCTGTTTCGATAGCCAAATCTTCAGCAATACAGATGAGCCGGGTACGTAGGGATTTGGGTAAATTACTCTTTGCCTTGTAGATGACTTTGAAGACGGAGGCTATAGAGATATACGGTGATCATTATCGACCAGATGTTCAATGATCGCGCTTCTTATTGCTCCACTTCCACCTCTTTGTAACCATGCAGGATAGTGTTCTTGCACCCTCGTGGACAAAACTCGAGTGGAGCTAGGTATATCGGTCGTTCAAGTCGAGGGTGCAAGAACACTATCCTGCATGGTTACAAAGAGGTGGAAGTGGAGCAATAAGAAGCGCGATCATTGAACATCTGGTCGATAATGATCACCGTATATCTCTATAGCCTCCGTCTTCAAAGTCATCTACAAGGCAAAGAGTAATTTACCCAAATCCCTACGTACCCGGCTCATCTGTATTGCTGAAGATTTGGCTATCGAAACAGAAAATTCAGATCTCTGTGTACAGAAAACGTTCGTTCAACCCCTCCAACTTTCATGGTCTTAATCCCTCTATGCTAAAGTATGGTAATCCCCAATCATATTTTAGCTCTACCAATTTTTCATTTTTTTTCATATTTGTCTATTCAATTTGTATACTCTTCCTTTATTACGTCAGTTTTTACTGTTAATATTCTCACATTTAATTGTCCCCGGTATTATTTCACTTGTTCCACTTGTCATTCTAAATCAATTCCTTTTTACAACGTTAAATTCTATGCTATTAACTTTCACACAATATTATATAACGTTTTATTTTATTCGATTTGTCTACTAATCTTATAATTGCACACGCTTTCCAAGTTATATCCATCCTATGAATTATTCTATATACGGCATTAATTTGCTTTGCCACTTGACACTTAACTACGATTATAATCACAAACAATTTAGTTTTAATTGCATTTCATACTACTATTATTATTATTTTATGCATTCACACCTATGTTTCAAATCCCTCACCGGATATAACTTCTTAAAAACCATACATATACGATTGTACAGCTTGACAATAAATTCGTTGGAAAGAGTCTCTTCGCTAAATCATTTGTTTTGTTTTTCTAGATGTTACAATGGGAATTTTCCATGATTTAAAAATTTGTCTTGCTTTTCCGATCCTGTCTTTGACATCGTAATCCGTGAGACTTGTAGTTGAAACAGTGCTACCTAAATAAGTGAAAGGGTCGGCCTCCTTTAGATTCCTATCTTTGATGTTGATTGGTTGTTGTTGTTGTTGTTCTCGGGTAGATATCTACATCACCTCTGTTTTCTAAATGTCTCACTAAAATCCTGTCTACGCTGTTTCTCCTGACTACTTGTCCTAATGTGTCTACAATATTCCGATTCCTCTTCTGTTGTCTTGTTACAGTGATCAGTTAAAAATATTTTTTTTTTCATTTTCAATCCAAGAAACAGTATAATTATATTTGTATCCAATAAATAATTATAAACTTACTATACATTTATGCGGTTTCTCTCCTGTATGCCTTCGCATATGTACAACAAGCATGTATTGAGCTTTGAATGGTCTAGTTCCACGAACACATTCACGCCATAAACAAATAAAACTCTTTTTATTCCCTGCTATATGTTCATTGCTAAGATGCTAGAATTGAAAAGAAGAAATATGCTCAGTTATCTTTATGATAATTTTGAGACAAAATATGTGTATACTCATGAGTAGTTAAATTATATATCCAAAAACATCAAGGAAATATTATGAAAGTAGGTATTGACACTGATGAAATATCAGAGTGAATTTTATGTCGAGTAATTAATTAAGTCAATCTACCAGTCAACCGTCTAACTGTTTTCAAAAGAATCTTATAAAAACTGCCTAGAAGGGATAATTCTAAGACTAAAAGACAATATGTTCCACCAAAAATCAAATTTCCAATTCGCTCTCTTTACAGACTTCCAGGTGAAATTTCATCATAGTTTAAGATCGCAATGTGTGATCTGCTTGACACTATAAAAAGCGATCAAGAAAGTAAGCATACATGCATGACAATATCTACTAAGGACTGATTGAGATGAGTAGATGTATAGCACTCACATCAACCAGTATTATGTTGTGTCTTCCATCAGTTTTAGAAACATTAACTTATTATTATTATTGTTTCCTTTAATTCCTAGAGGAACATAGGGATTCAGCCGCGCGTCTCCATTGCGTTCGGTTTATCTGCTAGAGTCTTCACCTGGCTCCAAGTCTGCCCACTTGCTTTCATCTCCTCTTCACATGACTTCCTCCAAGTCACCCTCGCTCTGACGACCAACTCACCGCTTCCCTTTCGGCCGGGTTCCAGTCGAGCAATGGCTTGTCTAGTGATGTCAATTGATGCATTGTCTCCTCAGAGTATGGCCAATCCATCTCCACTCCTTCCTGCTTATTTGTTGCACAATCGGTTCCTGCTGGTTGGTTCACTCATTGCCAGAGATCTCTGTTGCTGATCTTTTCTGGCCGGCCATCTGATCTTGAGTATTGAGCGAAGACAACTATTAATGAAGGTCTGTAGTTTGTTTGAGATGCTCTGCATGACGTGCCAAGTCTGTAATCCGTATAGCAGCACTGACTGACTTCACATTGGAGTTGAAAATCCGGATCTTAATTTTCATGCTGAGTGTTGTTGAACTCCACACCGGCTTGAGGGTAGTGAAAGCCTGTCTTACTTTCCCGATTCTTGCTTTGATACCCTCATCGGTTCTGTCCGCCTGCAGTTGAGACTATGCTTCCCAGGTAGGTAAAAGAGGTTGTTTCTTTCAGGTTCCTTCCATTTATGCTGATTGTTGTCTGTTGTTGTTGTTCTTGTCCAGGAATCTTCATCACCTATCTCTGTTTCCTCTATGTTCACCTGAAGTCCTATCTTTGATGCTTCTTCTGCCAACTTGTTCCTTTTCGCTTGCATATCTTCCAGTTTGTGGGAAATCAGACAAATATCATCGGCGAAGTCCAGATCCTCCAAGTTTTTTGTGTGAGTCCATTTTATGCCTGTTTGCTCATTGCCCGCTGTTTGTCACATTATCCAGTCTACTGCAATCAGGAAAATCACTAAACTCTTCTTCAATTAAAGCTAAGTATTAAAATCGACTTATTACAATGAATCCGTTATAAAAGGGTGTAGTAAATATCTTCTTTCTTTAATTGCTTAACTTATTGGGCTGGAACTAATTTCTGATCGTGTGCTTAGGCTTTCAAATAATCCGTTTCAAGTTTTTTCATCTATGTGGCGAGAGACGCGTTCAGGAACATTATCCAGTTTGGTTAGCAAAGGGAGGGCAGAAGTGTGTCTATAGTTCGATAACAGAACATCTGGTGAATTCAGAACATCCAGTACCATTTGAGAAACCGTTCAAAGTCCTATACAACATGCGATTGGACCTCTCAAAAGAAGTGAGATAAAGACAGGACTGAAACATTATTCATCCAGAAATTTAGGCAGACACTATATATTCAAAAGAAGTAAGTTCAACCTTTGTCTTTATCATTATTACTATTTTTATTATTTTATTCCTTTACGTTCCCAGTGGAACATAGGGCCACTTCAAGCTAGAGGCTTGAAGTTTCGGTAGCAGTGGCTAACCTCATGCCCAACCTTCCCTATTTACCAGTCTTATTACTAGCTTAGAGAGGTAAAGGAGTACGTCGGCCGGGGATCGAACCTCGAACCACCATGGCTATCATAAAGACATCATTTTCTCAACAACAATTAATAATTACTATCTGGTTACGTTTTTATGCTGATTTCATGTTAACTTTTCTCATGATAACACATTTAAGTTCGAATTTGTAATATATAATTCCATCTTGTTATTCGTTATATTTTGATATTTGATTGAGAATAGTTCTGGAACCTCTTCACCCCTTTGTCATATATATATTCACGAATGTGCAGCCTAGTTGATAACTTCGTTGAAAAGAAAACTTTTTCGCTGTTTTAACCACTTTTTTATTTTTCCCTATGATTTAAAAGTATCATCGCTCCATATACCAGCAACCACGTGTCCTAAACAAAAACATTACCAAACAATATATGTGTAATATGTATAGAAGCAGACAGTCATTGGGATTCCATGTATGCAATAGGTTTTGTACTGGCTGAAACTCAACATCAAGGTGTGTAGTTACATAAGTTCGTGTCAGTTGATAGATTTGAGTGCAAGTTAACTCGTATCAAGGTCAGCTGTTATAAAAGCACCACACGGCAACTAATGAAATTGTCTGGAACTCATTGTACTCTGTGGTCACTGAGGAAATTGAAACATGACAATCTTACACAACACGATGTGTAAATAAAATTTCATCTGCAAGAAACGCGTCTGTGAAGGCTAACAGCCACCAGTGCATGCAAATTGACCAGTCTTATATAGAGTTGGTCGTGAGGACAATATCTTAAACAATTAGTTCCCTTTATGAATTTAGATAAAGCAATAAGAAGACGTAATTTGTCTGAATCGTGTGTGTAGTGTGTATTTGCGCAACACATTTCGAACAATCTGATCCAGCACACACGGACTTGTCATAGGAATATATATGAAATTAATAAAGAGTTAAGAGGTGAGAAATAGACATTGGGTCAAGTTGAAAGGACATACTGAAGGTAAAATAACAATGAAGACACTAAACAAATACAGAGGTAATATACATCTGTATGTATCAAACAAATTTACAGGAAGTGGTTATGTGATGACGAATTGTTGCCATAAGGTAATTCTAATGCATAGATCCACAAACTTTAGATACACCCCAAACACGTTTTATAGATAGGTTTAAAAGATCTGTTAACGTCAATTTTATGTCCTGTCTCTATAATATGTTTCGCAATAGAAGAGCTAGGTCTCCTGTTCTCACCATTAATGGGTTCTTAAGATTCCATTTGTTTCTGGAGCCATTTAGGAATATGGTCTGAAGCCCTTACTTGAAGAAATCGATGAGTCCTCCTATGTATGTGTGTCCACACGTACATTCAAATTGGTAAATACAGTGGGATGTGACGTCATTTTTCGCATGTTCGAAGGGCTTAGATAGATATATTGGCTTTACATTCTCTATTATTATGATATTGGCTGCATAAAAAGTCTTTTTAACAGCAGCGTTCAATCTTTGTCTAGTTATCAAGCTGCTATGATGCCCCATATTGGGTAGCTTGATGCACACGTCTTTCTTAGCGGCTAGTTGGAGAGTGGATCTTGGTGTTCTGACTACTTTATATCTCCTGATGAACTTGTCTGGATAATTGTTATCAACCAGAGTTTGTGTCAACGTTCCTTCTTCTTCATAAGTGTATCTTCAGTCATATTCGTTGGATTCTACGTAGTAAAGATAATGAACGATATAGCAACAGATGCAGCTTGTGATGTCGAAGGCAGGAAGGGCATCTCCTAGATTCCAGATAAGCTACATGCCTCTATGTAAAAAAATAATATTCACCCTCTGATTTGAGTAAAATTAACACAGCCAAGAAAAGAAAAAAACTAACTTACTTTCACAAGTTCATCTTGATCATCAAATTGTAATGTACAATCACCCCATCGACATGTTGTCTCAACAAAATCTGGATCACCTTCCTGTGGAACACGTCCATCATCATCCAATTCTTCATCTTCATCTCCTTCAGGTTCATCAACTGAACAATGTCCACCTCCACCATTATTATTATTATTATTGTTACTATTATCATTATGACTACTAGAATCACGTGTTGAATTTCTACGATTCATAACTACATCTTGACCTTGCCATTTTGTTGAATGTCCAATTGTTTCTTGTTTAAATATTGTTGGCGTTGCTATTGACGATGATGAAGATGCAGTTGGTGCTCCTACTGTTGTTGTTGTTGCTGTTGTTGTTCTACATCCACGATTAGAACTTTTAACACTACGCATATGATTCGACGAATTATCACTGAGTCTTCTTCCCATATTTTGTTGATGTTGTGGAAAAATGTTATTCACAATATTAGGATTATTATTATCATTACCTAAGTTATTCACGGAACAGTGTTGTTTTAAAAGATCTTTCGTTAGTGTTGGACACTGAAGATTATTTGTATCACTCATTAAATAGTTATGATTACTAGTGTTATTTTCATTCTGGCTTAGTTTCGACATATCTGTTCTTGATAATGTTGAGCAGAAATCCATTTGATTAGCTTTTAAGCGTCCATTTTTGCGTGTAGCAGTTTCATTGGATTTAGTTGAACATTTTGCATTGTTCGTATGATTATTATTGTTATTATTATTTAACCATTTATATGGCCATTCAGGTGTCGGTGCAGATTCAAAAGGCCAATGTAAAGGATACATAAATGGTGAGGGGATATTAACATTACCAGTAATACTGCTATTATTATTACTATTAGCAGGAGTTGCATTCATTTTATTAGTATTACTCAAACTGATATGATTGGTTTGATTGCCGAGTACAGTAGACGACTGATAAGATGACGGTAATAAAGGATGTGAAAGCGGAGTAAGATGTAGTGGAGGCGGCAAAGGTGAAGAGGAGAAGGAATGCTTTCTCACCGTACCATGTTGATTACTGTCTTTATTCACTACATCCATGTAAACGTCATCATAACTCATTAGTTTATTTGGGGAGATATTTCCATAATTAGCTGAAGAAGTATTGTTTGATAATATGTTATTATTATTATTAGGAGTGTTGGCTAAAGAAATTGACGGTTTTGTAAAGCAGGATGAAATTAGATTATTACACATAGAATTGACGGATCCGTAACCTCCTACAGGATTACTGCTATTGCTAGGAAGCGTTACTGGTGTACATGACAGTTCACATCCACTAGACGGATTTTGAGGTAGGTTATTATTATTATTTTCTGATATAAATTTATCCATTGACGATGTATTTTCTCTTTCTGTTATATTCATAAACGGAGAAGTAGATGAGCCGACAGCCGCTGCGGCTGCGACTGCTGCAAAAGCCATAGCTGATTGTAATACATTATTACTATTAGCAGTAGCATTATTATTAGTAGTACTACTATTGGATAACGTCAATGCTCTACACGATGGTGTTATCCCATGACAAGGATTACTTGATAAATTCTTCATAGGATCCATTGAACAGTTGAACAAAGAAGAATTGGAATCTAATGATTGCTGCTGCTGTTGTTGTTGCTGTAGCTGTTTATTCAGTGTATTTGATGAGGATAAAACTGCCAAGTGTCCAAACGGGGCACGATTTAAACTACTGCCTGTTGAACGATTACTACCACCACTTGTAGATGTACGTCCTGAATTCTGTTGATGATATGACTGTAAAACATGCGGCAAAGGAAGTGATTTATGCGAATTTATTTGATAATTATCAAATCCAATAGCACCATTTCCACTTCCTATTGAATGAGGTGAATTAGGCGACCAGAAAGGTGATCTATCGCTGAATGAAGTCGGTGGAGCTGTATGCGCTGAATTACCATTACTACTGCTAAGTGTACGACGAATATCACATGAGGCTGCAGGACTAGCACCAAGGGATGCTAAAATAAAGAAAATGATTGTAAAACAAAACGATTACTTAGAAAAGCTCCTGAAACTTCTCGTAAAAAATAAACCTGAAAAAGTAATGTGAATCTCAAAAATTATTCTGGTTAGAATCGAATCGAGAATTTGAGAACTATTTGCAAGTATTCAGACTAGGGGATTTTTGAGGGAATTGGATTGGATGTAGATTCCGTCACACTGGAGATCGAGAAGCAATGGACATCTGTTTCGTCCTACTTTGGGACTCTTCATCAGTGCTTTCCTACATTCCCGCACCCCGAGACCTCCAGGTTACCAGGCCAGCTCATTGATCATCGAATTCTAACATCTGTCAATTCGTGATATAGCGCTACCGTCAATCAGTACCACGCTGATCATTCACTTAATCTCGACACAGTGAACCGGTGCTGGTCACTACTTCTTATTACAACTTCAGGACACTCACCCAAAAGTCACAAATGAGCTGGAGATCGATATTCAGATTATGAGTTTCCTCACAAACCAACATATAAGCAGGCAAATAAAATATCAGGGATTTTTAATGTGTAGACTGCACAATTCGATATTAGTGATTACAATAATAACCCCATTTGTAAAAGGGAAACTAATGTGTATGCAAATAAGCCATCTTCCACCTGCAGCAATTGTTTTCAACTTGTCCGGGTTTTCGAATTCTGAGAAAAAATTGAGATTTGAGATGTCTAAAGTTTCTATAAATGATCCCATTCATAACTGAGTTAACAATTTCATTCATTCATTTAACTGCATCTTCAAGTAATATCTACGAATGCAGAACAGAGATTTCTAGAAGTATGAAGTTTACATCACTGAGTACCTAAACTATTCTTCGAGTCACTATCACACTAATTCTTAATACATAGGAGAATTAAGTAGATATTACCAGGTATCACATCCCATATTACCTACACATCAAATAATTGATAAAACGCATATCAAGTAAACGATATTTCTCTACAAGGATCAGAACATTAGCTGATGTCATCATCATCATCTTGTATTGTGTCGGTGGCACAGTGGTTATGACTCTCGTCGACCATGCATATGGTCCGGGGTTCGATCCCCTGCCGACACACACCCGATATCTATGGTCGGCCTGAAAAACTTGGGCTACCCCGATATCACATGCTAAAAATTCCATACCTATACCGTAAAAAATACGGTGTGGAATCAAGCTATGATCAAAATTCAAAAAAATAAAATAAAAACCCCTTAAAATTCCTTACATACGATTTAGTCCTGCATCTGTTATTGTAGAGTTTCAAATTAGACCGTATATGGACAGGCATTACCTTACAGACACTGAAAATTAATAACTCAACTGCCTAACAACTGCTTCGTTTAACCATAATACGTGGGAACTTTCAAATCCTGAAGTGACGGCAAACATTGCAGGCCTAGCACATTTAATGACAACATGTCATAATAATGCATTAAAGCAACAATTACTATTATTATTATAGTCTTGGGTTCCTAGTGGAACATAGGGCTTCAACTGCACATCTCCACTTGCTTCTGTCTTCTGCTGTACTTTTCACTTAAATCCATGTTAGTCCATACTGTTTCAGTTCCTCTTCACACGATCTCCTCCATGTCACCTTTGGACATCCCACTCGCCTCTTCCCTTTCGGGTTCCAGTCGAGCACTGGCCTGACGCGTGATGTCACCCAGCGGCCTCCTCAGCGATTGTCCAATCCATCTCCACTTTCTCCTGCATATTTGTTGACCGATTGGTTCTTGTTTTGTTTGTTCGCATAGTTTCTTGTTGGTGATTCTTTCCGGGCCTTCTTATCTTCATTATAGAACGACGAAGACAGTTGTTGATAAAGGTCTGCAACAGACTGTTGGAAATATTCTTTGTCACCCGCCAAGTTTCTGATCCGTATAGCAAAACTGACTGACTTGACGTTTGTATTGAAAATCCGAATTTTGTTGTTGATGCTGAGTGACGACCATAAGATGTGGGAAATTTGAAATCCGGAAGTGACTGCAAACTTTGCAGGCCTAGCACATTTAATGACCACACATCATAATAATACATTAAAGCATCAACTACTAAAATAGAGTATAATTCACATGCAGTAAATAACTTGATGATTCACTTGCAATATAAGTGCGAGTAATGGAAGTAAGCCAGACGAGGCTTTTGTATGTGTATCCGAATTTTTCAGCAATCAATGAACCTAGTAAATCAGAACGTAGGAGACCTTTTACGGCCATTTCATTTACTACACCTTTGAAATGGCAGCTATACACAATTTTTGGCATGTTTCCTATAGTTCTACATTTAAAATATAAGTAAATGCAATTCTTTTAAGATTAGTAAGTGCCAATGGTTCACTGGTAGAATGATCGTTAACCGACCACATGGCCTTAGGTTCGATTTCCGGCCACCAACTCCCTCCTGAGCTTGCTTAGCTGGTAGTAAGCCCGGGTAAATACGGAAGTTTTGACATTAGACTAGCAACCTCATCCCTTGAGAACAACAACACCACCGCTACTGGAACTTCAAAGCCTGAAGTCCAGTGTTTCATTAGGAATGCAAAGGAATCCCAAAAACTGAACCTATTATGGTAGTATAGTAAAGCTAAGTGACTACAGACAAGGAATAGCTTAGTAAGGTAACATTACGTAACAATCCCACTGGATGAAAAAAGTAGCAGGATTTTACTATAAATAATCTTTTCAGTATTAACTGAGGGGAGAAAGGAGCTTCAGCTTCCCTACATCATGCTTATATCTTCAGAAATACAAATCAGGTGAACCCATCACTGCTTACTGAAGGTGATACTTGATACGTGTCTATTTGAAATGAAAAGTTATAAAGGTCCAGTCACTCGATAATCCATGTATGAAGTCGTGAACTCCGTTTACATTTGAATAATCCATTGAAATACCATCTGGCTATTCAACTTTTGTTCAGAAAAGATGCAGACTTTCATCAACATCTTCCTTTTTCACTCAATACTGAAGATCAGACGACTATCCAAAAAGGATTAGCAACAAGGGAACCTAGTAGACCGCAGCGAACTAACCATGCTGTAGAGACTGTTGAGTGACATCAGGTACTAGGCCTTCGAATGGGAGGCGAATGGGAAACGACCAGTTGAGCATGGTTTGATGGGTGTAATGGAGGAGACTGTGTGGGGAAGAAATGTAAACTTATGCACAAACGTAGAGCTACATAGAAGTCTGCAGAAAACTTGGGGAAATAGAAATGTACTGCTGATTCCCTGTGTTCCAAAGAATAATAGTAATAATAATGTCCAACTGTTGATGGCTAAGCTAAAGTCTCCGTGTATAGATGTTCATTCTAATAATTTTATCTATTTGGTGGTGGTTAGCCCTAGAGTCGGAAAGGCTTATTTCGTCTTACCTTGGATGTGTCAGGCGAAAGTGTAATGGACAAATTGTTTGGAAAATCCTTCCTGGAAGATCTATTTACAATAATTATACTTATTTCGACATTTCAACTAACTTTGTTATACGTATTTCCCCTAGACTGTGCATCGATAATTTGACATTTGCATATCACATGTTGATTTTTGACCTTTATTATTTGCCTCTGTCGTTGAAACACTGAAAAGGTCTATCCACAGAAAGTCGACGTGGAACGGACAGCTTACTAACTTTCACAGTTGGGTACTCCTATACACCAAACGAAACCTGATCCGTTCACTCAGCTATACAGAGTTCGCAGAATTTGCACCCCGGACACCATAGAAGATGAACTGGACAATCTCAAGAGAATCCTCGTCAAGAATTGTTATCCAGAAAGATTTATTGCAAAATCTATGAATCCTAGACCACAAAAGCCGCCCATGCTTAGCGTCCCGAAAAAACTACTCTACATGAACCTTCAATTCAATGGAGATATATCTGCGGAAACATTAAAAAATCGACTGTCGCGCTCACTTAAGAAGACCTTCTTCGCAGCCGAACTACGACTAACCTTCTCCACAAAACCTATGATTCATGTGAACGTGAAGGATAAGCTACCACTGCTGACCTCATCAATGTGTATTTATCAATTCACCTGCTCGTGTGGAGCCAGGTATGTTGGCCGTACCCAGCGCTCGCTTTCCAAACGTATCACCGAACACTTACCAACATGGTTTTACAAAGGAGAAAATCGATGCCCCCACAGTTCCATCTTAGAACATCTGATAGAATCCGGACACCAAGCTACACCGCAAACAAACTTCAAAGTCGTCTACAGAGTAAGAAGTAGTCTTCCTAAGGGTGTACGAATCAGACTTCTTCAAACTGCAGAAGCAATGGCGATTCACTTGCTAAGTCCTGAACTCTGCATACAGAAGAAGTTCGTTCAATCACTACACTTGCAATGGACGTAATCTATCTTATTACCCAACAAGTAAATTCTACCTATCATTTTTTTCTTTCTGTCTCTTCATTAGTATTATTTTGTCTTCTCAATTGTAATATTTTACATTTTCAACCTTCTTGTTCTCTACCCCCACCCGATTTCATTTCTACACCTCATTACCACTGTTACTGACTTGAACAACGCTCAATTTCTAGTCATTTATGTTACGTCATCCAACTTATTTGCTCAATTTCAGTTCTAATTTATATTATTCTACTTCTACTTAGTCTCTACCTGTAATTACCTCTGTTGCTACCCTGACCTAACTTACTAACTCAATCTTACTTTAGTTGCTGTCTGATTAACCTTGTTTCTATATTAGATCATTCTTGTATTTATTACCTGATTAATTATCTAAACTTGCCAAACCTCATTCACACACTCACACACAAATAATTATATATAAATGCGATTGTACAGCTATGTGAATGAATTCGCCGAAAAGAGTCTCTTCGCTGAACGTCTTCTCTTTTTCATATGACTCAATGGGGATTTTCAAGCTAATCATTAGTTGTAATATTTCTTTATCGTTGTGTACATTGACAAAGTATTGTTTAACGATATGAGTTTGTTTGAGTGAATGAAGATCCTTCTGACTCAAGACTGTCAGCGAGAAGCCTTGGTGTGTGATTCTTGTGGACGGAACTTTTGATCCCTTCGCGTTGGGAATATTCTCCTTGATTCTAAGGTACCTTTTACAGTTGAACTTTGGTTAATTAACTTTTGTCTTACAGTACTTGTTGCATATTTAGCAACCTACATTGCCTGCATTAGACTGGACAAACAGCGGGCAATGAGGAAACAGGCATAAAATGGACTCACAAAAAACTTGGAGGATCTGGACTTCGCCGATGATATATATCTGATTTCCCACAAACTGGAAGATATGCAAGTGAAAAGCAACAAGTTGGCAGAAGAAGCATCCAGAGAAGATAGGACTTCAGGTGAACATAGAGAAAACAGAGGTGATGAAGATTCCTGGCCAACACCACCACCACCAACAACAACAACAGACAACAATCAGCATAAATGGAAGGAACCTGAAAGAAACTACCTCCTTTACCTACCTGGGAAGCATCGTTTCAACTACAGGTGGACGGAACTGACGAGGATATCAAAGCAAGAATCGGAAAAGCAAGACAAGCTTTCACTACTCTCAAGTCTGTGTGGAGGTCAACAACACTCAGCATCAAAAATAAGATCCGGATTTTCAACTCCAATGTGAAGTCAGTCAGTGCTACTCACTATACGGATCAGAGACTTGCACTGCGCGTCATAAAGAGCATCTCAAACAAACTACAGACCTTCATTAACAGTTGTCTTCGCTCAATACTCAAGACCAGATGGCCAGAAAAGATCAGCAACAGAGATCTCTGGGAGCGAACCAACCAAGCAGGAACCGATTGTGAAACAAATAGGCAGGAAGAAATGGAGATGGATTGGTTGGCCATACTCTGAGGAAACCATCAAGTGACATCACTAGACAAGCCATTGCTCGAGTGGAACCCGAAAGGGAAGCTGCGAGTTGGTCGTCAGTGCAAGGGTGACTTGGAGGAGGTCATGTGAAGAGGAGATGAAAGCGTGTGGGCAGACTTGGAGCCAGGTGAAGACTCTAGCAGAGAACCGAACGCAATGGAGACGCACGGCTGAAGCCCTATGTTCCTCTAGGAATTAAAGGAAACAATAATAATAATATAATTGCCTGCATAGCTTTCTCAGGGTATTGTTGAGGTAAATGTGAGTTTGATGTTATTGTTGTTTAATAGGACCGCTACAATATTGGAGAAAAATTGTCTCTTCCCTGAGTTCGGAAACATTTCACGCATATCTCAGTGATGTTTTGTCGGTTATACAGTAAAACTTGGCGATCAGTTTCTAGCGTTCAGACCACAACCAAGTAAATTTGGTCGTTACAGAAAATGCCGACACAACTCAGTAAATGATGACTTCCCCCACTGATGCATGAATGTAACACCTCGCACTTCAAACATCGATTTGAGTTATTTTCAAGTATTGGTTTTGTAGGGATTTTGTTTGATTGCATGGAGGATTTCATCATTCAAGGACTATTGGATCGGGTCCCAGTGGCTCAATAGTCTACGAGCTCGCCAGCCTTGTAACCAGAAGGTCCTGGGTTCGAATCCTGGCGGTGAGTGCGTACTGATGAAGAGTCCCAAACTAGGACGAAACAGCTGTTCAGTACTCCCTGCAGGTTTTCCAGTGGTTCTGTAACTGATGTGAGCTCATGATTTGAGTTAGTCAAATCAACTAGAAATTATAGATATTATTTTTTTTTAAAAAGAGTAAATAAAACATGTTTTAGTAATTTACCAGCAGATAAATGACCATACGAGCCTTCTCCACTTTGTCCCATACTATGTGAACCACGTATTGATTGCATAATATATAATGAACCTTGTGAACTTCTTGTTAAACTTGATATATCAAATAATTCATTCACCGATGACTGTGAATGTGACCGCTTTTTACCACCGCGTAATATCGGCGCTGAATAATTCGGTATATATCCACTACTATGATGTCCACGGTGTAAAAATGGTCCATAATGCGGATGATGTGGATATTGCAGTGGCTGATTTGCCTGCTGTTGTTGATGCTGATGACTAGGCATTGATGTTGGCAGTTGATGAACGGGGGATGCATTCTGAAGTGAAGGAACAGTTGACGGTGGAAGTAATAATGTGTTAAAGGGTGAATTTGACAGAATGCTTGATTGACACATTAAATTCATCGGATTTCTATCTGTGCTCATTGATTTCATACTTTCATTCCATACAGGTTTTAATAGATTTTCATTATTTGTTAAGGAGGATGTATTATTATTATTGGTGAACCATCTACGTACAGCATTCAATGCTGCAGCGGCTGCAACTATATTAGCCTCTGATGATGAACATTCCAATTTATTACTTTTTTGTTGATCCGTATCCATTGGCTTCTCATTTGGAAATAGTGATCTAATTAATAAAAGTAGAGGGAAGGGGGAAAAGTTCTCATTAATGATTGATTTATACAGCTTTCATTGGTAGGAAAGAAACGATTTACAAAATTGTATATGGGAAATGTTACTATCAACAAAATAAAACGATAAGAAATAAATGGAGTTATACATTTAACAAAGTCTGAAAGTCATGTGAGTATCCCTTGATATGATTACGAGCAACAGTGTTGTCTTGCTTCTTCGATAAACTGGTTGAAGAAGCAGCAAAGACAGGACTCCAGGTGAACATAGACAAGATGGAGGTTATGAAAATAACCAACCAACCAACAACAACAGCAGCAACAACATCCAGTGCCAATCACCATCAACGGGAGGGATTTGAAAGAGGTTACTTCATTCACTTATCTAGGGAGCATTGTCTCAACTACAGGAGGAACGGACGAGGATGTCAAATCGAGAATCGGGAAGGCGAGAAACACATTCATCAACCTAAAACCAATCTGGAAATCTTCGTCACTCCTCAACATCAACAACAAAATTCGGATTTTCAATACAAACGTCAAGTCAGTCAGTTCTTCTATACGGATCAGAAACTTGGCGGCATGTCACAAAGAATATTTCCAACAGCCTGTTGCAGACCTTTATCAACAACTAACTGTCTTCGCTATATACTGAAGATCGGATGGCCGGAAAGAATCACCAACAAGAAGCTATGGGAACAAACAAAACAAGAACCAATCGCTCAACAAATATGCAGGAGAAAGTGGAGATGGATTGGACACTCGCTGAGGAGGCCACTGGGTGACATCGCGCGTCAGGCCAATGCTCGAGTGGAACCCGAAAGGGAAGTGGCGAGTGGGACGTCCAAGGGTTACATGGAGGAGATCGTGTGAGGAGGAGTTGAAACAGTGTGGACTAACATGGATGCAGGTGAAAAGTACAGCAGAAGACAGAAGCAAGTGGAGACGTGTAGTTGAAGCCCTATGTTCCACTAGGAACCCAAGGGAACAATAATAATAATATAATAAAGACAACATCAATAGCTGAACTTGTCATCAGATTAGGTTTAAGAGAAGAACTCCATCGAATTATTGCTAAACTAGACAATATACGAAATGAAGTTGAGAAACTTAAAATGTATGATAAACGACAAAGATATTATCAAATACTCGTTGAAACATTCAAAGGAGCTAGAGAAGCTGCTTTGAAGAAAAAGAAACAAATTAAGGAGTGCAACAAATTTAATGGAAGAAAGGGACAACACAGAATATGATAAACTTGTCAATAAAGCTTCATCAACTGTCGACAGAACAAAGTGAATGATCAACCCTTTAACAAGAGAACTAAACTCTATAGTGAAATAAAAATGCTAAAGGAAGGTTTAAACTTTAGCAAGACAGTTAACAAACAGAAGTCCGAGAATTTCATTCCTAGGCATAGTGGTAAGAAGCATAATCGCAGCTGATAATGGCGGTTGAACAAAAGTTATGAATAAATCCAGCTATATCGGTAAAAGTCAAAACGCAGCAATATGAGGAAATTAAGAAGCCTATAGTGCATCGGTGGCATAGCGGTTAGGACTCTTACCGACCATGCACATGGTCCGGGGTTCGATCCCCGGCCACAGACGCACTCCTTTACCTCGTTAAGCCAGAACTAAAAGCTGGTGAAGAGGAAAGGTTGGGCATGAGGCTAGCAACCCCATCCTGTAAAATAAACACTGCTACAGAAACTTCAAGCCACTAGCTTGAAGCCCTATGTTCCACTGGGGAACGTGAAGGAAAAAAAAAGAAGCCTATAGATTTCAGTATTAAATAAGATTAAGAAGTCTACAGAAGATTTAGTACAAAGAGAGAATGAAGCCGTCATTATTAGGTGGGTCTAAATGGAAATTAAGAATTTAGTCAAGTATACAATATGACTGACCTCACGAAGTTGAATAGCTTAGAGAAAAACTTAGAAATCGCCATGCATGCACCAACACACAACCAACCACACAATAAAGTGAGGACACAGAGCTACAATTTCAAAAAGTAATATGGGCAGGCGGAGAGAGAGAGACTGATCATTGAATTCTTGTTTATCGAATCTACAATTAACATGTTCAACAGAATCGATGCAGCGTCAATACCGTAGATATAGAAAATATTACTGCCGATATAATCAAAGGATAAGAAATAATGGAATTATATAAGCAGAGTTTGAAAGTTATGCGAGTACACTTTGATATAATTATGAGCGGTGACAAATTGTGCTCAAAAGGTCTCATCAGTAAATAAATAATACCGTACCACTGAGTGTGCTTTCACCGCATTATCTTATTTTATGATGGAGTTATATACTCTACCACAGTACCAAAATTCCATACACATATTTATGTTATTTTAAATTTAAATATAGAAGAAATAAGAGTGCATAGACTGTACTAGGCGGACGTTGGTCTAAACCTGTGCTCATGAACACCTACCAGTATGATTGTTGAAAAGCCGAACGTAGAACACATCATTACTTCTCGACATAGATTCTCTCTCTAGAGAGACTTCATTAAGGATCATATGTAAAGTAGGATTAAGCCAGGCAAAACTATGGATTTCGTTTAGCATCTTCTTTGTACATCCATACGTGAAGTTTGTGTAGAGTAATGCTTTTTATCCTGTTTTGTTTTCTACTATCAAAGGCCTTAGTGTGAATTTTCATTTAATGATTTGCTGCATAATAAATTCTATTGTAGATTTTTTTATTACGTGTGACCCGATTTCTAATCAATTACCTCTGAGATAACTATTTGCCGCTTTTAATCTATTGGTTGTACACATTCTTGATTATGTGAGATTGTTCACTATTTTTCAAACATTGTTATTTCTCATGCACTATTGATTTATCCTTAATACTATCTCACAGTAACCACAGACCACGGTAACCAGTTAACACTATGCAACATAAATGCCTGACGGTACAGCTTTGATGAGATGTTACTGGCTTCATTAAAAGTCTGTTAAATGTAGAAAGCAACCGACTAATATTCAGCTCCAATATGAACGATTTTCAAGAAATTGACTGTTTCAAAATAATTTTCATTACAGGATTTCATCATGAGCTGACATCAATTAGAGAACCACTGGAAAACCTGGGAGTACTGGACAGCTGTTTCGTCAGCCCAGTTTGGGACTCTTCATCAGTACGCACCCAACGGGGTTCGAACCCAGGTCCTTCTGGTTACAAGGCGAGCTACCTCGTAGACCATTAAGCCACTGGGATCCGATCCAATGGCCCATGCGTACTGTTGAAGAGTCCCAAACTAGGCTGACGAAACAGCTGTCCAGTACTCCCCGCAGGTTTTCCAGTGGTTCTCTAACCAATGTCAGCTCATGATGAAATCCTGTAACCAATCAATCAAATCCCTACACAACCAATACTTGAATTTTCATTACAGATTGACAGGGACTACAGAGGATCCAGAAACATTGAACAACTGCTTCTGATTGGTTTTTGAGACATTTCAGCTGCATCCATTCATGATATGAATTCGAAGAATATGAGAACTTCACGATAACTCCTTATTAGGCAGTGAATGTCAGCCCTATCCCTATCTTTCGTGTCTGTTGGCACTCATCAGTAAGGTGTATCTTCGACGTTGTAATAACTGATGTCCCCTCTGAGGTTCTAATCCACGTTACTCTATGTTGCGACAAGAAACAAAGTCACCGAATTAATTGAGACTTTAGAATTCTCCCTGATAACCTTGCCTGTGGATGATTGCCTTCATAGATGTTCTTATTCTTGTAGTAAAACCTCTGAATACAATTAATCATAGTCAAGATTATCAGAAGAGACTGTTATACCATTCATGGTGAATCTCAAGAATTCACTTCAAATTGAAATTAGCACTGAAGATGTGGTCAGAAAGACAAGGAATGCTTCTGAAATGAACCTTTCAGCTGAGAGAACATAAGAAAACAAAAAAACATCGATCTGAGATATAAACATTCTTCGTAATATAGTTGGTGTGTAATATATACACCAAAAGATTCTCTTCAATATGAATGTATTTCATCAATTTCAGAGAAAATCAACAGTTGCCTACTACCCATTCATTGTATATACCCATTATAAACTTTCGAAATGTCTCTCTGCAGGGATTCGATTGATTCCAAGTTTGAACCAATCAAAAACACTAAGGAGTACTGGAGGGCTGTTTCACCTTACTTTGTGGCTCTTCAACAGTGGGCACCTATAACCTCACCAGCATTCAAACCCAAGACCTTCCTTCGGATTATGAGACCAGCCTGTAGACTGTTCAGCTAATGGGATGACATCCAACGGTCCATCAACTCTTCTAACTTCTTCAGACTTGAGATATGTAGCGTCACCATCGTCCAGTGTGTCATTGGCGAGTTTATGTTATTACAATCGACCTAATAGACCCCACTGGTTAAAACTTCTCACAGATACTACAAAAAAGAACTCCTGCAGTGTCCCAAAGTAGGACGAGAACGCTATCCAGTATTCCTTGGATATACACATGCATATCCAGGTAAAATAAAGAACATCAGAAAGAATTGAGAAAGACTTCAAAACAACAAGTATGTATATGTGTGTGTGAGTTTGTATGTTTGTGAAAGAGAAAGAAATAAAGTCATTGAACATTGAACCGATTGAATTATTTGCATTGTTTAAATGCTAATAAATAAAAATATCAAGTATTTCAAATAATTAGCAAATGATGTAGCTTTATGCCTTTATGATGACAGTAACTAAAAGAAGTATAGAAAAGAGGAAATTTCGAAAAAGAAATATCTCACAAAAAAGAGCAAGAGATGACATCATTTTCCTGGCCACCCATAGACTATAGGAAGTAAATATTACTAGAAGAACGATTACTAATAGTACTGGTGCCCTGCACCATATATATACATATACCATTTAAATCTTGTGGATTTGATGCTTGAGTCAGGCTATCCACCGTATTATATAGAGGTGGGATAGTACACATCAGTAAATGATGGCTATAATGATATTAACCAGTGATAAGTTCAAGTAATTTTTCCCTTAAAGAGTTTTACATTAAATCAAGACAACCAAAAAAAAGAAACAAAACATCTAACAAATGAAACAGGAAAAATCTACTTTTTTTTCTCGGTGGTTGACGTTTTTCTAATTTTGTCATAAGGATATTTAAAATAATTATCTTTTGATTTATCTTAATGACGCCTTGCCTGTACAGAAAGTAACTTAATTATATATGCATACAGATATATACCGGAATCTTTATCACAGATGGGGAACTATAACGCTTTAACGACTATTTAAAAATAAAATCAATTTTTGATGTGGTTGTGTTCTCTGAGCTGGATAGTTAATTTGTGAAGCTTTCATCGCCCTACTAGGTGACATCTTCAGCGCATACTTCAATTTGAAGTGAGCTTTCAGATTTCTCCACGAGTTTATTAATCATCTCTCCTGGTGGGTGATCTTGGACGTGATTGGTTGTTTTTGTGTGTTTTCACACTTTCTAGGCTACTTGTATTGGAACTGATTGTTTCTTCGACTTGAACTTTGACTCTTTGTGTTTGAGGTTTCTTTCTTATCGGTTGATAAATTTTGTCTATCTCGATGTGTCTACTGATTGACGATTCAATGGAATACCAGGCAGGCTTCTAAAAATTCTCTAGCATTCTTGTTGTTTCCTCTGTTTAATATTTGAACGCTGTTTGTCCCAGTCGAATTGATGGCCGTGGTTGTCTGTATGTAGTGATATGAGGGAGTGGATGTCATGTCTTTAGACGGCTAGCTTATGTTCGTGGATACGAAGACGAAGGGGACGTCCACTTTGGCCAATGTAGTGTTTTTCGCAATTGTTACAATTTATCTTGCAGATGATGTTGGTTTTATCTTCTTTCGCTATTGAGTCTTTTGGTTGACATAGAACTAAGTGAAGTGATCACGTCCAAGGTCACTGGGAGAGATGATTGATAAACTCGTGGAGAAATCTAAAAGCTCACTTCAAATTGAAGTATGCGCTGAAGATGTCGCCTAGTAGGGCGGGCAATGAAAGCTTCGCAAATTAACTATCCAGCTCAGAGAACACAACCACATCAAAATCATCCACCTGAGCTACAAATCTTCTCCATCATATCTAAAATCAATTTTTGAAAAGATTTTGTAGAGTCATGCTATTTTAATTTGGATACAGGAATATCGGTTAGTTACTCACAGATTTGAAATTCAAGTTTGAATTCATGGACTGACTTCAGTTAGGGAACCACTGGAAGCAACCAAAGAGTACTGAACAGCTGTTTCGTCCTAGTTTGGGAATCTTCACAGTAGGCTTTCATGACCCCATGAGGGATCGAGCTCAATTTCTTACGGTAACAAGGAAGGCTCGTTGACCATCCAACCACTGGGACCCTATCGAATAGCTCATGCATTCCAGCTTCTAAAAATTCTAATCAAACTATCATGAGATATATCAATTCCCTACAAACAAACTTTTGAAAATTAATCTGACGCTCGCTAGTAACTGGTTACAGGACTAAATTGCCTGGAATTTCATCAAGAAGTCGTGATCAGTGGGGTTCAACAGTTTGCGCATCAGGAAAATTACCCGTCTGTGACACTGACTGGTGGTCACGCCAAAGTCACGAATTGGTAGAAGTTGGAATTCAATGGCGATTAGATAGGCTTTCAGTGGCTGAGATTGGTGACCTTGATGCGCTTTCACTACTCTCAAGTCTGTGTGGAGGTCAACAGCACTCAGCATCAAAAATAAGATCCGGATTTTCAACTCCAATGTGAAGTCAGTCAGTGCTACTATACGGATCAGAGACTTGCACTGCGCGTCATAAAGAGCATCTCAAACAAACTACAGACCTTCATTAACAGTTGTCTTCGCTCAATACTGAAGATCAGATGGCCGGCCAGAAAAGATCAGCAATAGTGAGGATCTCTGGCAATGAGCGAACCAACCCAGCAGGAACCGATTGTGCAACAAATAGGCAGGAAGAAATGGAGATGGATTGGCTGGCCATACTCTGAGGAAACCATCAAGTGACATCACTAGACAAGCCATTGCTCGAGTGAAACCCGAAAGGGAAGCGGCGAGTTGGTCGTCAGTGCAAGGGTGACTTGGAGGAGGTCATGTGAAGAGGAGATGAAAGCATGTGGGCAGACCTGGAGCCAGGTGAAAAGGTTGGCAGAGAACCGAACAAATGGAGACGTTCGGCTGAAGCTCTATTTTCCTCTAGGAATTAAAGGAAACAATAATATAATAATAATATTATAATAATCAGTGGCTGAACCGACTACGAGTTTCCCTTGTATCCTGAAACTATCTGGGTTTGAACCCCAGTGGGTGGGTACAACAACAAACAATTACAAACTAGTACTCCCTGGTTTTCAACAGTTTTTCTAATTCATATGAGTCTGTGGTCAAACTTCAGACAAATCAAATTCCTTCGCGATTATCACTTTTATTGCAGTAGAATGTGTATCAGAAATAGTAAGGAAATTTGTAATTAGTGTAGATGTGTTTCAGCGTTATGTTCATTCGGCTGGATGGTCGAATTTAGAAGCTTTCGTTGTTCTTCTAGACAACATTGAAGTGTGCTTTTGGAATTCTCGATGAAGGATGTATATATCTTTCGCGATGACCTTGACTGTGATTGGTTGTCTTCAGAGTTTATATTACAAATGAACACAAGGACTAAAAAACCTCTGAAGATTCCAAATTAAGCCACCTAGTTTAAAGAACAAAACAATGTATGCCTTCGTGTGGAGTTGAATTATGCAAATACCTGGCTACTACAAACGAACAAATATTTAATAAACTCAATTCTGAACTGACAATGTATAATAATAGCTAAACTGTGAACGGTATTGTTAGGATACATCACAAAAGACATTTTTCTTATCAAATAAACCGTGTTTCATAGTTTATTTTGTATTAAATGAACTTATTCAACCTGGAATTATACTTCACTAAAAGGTTTATCTTGCTTTTGAACTCTTCATGCGTATGCAGCCGTTACCCCACAGGGTACTGAACTCAAGGTCATAAGGTCATGAAACCACAGAGGCGAAATCGAATAGTTAGTGGATTCTAACTTCCATCGGTCTCTGATGTATTGCCGGCACCATCCAATATCATTGGTTAGTATTTTCCCTCACACTCCGACTATACAGACACAATGGGAAGAATCTTGAGCTAAATCCTTTAGATGACACCATGGGTGTATTTGCTGAAGAGTCCCAAGCTAGGACAAAACCACTATCCAGTGCTACCGTGTTTTCAGTGATGTTAGGCCTTCGTCACAACCCTGACAGGGATCAAACTCGATACTTTCAGGTTATGAGACCAAACTCATTGACCATTTGGTCACTTGGGCTGGGATTCAATGACCCATAACCCGAATCGACAAAGTTAAAACTCGTGAGTCATTGAACTCTAGACCTAGTGATTGAATGGTCAACCAGAGTGGTCTCGTAACTCAAAGGTCCCAGGTTCGATCCCTGGTGGAGTCGTTGGTGCTTGCTACTGAACACATCCAAAATAGAATATATAAAACAGCTGTTCAGCGCTCCATGGCTTTCAATGATCTCTTTAACTGATTTGTGGATTTGTGACGCGAAATCTTACAAGTGAAGTTAATCCTAATCTTATTAAATATATATATATATGTGGGTGTAGTAATACTAATGACGACATGCATGTCAAACATACGCAAGATAATGACAATACCAACAATAAGGAATCTAAATCATCAGTAGTAATTCCATACAAGGAAGGAACCTCGGAAACCTTACGCAGAATTCTCAACAATTTAGTTTATCTAAACCCCGCTTGCAATGACTGTCAGGTTAAATACATAGGTCAAAGTAGTAGAACAGGAGCAGTCATTGAGACTAGCGGAACACAAAAACCAAGCAAAATCTAGATTGGTTGACCCGAATAAGATAAGAAATCTAGAGAATAGTACAGCTATATCACACACTACATGCAATTACACACAACCATACAATAGGATGGTGCGTCGGTGGCATAGCGGTTAGGACGCTCGCCGACCAAGCACATGGTCCGGGGTTCGATCCCCATCCAACGCACTCCTTTACCTCATTAAGCGAGAAATAATGCTGGTGAAGAGGAAAGGTTGAGCATGAGGCTAGCGACCCCATCCTGTAAAATAAACACTGCTACAGGAACTTCAAGCCACTAGCTTGAAGCCGTATGTTCCACTGGGGAACATGAAGGAAAAAAATACAATAGGATGGGATAAAATGACAATTTTAAAATCTAATGTAACAGGGTGGAGGGAGAGATTAATAACAGAAGCTTTGTTTATCGAATCAAGTGCAAATACATGTAATAGGAATGATTCAACACCTGTCCCAGATATCTGGAAAATCTTACTACCCCAACGACGACAAATAGGAGAGAACAAAGAAAACTATAAAACTCAAGTTTTGAAGTCGTGTGTTTATAATTGATGAAATGATTATGAACAATAATAAATTTTGTTCGAAACTTTGTCATCCAGTAAATGATACTGTTTCCCTGTGTGATACATCTAATAAACAAACTAATATGGAATTAATCCGAATCTTCACAAAACCCATAATGTTGTTTTGTTGAAGAAAGCTAACAGTGGAATCCAAGAAGAAATTTTCCTCCTGTTTATGACTCGTTAGTTGGATGTACTTCTGTTTCAGTGAGTGATGGTTTCACTTACCACTAACACCAAAAACGCAGCATCCACTATGCTATTGGTCATCTGTTAAGAATATTCAGTATTTTTTTAAACAATTCATAAGCCGAAGAATAGCCATGTATGAAAACAGGATCAAGTGTTATACCGATAAGCCAGTGTTATGTGTGTAGTCCTTTAGTGATGAGGCAGTAACGCATCGAAGAAGACATTGCGAAATGGTCGCGCTATGTCGTGAATTGGCAGAAGTTAAAATTCATGGGTTGGCCATTGGATCGGGTCCCAGTGGCTCAATGGTCTACGAGCTCGCCAGCCTTGTAACCAGAAGGTCCTGGGTTCGAACCCTGGTGCGTACTGATGAAGAGTCCCAAAGTAGGTTGACGAAACAGCTGTCCAGTACTCCCTGCAGGTTTTTCAATGGTTCTCTAAGTGATGTCAGCTCATGATGAAATCCTCCATCAAATCAAACAACATCCCTACAAAACCAATAATTCTGTCAGTCAGATTGTAACGTGATCAGTTATCTAAGAGACTCGCCATCAGATCTCCAACCAATATACTCTCTAACTAAGCATTATGAATGTCTCCATGAAAATAGGCTAAAAGGGTAATTCATATGAACTAGCCTGATGTACATTCTACTTAAAAGGATAAAGATTTATCGTCCAACCACCTGGAAATCAATTAATCACTCATAACATTGCCGAAATACACTTCAATAACAAATGAATTAATAGACTATTGGTACACATTTGTTATATGGGTGAGAATTCTGCTCGATTTATTAATTAATGTTCAGCGCAGATAGTTAGTCATACTATTTCTTAACAGAGTATTGACGAAGAGTATTGTCTGAAACTTGCACAGATGCTTATTACTATTATTACTGCTATACTACTACTAGCACTAAGTTTGTCTATTTATTGATTTGTGATATAAAAAGAAATGTAGACAACACAACCCTATATTGTTGTTTTTTGTTTTTTTCAAATTACACATTTCATTCATTAAAACAAAAAGACAAAATCCAAAACACCGAAGAGGCATCAGATGTTCTTAGGCTGATTATTACCTCGAATGGGACATATGTTATTAGGGATACTAGTAGTAGTAGTAGTAGTACTAGTAGTATATGTGTATACTTCAACATATGTTTTAATTTAATGAATTTAGATTAACTAATTGTAAACCATTGTTCATATATACACAAATGCTTTTGTTCAATGTTCAATGGAATGCAACGAGGTAAAATGTAAGCCAATCAGGAGTGCGCATGAATACATTTGTGCACACACACACTGCACACCTTCAAATATACACATGTGTTATAATCTTTCTTTATTACCTTTCTTTATTTCTTGTCATTTTCATACTCTTTCTGTTTTCTTTTTCTCTCTTTTGAAAACAAATACTGATTGCGCGCTATATTTCGACTTAATTAATGAGTTATAATACTGAATACAGCAGATTTATTAGAATATAATAACACTAACAAGCGATTGAAAATAAAAAAAGAAATGAACACATTTAGAAACATGATTCTTCTTCTTCATATGCATAGATTGGACAGTACAGTATTTCATCCCTTTCCAACCAGCTGCTCGCATCACATTTTGTTGCAGAACTAACTGAAAAACAGATGGTGTCTTTTCAACGGACCAATTTTATGACGATATATATGTACTACAGATTAATTAATTAATTAATATGAATGGTTTGAAGTCATTTACGCAAAGCGATAATGCTTGCTAAACATCAGACACAGTCATTTCACTTGTCTTTAAGGGACCTCACCGATAAAAAGTGACTAAAAGCGGCTCAAATAGACCCATTCCAGTTAAAACAGGGTAAAACAGACTTAAACAACCTTTAGATATTCAAGTATTGGTTTGTAGGGATTTTGTTTGATTGGATGGAGGATTTCATCATGAGCTGACATTGGTTAGAGAACCATTGGAAAACCTGCAGGGAGTACTGGACAGCTGTTTCGTCAGCCTAGTTTGGGACTCTTCATCAGTACGCACCCACCTGGGGTTCCAGTGGGAAGTCGTGACCAGTAAGGTGCAGCAGGTTGGGTGTGAGGACAAATACTCGCCGAAGACATTGGCTAGTGGTTGCGCTATATCGTGAATTGGCAGAAGTTAGAATTCAGGCTGGCCATTGGATCGGGTCCCAGTGGCTTAATGGTCTACGAGCTCGTCAGCCTTGTAACCAGAAGGTCCTGGGTTCGAACCCCGGTAGGTGCGTACTGATGAGGAGTCCCAAACTAGGCTGACGAAACAGCTTTCCAGTACTCCCTGCAGGTTTTCCAATGGTTCTCTAACTGATGTCAGCTCATGATGAAATCCTGTAACCAACCTTTATATATGGTTATTTGTTGCCTTAACTTTCCAAAGTACGTATTATTTGTATATAATTAATTTCTGTATAATAAAATTGAATTATTCTCAGAGTCATGAACCTGTCCCTTGCTTCTATCATTGTTTTTGTGGACTGTCAGAGGTGATCGACGATCAGTATTAGTGTCGAAATTAACATTCAACAGTATTATTGCATCATGACCGGGACAACACTCATCAGTGATCTACCCAGATTGGGTTAGCTCCGAGAGCTGACTCAGTTTAAACCACTCAAATTCTAATTACACATCCATTTGTAAACTGCTGTTCTATCTTCTACTTGCAATCTATTTTGTGACTAACTGATTGATGTCGACAGACATAATGTGCGAAAACTGAAGAAGAAAAGAAGAAACCTGAGCCACTGTAGAGTTCAAGCCAGTGACCACAGGATTTACTAGTCTGGTGTTCAACCTGCTGAGTTATGAGATAAGTTGTAGTTGACAGATGAGTGCATAAATCCTTCTTCCACCAATCTTACTACTATTACTTCCTTCAGTTCCGAGTGGAACATAGGGCTTCAGCAGGATATCTCAACTTCATTTAATTGAATTTTAGATTTTCCCATTGACTGGTTGGACCGAAGTGCTCGGTCTCAGGTTGACATGTCGGCTTTTTGTGCAGATGCTTCGACGATATCTGGGCATGTAATTATAATTTAATTGTTGGGAATACAGGTGCATCCAGATGACGAGTCCCAAATAGGACGAAATACTGGTTGTTCTGGATTCCACTGCTAGTCACCATCCACCAATTAAATTCTATCTCAACTTCAGTCTGTTCTCTCCATGATTACCCACATGCTTTCATTTTCTCTTCAAATGATCTCCTTCATGTCACCCTCTGACACCTAACTCGTTGCTTTCCCCCTCGGGGACCTGGTGTATGATGTCACAAAATGGTTTGTTCAGCGCATGTCCGATCCATCTCCATTTCCTTCGACATATTTGTTGGGCTATGAGTTCCTTGTTGCTTACCCTATCTCGCCGGCTATTTCATCTGAAGTATCAAGAGTAGAGTGCTCTTTAGTCAACAGATGTATCCCAATCCGACTGAGTAATGGAGTTCCCAATACCCTTCACTTCCTACTCCAAAGCATTATCCACAACACTAGTGAGCCAAAAGAGCTGCTTATTGTGCAACCGATATCAAATCTTAATATATATATATATATATAGCTTATTTTAAAGTTTCTGTTCTGTTGTACAAGAACCAATCGCCCAACAAATATGCAGGAGAAAGTGGAGATGGATTGGACACTCGCTGAGGAGGCCGTTGGGTGACATCGCGCGTCAGGCCAGTGCTCGAGTGGAACCCGAAAGGGAAGCGGCGAGTGGGACGTTCAAGGGTGACATGGAGGAGATCGTGTGAAGAGGAGTTGAAACAGTATGGACTAACATGGATGCAAGTGAAAAGTACAGCAGAAGACAGAAGCAAGTGGAGATGTGTAGTTGAAGCCCTATGTTCCACTAGGAACCCAAGGGAACAATAATAATAATAATTGTACTGAATAGAAATGTTCATGTACCAATGTGGCTAAAAGAAAATGAACCAGAGAGATTTCCTGCGTCAGAATTACTTAATTTTTTTTATTTGAATTTCTAATAATCACTTTAACACACACACAAACAAACAAATATTCTTTGTTTGCAAATGTTCAAAAATGATTCACTAAACAATCCTCCTCCAGAATAACTGTTCTGCTGATACAAGCTTTTTCACATACGCACGCACTCACACACACATAAAATAGACACATCTCTTCTTATCTATAAAGAATTAATATAAATAATACAAAAAATTAGGCTATATCCAATATTACAATCTACAGTTCTTCTTCTTACTGGGCACATTTCAAATCAACTATGCAACAACAACGTGCATCATCTATGCTATTTCTATGCTTATGTACTCAAATTAGGTCAAAATGGCTGCTAAATAAAATTTTTAAAAAATAATGAAATAGTGGGGTTGTGTGGAGGCTTACACAAACAATATATGCACAAAAATGTTTGCATTCACATATATAGCTAGATGATTAGCAAGGCTATATATATATATATATCACCTATCATCTTACAATATAGACATACAACACTACAGACAGACATTTTTATGTTATTTGTGCTGAATAGTGCACACTATTCAAGATGTGTTAAACATATGTGTATACATTCATATTATCAACAAGGTTAAATAGAAGGAAGACAAGACAAAAAGTAAAAAGTTCAATAATTATATTATATATTTGTTTAAATACATCATAAAATTCCCAGTAGAATTTGTTTTAATTGTGATACAACTGCAAGAAAAAAAGTTTTCATATAATAAGGGTAGGAGCTTAGGGATTCGGCTAAGCATGATGCAATTGTTAGTCACTAAGATTTCCTTATTATTTTTGTTTAAGTAATCCAAATTACTCGTTGATAAGGTCACGTCAAGGTCACTGGATTTCACCGCTTTTCAAATTGCCAAATTAATAAGATATACAAGTGGCATTAAAGTATACCCCTAAACTCACAGGGTTTTAATGAAAAAGTCTTGCTAGCCTTTGGCAGTAAATGTTGTTTGGTAGTTGTATCTAGGCTGCAGGCTTCAGAGATAAACATATAAGTTGCATCTTCACTCAAACTGGTAAATTTCGGACACTGTTAGGTTTAAAATTAGTTACTCAGTGGTTGAGACCATTCAAAATACTTGAAATAATTCCCAAATATCTTTGAAAATGTTCTTATATATTCTTATGTATTGAAATAAATGTCAACAGTGATATTTTTTTAACAATGTTATTCCTCTACATACTACTATTAACTAACGAGTAGTGAAGAAAATCTTAGACTAAAAACTGCAATTCGGTAACAGTTTATATATCTCAGAAGAATACCAAAAGTACATTTCTACCCAATAGCTACTGAAACAAACAACCTACCAAATTAACTTGGATAAAAATCAGAACAGTCGTATAATATAAAATAAAATTACTGACTAGTAAAACATAATTAAGACTGAAATGAATAAAAATTAATTAATTGCATGGAGGATTTCATCATGAGCTGATATCAGTTAGAGAACCACTGGAAAACCTGGGATTACTGGACAGCTGGGGTTCTAGTGGGAAGCCGTGACCAGTAGGGTACAGCAGGTTGAAGATGAGGCAGTAACTCATTGAAGAAGACATTGTGAAATGGTCGCGCTATGTCGTGAATTGGCAGAAATCAGAATTCAAGGACCATTGGATCGGGTCCCAGTGGCTCAATGGTCTACGAGCTCGCCTTGTCCTGGGTTCGAACCCGGTGGGTGCGCGCTGATGAAGAGTCCCAAGCTAGGAGGAAACAACTGTCCAGTACTCCCTGCAGGTTTTCCAGTGGTTCTCTAAGTGATGTCAGCTCATGATGAAATCCTCCACCAATCAAACAAAATCCCTACAAAACCAATACTTGAAAAATTAATTAAATCAGGGTAACAATCTTTAAAATGCCGTAAAGTGTTGGTTTCATTATGTTGACATTAAATCAGATACTGATTGCTGAACCCTTACTTAACTTGTTCAACGTCATCTGGTTATTTTCGATTTTGGTCACTTTCATTTGAGAAACAAAATTAATTTAAGTATAAACACTCCAAGTTAATTGAATTTGAGATTTTCCCGTCAGTTGGTTGCACCGAAGTGCTCGGTCTCAGGTTGACATGTCGGCTTCTTGAGCAATTGCTTCGGCGATGTCTGGGCATTTAATTAGAATTTAATTTGTGGATGGCGACTAGCAGTAGAATCCAGGATGCGCATTTCGTTCTATTTGGGACTCGTCAGCTGGATGTACTTCCAATTCCCAGTGAGTGATGATGTCCCCACCGAGGCTCGAACCCAGTGCCCTTAGTTTCAAAAGCCACGAGAGCCACGAAATGCGCATCCTGGATTCCACTACTAGTCACCATCCACCAAATAAATTCTAATTAAATGCCCAGACATCGCCGAAGCATCTGCTCAAGAAGCCGACCTGTCAACCTGAGACCGAGCACTTCGGTCCAACCAACTGACGGGAAAATATCAAATTAAATTAAATTAATAGGACCCGTTGCACAAGAGGTGGCTCTCGTGGCCCAAGTGGTCTAGTGGATAACGCTTTGGCACTGGGTTCGAGCCTCTGTGGGAACATCATCACTCATTGGGAATTGCAGGTACATCCAGCTGACGAGTCCCGAATGGAACGAAATGCGCATTCTGGATTCCACTGCAAGTCACCATCCACAAACATTCCAAGTTAAACAAAGAGAAATTTATCAAACAGATAGGAGAAGAACCCAACTTGAAGATACATAAGATGGTGAACAATTTATTGTAACTAGACCAAAGATCAAACAAGTCACAGAAATGACTTGGTACTCTATGCTCATACACCTTTAACCTCAGGAGAAATCGATTATAAACATTCATGGGAATTGTGTTGAATTCATTTCATTGTGAAAGGTATCTCCATGAAAACTCAAACAGTGACAAAACTAACAGAACTCTTCGGAGTGAGATTTTCTGTATTAGAACTAACTACTGACGATGTTTGAACGAGTCAGATAGTATCAATAGGCCTCATTGTCAAATTCAAGGAAATGCAAGTAGTCCTTGAGCGACATACACTGTCAAACTGGGGATTTTATTAGCAAAATGTTCATTGTTATACTTGATATCTTCTTCAATACATCAGCACTTCTCAGAAAATGAAGTAAATCAGCTTAACATGAATATCTGTGACATGTGATCTGCTTAAACCCCACCTAACTGATCATTCTATAAGTATGCGGTTATTTGTAATGAACAAAGTCAATTTACTTCAATGATGAGTTAGAGAATTTATACTAAAGTCTACCATGGACGTAAATTTTAAATTTGCTGGTGATTTCCACAGAGAGGTGGATAGAGTTCATTATGAAACACATGGTCAAGAAAGTTGAAAAGAAATACTCTCTATCTGTAAACAAGAAGCCTGTATATATGCAATTGCAATTCAAAGGTGAATAATCATCAACTAGCATAATAACCAACAAGTGAAGTAAACCGATTCAAAAAAACTTTCAGTGCTAGTAAGCTGCAATTCACACTGTGGTGAGTGCTACTGATAATCAGATATAAGTAGTATATCAGTAAACGAATTCAGAAAAGCAACAATATGTTTCGGACACTGGAAAAAGCAGTAGAAGAACAGAACTGTGAGAAGAATGTTAACAAACACTGTGCAGAATCCAATAAGCTATCTAATGTGATGATATATTACCAATTTACAAATGATGTGCAAATAAAGCACCGAAGATATAGTATACCAAATTTATGTACCTACAATGTGTTTATCCTAGTTCTTGTATCTATCAATTGAATTGCTCCTGTAGAGCCAGTTATATTTGCTATTGCTCAATGACTTTATTTCTTCGTGCTCAGGAACACCTACCAGTGTGTGGTTATATAAAGATGTAGAAAAAAGCCATCAACAGTTCAACCATAGATCACTTAGTTCAAAACAGACCATAAAGTCACTATTGAGGAATATTTTTCCTATCATCTATCGGGTACAGAATACTTTTCTATAGTTTGGTTTGTAAGGGTTAGTTTTGTTTTTACGAGTTGATCACGGATTGATATCAGTTAGAGAACCATTGAAAACCAGCAACGAGTACTGGACAGCTGTTTCATCCTAGTTTGGGAATCATCGGCAGTACGCACTCACCACCAAGGTTCGAACCCAGGACCTTCCGGTTACAAGGCAAGCTCGTATACCATTCAGTGACTTGCTACAGGATAGAGTTTCCTGAAGTTCCAGTGAGAAGTCGTGACCAGTGAGGTCCATCCAGATGTCACGTGTGAGGATGGATGTCCCACCTACGACAATGGTTTGGGTCGCGCTAAATCACGAATTGGTAGAAGTTAGAATTCATGAGCCATTGAATTGGGTCCCAGTGGCTGAATGGTATACGAGCCAGCTTGCCTTGTAACCGGAAGGTCGTGGGTTCGAACCTTGGTGGTGGGTGCGTACTGCCGATGATTCCCAAACTAGGATGAAACAGCTGTCCAGTACTCCAGTTCTGGTTTTCAATGGTTCTCTAACTGATATCAATCCGTGATCAACTCGTAAAAACAGAGTACTTTATCAAATGTCTTTAGATACTGGATCCTACAAACAACAGAAGTCATTGCAATTTACTTAAAACAATCGGAAATTAACATGTCTAGCCACTTATCCTACCTATAAATACTGTAGTATTTTTTCTTAATTTATCTGATTTCAACTTAGTGATACATTTATGCATGCTGTCGTATGCATATGCTTTCAAATATAATCTATTCACGATTTGTAATTGTTGTCATTAACAATAATTCTTTAAGTATTATGAATATATATAACTGTAGAACCTGATGATAAAGAAGATACTTTGATTGGAAACTAGTAACTAGTGTTATGCGTCTAGTCCTTTCTTTGGTGCAGACTGAATTCTATCAGTCAGGTTTGCAATGTGGCCATCATTCTAGGTAGCTCGCCATTATGGTGCACATTGATTTGATAATATTGAATGGTTGGAGGCAATCGGCAAACCTGACTGATAGAATTCAGTCTGCACCAAAGAAAGGACTAGACACGTCACACTAGTTACTAGTGTCCAATCAAAGTATCCACTACAGTCCTACATTAGGTCAATCGAGAGCCAGAATAGCTCAGTGGTAACGTTCCTGAATGCAGCACTTGGTGACACGGGTTCGAATCTCAAAAGGGACATGAGTTCCTTCAAGGTTGCAGATACACCTTGCTGACTGGTGAGTGCCAACTAGCACGAAACCTAGGTCAAGAAAGGCTTCCTGTGGCCGATTGCCTCCAACCGTCCAATATGATAAAGAAGATATCAAGAAGAATATTCTTTTCCCACTCATCTGTAAGTGTTAGGTTAAACTTAAGATAGATCTCAAATAACCACACTTACTAAATACTTAACCTCTTAATAACCTTAGCAGTACTCTACCTAGCGTGTAAGTACTGACGAACCAAATCAAAGTAAAAAGACTTGAGACGGGAAGTGTGTCTGGGACAGAGTTGTATTTTACACAAACGAAATATCCAATTTAATAAATAAAGTTGTTACACAACTTATCTGATGCCTTGACTGGTGGTGGTAAGCTCGAAGAGTGCGCTGAATGAAAGCACAACAAGGCAGTGAACCTTGCACGTACAGTCGCGTCGCAAATCAAAAGATGAATTAGCGCCAAAAGTGGGTGAAACAAAAGTTCAAAGGTTCAAGGTACACTACACATCAGTCTCCCGTTAAACAGTGATAATGATGTCTAGAATGCCTAGAACGAAACATTTCGTCAGCCAAAATTCTAACTATCCTAAAGAACTACATGCATTCATTCATGCATAGCTTATTTGTATCTTTGGGTGCATAGAAAAAGGGCAAAACAGCTTGAAGCATAAGAAATAACCGTTGCTAGAAGTGTACATTCATTTAATTAAGGATAAAAACAATAATAATAATAATAATACTAGTAATAAACGTGTGAAATGCATAATTTACCCCCCAAAAATGCACATTTTCTGCCTAAATTATTATTATTATTATTATTATCAGAATTCATATAACACTTCATAAATAATATTATGCAAAGGAATCATGATGTAAACCATAGATGAATCAGTTTTACCTTGTCAGTGTCTTACTTTTTACTTCCCCTCTTTTACTTCTCCCTCTTCCTCACTCTCTCTCTCTATCTGTATTACTATCTTTGTGCCTCACTCTTCTAATATCTCCGTCTATCTTTCAACTTCACTCATTTCCGTGTGAGTTTCCATGATCGTACTATTAACCTTTTCAAAATTTGGACTGTAGACAGCTAAAGAAAAACAGTTCACTATACATATACATATATATAATCATAACTTCTGATAGTGTATATTTGGAAGGCCACTTTGTGCGTGTGCGCGTGTGTGTGTGTAGAAGAATGAAATACTTTGTGAAGCAATCAATATAAACATTTTTCAGTAAGTGGTGATTATTAAAGCCCTTAACATAACTCTAGGTCAAGAAGACTGAATTTCAACGTGGAACTTTGTATAGAAGTACACACCAGTTCAAATTGATACATAGGTAGCGAAAAATATTGTAGGAAAAGCTCAAAGGAGACGTACGAGGGCTAGAATAATAACATGGCAAGACTTGAGGATTTCATCGATCTGTAAGATTACAAACAGTGAATGCATCTGAACCACTGAAAACGATTTTGAGCCATACCCAAAAGTCTCGAAAACCCCAACTATAGGCAGTATACACCTTCCTATATGGCTAGTTCAAACTAACAGTGGCCAAGTTAAACTTTAAGCACCACTAACTACCAATCAGCGAACGACGTCGAATTGTCCAATGAGATTCATAAATGTGAGTTCAGTGTTGTATAGCGCTTGATTCGTTTCAAATGCATGCTCTAACGAAGTTACGGTTGCAGTTCGAGGAGGATAATGTTTTGTAGTATTGACTGGATTTGGGGTTGCTTAGGTTGGAGAGGATTTGTTCGTGTGGTGGTGTGATGAGTTTAATATACGTTAGATATACGTTTTCCTTTATCAAAAATCCCTCTTTCGTGTGATTGGTCCGTTGAAGGTCGTTTGCTGATTGGTTGTTAGTGGTGCTGAAAGTTAAAGACTACATGTTCTGTTCGAACCAACTCTCACTCTTCTCCAACCGAAGCATATGTCAGCTAACAACACTACTTGATGAGGGAGGTGATGACATAATGTGAGTAACACGTGTCCTAATTGTCATAGTCAATACAGCTTCACAACCTCACCGATTGATTTTCGCTCTTTACCTAACACTTTACACCTAACCTCATTATTTCGCATCATTGGATCAAGAATAAACAAAGAAACAAAGGCGATTTGAGTGAATATTCCAAAACAGATTTGAATAGCTGGATAGTAGACTATTTTACATGAGGTATAAATCTCCTCAAGGTTCCACGTAAACTTTACCAACTGGTCCTGTTCAGTGTTCTGCCCACTACTGACACATGGAAACATCTAATCCGCATAAACTGAAAAATTCAAGCTAGCTGAATGTTTGAAGAATGAAAATAAAACGTATCGGGAACTTCAAAGGAACGGATACCTCCTCGGGGATTCAAATTCTCATCATTAACTAAAACCAATCAGCACCAACACTAAACACTGGACTTGTGACAGTGTAAACACCCTAGTGATCTTTTACAGTCCTACAGGAAGTCGAATGTGATCCCAAATAGCTCAGTGGTAACGTCTCTCACATCAGGGGTATCAGTTCCATGGAGCTTGCAGATACGCTATAGTAATGAGTACCTATAAGTTCGAAATAAAGGTTCGAGGGCTACAACCATCGAATAATTGAAATTCCTTGTAAAATGCATATCCTATCTAACAATTCAGGTGGACAGTTCCTACCTACAAATTTGGAATTCATAAATGAGAAATGTATAGAGACTGAAATAGTGATTTGCTTGGTAGACTAATGTCTATCGATTCATTTATTCGTGAAGTGATTTCAATTGTATTTATCTGGCTTAACCAGATATCCTTGCATTCATTACCTAGTTATTATTGTTGTTTTTGCGTCTGCTTAATCTATCATTACTAACAACAAACACAGACAACAATGGAAGGAACTTGAAAGAAACAACCTCCACTACCTACCTACCTGGGAAGCATCGTTTCAACTACAGGCGGATGGAACTGACGAGGATATCAAAGCAGTGAGGATCGGGAAAGCAAGACAAGCTTTCACTACTCTCAAGTCTGTGTGGAGGTCAACACCACTACTCAGTATCAAAAATAAGATCCGGATTTTCAACTCCAATGTGAAGTCAGTGCTACTATACAGATCAGAGACTTGCACTGCGCGTCATAAAGAGCATCTCAAACAAACTACAGACCTTCATTAACAGTTGTCTTCGCTCAATACTCAAGATCAGATGGGTGGCCAGAAAAGATCAGCAACAGAGATCTCTGGCAGTGAGCGAACCAACCAGGAACCGATTGTGAAACAAATAGGCAGGAAGAAATGGAGATGGATTGGCCATACTCTGAGAAATCAAATCATCAAGTGACATCACTAGACAAGCCATTGCTCGAGTGGAACCCGAAAGGGAAGCGGCGAGTTGGTCGTCAGTGCAAGGGTGACTTGGAGGAGGTCATGTGAAGAGGAGATGAAAGCGTGTGGGCAGACCTGGAGCCAGGTGAAGACTCTAGCAGAGAACCGAACGCAATGGAGACGCACGGCTGAAGCCCTATGTTCCTCTAGGAATTAAAGGAAACAATAATAATAATAAGTATAAATCATTAAATGGACAGTAAATAGATCCTGTCATTTCAGTAAATTTCATTGCTTGACTTCAGTTCCATTACAGAAATAAACCAGTTAGTAAAAAAGAATTTCAAGATTATACACAAAACCAGTCCTTAATCCGTGCTGAAATTATTTATTTTCACAGTTGACTGAATTTTGTTTAACTTATATGCAACTGAAGGTGGACCGTGAAGTTTTTTTTGGTGTGGGAATAATTTGCAGCGAAATTTTATTCAATGTTCAATGTACGTCCGAATTTCAGTTTACGCGGGTAGTCAAAAATGACTTTAGTGTTCATAAATGGAATGTAGAATAAAAAAATACGAACACCTGTTGCATAATTTTATTACTCTTTTATGTGTTTCTGATGATGTATATGCATTTCATATTTCATTGATTGGGTACATTCTGACGCGTAATTTAAATTTAGGCAGACAAGAGTAAAAGACAGACAATTAAAAAAGATAAAAACTGCGTAACACAAGATTCTTTTAAAAAAAAGAGAAAATGACCATGGTTGATGGACCTTTTTGTCATATAAATGTGACATTTTTGCACGAGTTTTGATATTCTGAACGTGTATAATTTTAATTAAGTTACCTGTAAAGCTTTCCTTTTGAATGAAGTGTGAATAGTAAAAGAGAGCAAAGGATTGCATGATCCTATGTGGATGTCATTTGGGCGATATGATCAAATTCTATTGAGAATACTGATTACATGATTAAACTATCTGTTTTGTATGGCGCTGAACTTCATCAAGCCACTATGAAGATATTTTATACAGACTCTGATCAAGATTTGACCGGATAGCTACACCGGACACCAAGTGAAAAGTAGACATATGTGAACGTCGTTTGCATAAATCTCACAGAAATTAAAACAAATCATACCAACTTTTTGTTCCGACCAGTTCGCCAATGAGTTTTATACAAATATAATTTTTACAAATATCAACTAAGAAAATATCCCTATGAGTTAAAGTGTTAGAAAAGATAAAAGACAGTCTCATGACATACTGACAACTGAAGCAGCAAAGGCTGCAGACAAAAGAGACCTCAGAACATTATATTGGTTTCTTTCCGGCAAAGGATGGTCAAGGGAACCTAATTACCAAAGAGGAGAGACAAAGGAAACAATGGACTGATCGTTTCAAAAGATTCTTGAGTCAACCGTCCAGAAATACCGCCAACAGCACGCACAGAACTGCCAGTGGACATCAATCCTCCAACAAAAGCAGAAGTCTTGAATGTAATCAAGCTACTGAAAGCCAACCGGGAAGGCAGCAGGACCGGACGGAATTCCTCACAAAGTAATGATAACGCATCACAAAAACTGCAGCGAATGTGCTCATGCTACTATTGCAGAACATTTGAAAGGAAAGGAAGGTACCTATTAACATTGGAAAGAAGGCTACCTTTTTCAAACTTACCAAAGGAATGCGACTTAGGCGTCTGCAAGAACTGGAGCAGAATCATGCTCTTGGAGAGAATAAAAGATGCACTGGATGCAGAACCCCGGCCGCATAAAGCTGGATTAAGAAAATGCAGATCGTGTGCTGACCAAATTGCAGCTCTACGCATTACCGTCGAACAGAACACAGAATGACAGTCAAACCTTGACCTCAGATTCATTGACTTTAAAAAAAGGCCACAGCAGCATTGACTGAGAAGTAATTTGAAAATTGCTTCAACTTTTATCAACCGCATTCAACAGCTATATGATGATGCCACATGTTATGTCATTAGCTAGGGGGAGGTCAGCGATACCTTTTTGAAGTAAAGTCAAGAGTAAGACAAATCTGCTTACTATCACCGATGATATTTCTGACTTTGTCGCGCTGGATCATGTGGCAGGCCGTGAGGAACAAGAAGACAGGAATATGTTGAACCAATGAGAAGAGTCTAGATGATCTGGGCTTGGGGGGGGGGATAATTTTTATCTAATGTTTGATATACTCGAAGACTTACAAGCGGAAACCAAGAAGTTGTTAGAAGTAGAGAAGACAAGTGAACATAGAGAAGACGGAGGTGAGGAAGACCACCACCACCAACAAGCACTGATCACTATCAAAAGGAGAAATTTAAAGGTAGCCACCTCTTTCATTTACCTGGAAAAGCAGCATCGTTTCAACTCTACAGGCAGCACGGATGAAGACATCAAAGGCAACCGGAATCGGAAAAGCAAGACAAACCTCCATCAACCTTAAATCAGTGCGGAAATCTATAGCACTCAGCATAAAAAACAAGATTCTTGTTTCCAACAATAATATTAAGTCAGGTCTAGGCGTGTTGCAAAAAGCATTTCGAACAGGTTTAACATTTATCAATAGCATCCTTCGCTCAATACTGAAGATCAGATGACCGGTCATAAAGGATTAGCAACAAGGGATTCTGGGAACAAAACAACCAACCAAGAACCTGTAGGTACATCCAGCCGACGAGTCCCAAATAGGACGAAATGCGCATCCTGGCTGAATTCCACTGCTAGTCACCATCCACAAATTATATTCTAATTAAATGCCCAGACGTCGTCGAAGCATCTGCTCAAGAAGCCGACATGTCAACCTGAGACCGAGCACTTCGGTCCAATCAATCAACGGGAAAATCTCAAATTCAATTAAATCAATATGACCCGTTGCACAAGAGGTGGCTCTCGTGGCCCAAGTGGTCTATTGGGCAACGCTTTGGCGTTTGAAACTATGGCCACTAGATTCAAGCCTCGATGGGAACATCATCACTCACTGAGAAATGCAGGTACATCCAGTGACGAGTCCAAAATAGGACGAAATTTGCATCCTGCATTCCACTGCTAGTCACCATCCACCAATTAAATACAAGAACCTGTAGCCTAAAAATATTTGGAAGAAAATAGAGAAGCATAGGACTTACGCTGAGGAGACCACTGAGTGACATGGTGCTCTAGGCCCTCGAGTGGAACCCAAATAGGAAATGACCAGTTGGGCGTTTGTCTGAGGATGACATAGAGGAGATCGTGACAGAAGATGAGAGGCTAAGAACAATCGTGGAGCCAGCTAAAAAAGGACTGCAGAGAACCAGATGAAATGAAGATGTGCTAAGGAAACTCATTTGTTCCAGGATTTTCATCATGAGCTGACATTAGTTAGAGAACCATCGGAAAACCTGGGAGTACTGGACAGCTGTTTCGTCCTAGTTTGGGACTCTTCATCAGTACGCACTCACCGTGGTTCGAACCCAGGACGTTCTGGTTACAAGGCGAGCTCGTAGACCACTGAGCCACTGGGACCCGATCCAATGGCCCATGAATTCTAACTTCTGCCAATCCACGACATAGCGCGACCCCTAGCCAATGTCTTCGGCGAGTATTTGTCCTCACACCCGACCTGCTGCACCCTACTGGTCCAGTGCTCCCAAGTTGTCCAATGTTTCTCTAACTAATGTCAGCTAATGATGAAATCCTGTAACCAATCAAATCCCTACAAACCAATACTTGAATATCATTTGTTCCACTCGGAAATCTAAGGGAATAATGATAAATAATAACGGTTCTCATAAAAAGTATTTTCAACACTGAAGAAACACGCGTTTGTCCGAAATGAATTTAAAGACCTTACCATCAATCTGTATGGCTTTCGAAATTGTATACTGTCTTAAAATAAAGATTATTTAATTTGAAATTCATATTCCTTTTAGAATAAACATACATTAAATGAGACTAACGAATACCTTATGCAATATTTTATGGTACATATCCTTACTAACCCTTACTCTGTTATTTTCTTCGTCAAGCCAAACTTTTAACATTGATCCATACATTTACAGAAAATAACTAGAAGCTTTAAAGAATATTCCCTGTATAGCACGTGGTCCGGGGTCGATTCCCATCAGACGAACTCCTAAACCTCGCCTAGCCCCTGGTAAATGCAGAATAGAGGGAAGGTTGAGCCAGGTGAGGCTAGCAACACCACCACGTAAAAACAACACGAATGCAACTGAATCTTCAAGACTTACACTTGAAACCTTACGTTCCACTCGGAACGCGAAAGAAAGAAAAAAAGCAGTGCAAGCAAAGTGAAGTAATATCAAGGGAGAGTTTAATAACTTACGCATTTCGATGATTTGTTCCATTCGTTTCATCCATATTATTAATGTTACTAATACTATTATGATTATTATTATTATTGACATTATTAATGGTAGGAAGCATCGATTTAAAATCACAGATATTATTATTATTGCTACTATTACTACGCATCATTTGATTTCTTGTTTCATCATGCATATCATTCATATTATTATTATTATTTGTATTATTCCCCTGAATAAATTGATCACTGTTCATTGTTGATGTTGTTTGAGTTGAAAATGTATTTGCCGGTAAATTTAAATTTCTTGTTAGTGTTGTTGTTGATGATGGTGGCCATTCATATCGACCATCATGTGTAGCAGAAATAGGTAGAAATGGCGGGACTGTATTACCACGAGTTGACTGGAAACAACTAGGCACATTAGTAGTAATTGGTATTGAGCCTTGAGGACCTTTAGGAACACAAGTTAAAGGAAAAGCAATGAATAATTTTCAAATTATGCTATACAAAAATAAAGGAACTGATTTTATAAACGATAATATTGTATATGATGCCTAGAACTGTGTCTGCGACTCTTTATCAAGAGTGGGAAGTGTGCAACAAAGTAAATTTTTCAGCTTCAGCGACAATACCAGCGAGTCACTGTCTGGCTCCAGCTTCGTGGTATGGGACTGCTGCATTGGTTGTTGTCTGTCCGTCGGGTTGTCGAACACCATCACAAATCGTTCTAACAATAGCTTCCAGATCTCCTTCCTACCTACACGCTCCATGCTATCGTCAGCCGCCTTCCTTCGAACACTCAGTAGTGTCCCCGGTACAACCATTTTCGTTATCTGATCCTGAATGCCTACCAAATAAGCGACGGTTTCGAGATCCTACAAGAAGCTCCATATATCTCCCTCTTCGAATGCTGAAAGCCATGGGATCTTCATTAGGTCTTAGGTAGCGAAACCAAATGAAACAGCAGAACACGGTAGTGTTTAGAAGCGGAATCGACTCTTGAGAAATTTATGCATAGATATGGAAATATACCTATACCTTACATTGAAATCTGAATTTACACATGTTCTCTGAATTGTGCTGCATTTGTCTTCCTTTCACGTTATCTATGTTGTTTTACAAGTACCTTTCATTTCTCCTCGTCAACATTTAAACCGTTCCTCCGCTATTCAATATTCTTGCAGAAGACATCACACACAATATTGTTTTGTTCCATTAAGTCTCAAGTGGAACATTCGACCTCAAGCATGAACCTTAAGGTTTCAGTAGCGGGGGAATGTTGCCGCCTACGAGAGATTTAAGAGTGTGTCTGCCAGGGATCAAACTCTGGACAACGTATATATATACTACTATACTGCTTAGGAAATCTTGTCAGCAGCACCCACCACAAAAAGGCATTATTATTATTATCCATCAGTAAATGAGATGCTGTCAGCCTTTACCACTGAAGGTCATCCTGTCATCCTAGCAGTTGTTAACAGGAATACTGACATAAAACAGACTAACTCTGAATGTCTTGAGAGAAAGCCTTTAAGTAGTTAGAAATTTCATTTAAATCTGTTAAATATAAGGCATTTCTTCTTGACTAAATGGATAACTTGCCTAAGTCGATTTTTTATTTCCCGTGGACTGATTATATATTGGACCAGCATGATATTTTTCTGTGGATGGTGACTAGCAGTAGAATCCAGGATGGGTATTTCGTCCTATTTAGGACTTTCCAGCTAGATATAATTGTACTTCCAGTGAGTGTTGTTTCCACTACGTCTCGACACCTGCACCCATCTCTTATAACACGGAATGGTTATCCACTAGGTAACTTGGGCTTCGACAGCTACCTTTTGTGCGACAAGTATCAGTTCTTATTTGTTTAAGTTGATTGTGCATTTCCTGTTGATTGATTCATATCGGACAAAAATGTTCAGTCTCTGTTAACATGTTGTCTCCCGGTACGGTCGCTTTGACAAGACGTGGCTTTAGTGGACCAAGTCGCTTAGTGAACAACGTGCTCCAGCGTTTGAAACGATGGGTGATAGGTTTCAGTCTCAGTGGGAGCACTATCATTCATTGGGAATTGCAGATACATCCAGATGACGAATTCCACAAGGACAGAAATATTGATTCTGGATTCCACTGCTAGTTATCATCCAGTAAAGTCACATAAGCGGATAGCTCTCAATCGATGACGCCCATGAAGCTGATGAAGATCCATCAAAAAGTGAGTAGAACAAAGTTATTTGACTGACGGTAGCTAGAGCGGGGGATCCAAGATTGTGATTCTTTCCTGTTTAAGATTCGTCAGCTAGATATATCTGAATCTTCACTGAGTGATGCTGTTCCCAATGAAACTCAAGTATCGCCTTATTTTTTTTATTATAGCTTGATTCCACACCGTATTTTTGGTACAGGTATGAAATTTTCAGCATGTGATATCGGTAGCCCAAATTTCGCAGGCTGATCATTGATATCAGATGGGCGTCGGCAGGAGATCGAACCCCGAACCATGTGCATGGCCGGCGAGAGTCCTAACCACTGTGCCACTGACGCACAGCAGACGTCGTCAAAGTATCCGATGTAATAGGGATGAAGACTATCGATGATCTGTCGTATAATACAATCGTAGAATAATTGGTAATATCGAATGAAAAAAGTATTCACACATCAGGTTGACTAAGGAAGTTGTTTTACATAGAAATATTCATTTATTCATTCATTTGAAAAAGCCCATATGCCAACACACACTATACAGTTAGTTACCTTAGGGATAGTTCAACAGCGGGGAGTTTTACAACACAGAGAAACGACTAAAATGATACTTGTTGTGCCAAAGGTAACTCAAGTTACTCAACAGCCCAGCGGACTTTGAGATTGGCGTTTACAATAAAATAATGAGCAATAACTTCGAGTCATAATGAGAACGCTACAATGCAGATTCAACCAGTTAATAAGTTCCAAATGGAAAGAAATCTTCACCAACTAGCCCACATTAAACATTTAAAATCCGAAGGTCTGCCATATACAAATCCAATCTGTTTGTGAAGAACTGATGTGATATGTAGGACTCCTAAGGTAATACTTTACAAAGACAATAATAATAATAATTTGCTTTATTCCAGAAACAGTACTAGTGGTACAGTGTGGAATTTTCAGCACATATCTACAATATTTGCATCTAATTTTTACCGACATTTAAAATAAGTATTAAACAAACAAAAAATAAATCTGAAGACACCAACAGCAAAAAAAAACAGGATAAACACAAAATAATTACAAATGCGAAAAAGTACCAAAGTCTACCAAGGTCTAATGCAGTGTTTGTGGTGGTAGTGTGAGTAATCCTGAATAATACAAAATATTTTTTTTAAGGTGATGACTATGGCGTTCACAACCAATGATTGTCGGTTTAATATTGCCGAAAAGTATAGAAAATAAGAAAAAACAACCACAAAACTAATAATTACATGATGGTTAATGACAGGACAATTTTGTAATACTCATAGTGCTAATATAGTTGGAACCAGTAGATACACAAAAGAAGGAATATAGGAAAGTACAAAAAAGGAAGCCAATGTTAATATTTTAGGTAGCTAAGTATGTTTGAAGAAGGAGTTCACTAAAGAATACAAAATAAGAGAGAAATAAAAGAGCCTAAAAATATGTTAATAACAAAGCAAGTCATAGGTTTCACGCTTAACATTGTCTCTGTCGCTTAGAACACGGGCCAAGTATGGTATCGTTGAGTTCCTGTACTTGGCTGTACAGTACAATACATACTCATGTGAGAAAAAAACTTTCTCACTAAACCAGTCTACTCACTATAAATACATGTCTAATGGTTAGTTATTATTCAGATATCCGGTACAGATTTTGTCTTTACCAGGCATATGAAACAACTTAAGTTGCCGAAACTGAATTAGGTGGAGCTGAATTGAAATCTGGGACCTATATGGATGACAGTCACATGCTTTAGCTTAATAGTTAGACATCAAATCTTCATTAGAAGGCCACAGTAATCGTGAACCGGTCCCGCTATGATATCAGGTCTGTAGTTATAAAAACTAACTACGGGCTGTACCTATTGCCATTTATTGAAATAGATGATAACACTATTGCCGATGTATGTGTGTGCTCAAGTATTGAAAAGAAAAACAATTTCCAGGTATAGTTTGGACTACTATTAAGTAATATAAGGCCTTATGCTCAACTTTCCAGATGAACTCATCCCTGGAATCCACTGAATTGATCGCAATCACTATTTGGAATAAGTGATAAATAATCATTATTACTTATGTAGGCATTTATAGGCATCTGGATTAACTTCAATGTAGATTTCGTTACCAAGCAACATCAGCTAGAGATTATCCAAAAATAGGTAGTACTGGACAGATATTTCGCCCCGGTTTTGGACTCTTCAGTAATGTGCACCCATGACTCCATCAGGGATTGAAGCCAGAACCTTGGAGTTACGAGATCAAGCTTGCTAGACATCCAGACTCTTGGGATGGAATTCAATGACTTAGGAACGCTAACTTTTGTTATTTCATGATGTGGCATTTTCGGTTCAATTATTTTTTAACTTGGCAAATGAAATTCTACGGCGTAAGAAAGAAAGCTCAACATGGAATAGCCATTTTTCCACAGTAAAAGTATCCTTTCTATTTACTTTGGCTACTATGATGGTCTTATGGTGTTTTACTATTATCACGTGAAACTTAAATAATACACAAGACTATGCAAACATGTGGAGAAATAAAAGCTCCACGATAAGCGATGTAGTGTACTTATGATACAGGCTTTATCTGAGGAAAAAAATCATTCTGAAGGGCACTTTCACTTCATAAAACCTATCCAAGAATAACATGATGGTATTTGCTTGATGGTGATCAGAGGTAGAATTCAAAGTGCAAGTTTCATCCGAATCAGAAATCAGCAGTTAGAAGTACCTATATTAACTTATGAGAGCAATTTGATCTAGTGAAACCCATTCAACGGGGAATACAAAACACACAAACTTTGATGATATTAGATAGATGGAGGCAATCGACCACAGGAAGCCTTGCTTGACCTAGGTTTCGTGCTAGTTGGCACTCACCAGTCAGCAAGGTGTATCTGCGACCTTGAAGGAACTCATGTCCCTTTCGGGATTCGAACCCGCGTCACCTAGTGCTGCAGTAAGAGACGGTATCACTGAGCTATTCGGACTCACAATTGACCTCCTGTAGGACTGTAGGGGATACTTTTGATTGAACACTAGTAACTAGTATGACATGTCTAGTCCTTTCTTTGATGCAGACTGAATTCTATCAGTCAGGTTCGCAATGTGGCCACCATTCTAGGTAGCTCGCCAACTATCTAATATCATCACATCAGTGTGCACCGTGATGGGGAGCTACCTAAAATGGTGGCCACACTGCAAACCTGACTGATAGAATTCAGTCTGCACCAAACAAAGGAGTAGCCAGACACATCACACTAGTTACTAGTGTCCAAACAAAATATACACAAACTTTACTAGAAAGATTTAGCTTAAAGAACAATCTTTTGCAATAATTTAAGCCTTGTGTTTTTCACACGGCCTCTACTACTTATGTGTATTAAGTCTACATTTAGTTGTTTTTATTATTAATATTATTATTATTATCATATTTCTTTTGGTTTCTTAGTGGAAGATTTAGCTACAGCAGCACATCACCATTTCACTTTGTAATCTGCATGCAGTCTTTTCCACCTGACTCCATGACTGGCCATAAGCTTTCAGTTTCACCCTACACGACCTCCTCCATGTCATCTTCGGACCCATGCCTAACTCGCCGTTTCCCATTTGGGTTCCACACGTAGGTCATTTCAGGCGCATGATGTCATTTAACCGTCTTCTCACCATATTTCAAGTCCACCTGTATTTCTTTCTATATGTTTGCTAGGTGACAGGTTCTCGGTTGGTTCACTGAACTTCCTGAGTTTCTTGTTGCTTGCTCATACTTTCTGGTTAGTTAACTAGACACGGTAGGTAATATTACACATGAAGTCCTATTGCTACATATTATTATTATTAGTATTATCATTACTATTTTGTCCAATCACAAACAGCAAACCGGAAGGTAACAGCCGCCTATTAATCAGTCGACATGATTTATATTATCTTTTTAATAATTAACCTTTATAATCTTTATACTTGGTGGCCTTGATAAATAAATTATTAACTACTATAATTGATTTCATTAGTATGATTAATTCTTTTGTGTATTAAGTGTATATACATTTATATTTAGGAATGTGATGTGTTTTTCTTTTCCAAACCACTGCACTGTTGTTGTTTGTTTTCGTCTAATTTTGTCTTTCCCACTTCATTTCCCTTTCCCTTTCACTCTCTCATTCTCGGCATGTAGATCCTTCTCCGCCTAATCCTCCTGCCTCAGCTGTTTTATACTTTATTGATACACCATTTGCTTGTCTTGTTTAGTAATCCCTACCTACCATCAATATCATTATGACTGGTATTGCTGCTGCCATAATCATTTCCATTATTATCCTTATAATCATCATCAATAATAATATTAATAATCGGTTTCTTTTGCAATCAGAAAAAACAAAAACAGGGATACATAGATGAAGACTAGTTAGTTAGTTAGACGCTGGTATACAGTGATGACTATTCAGAGGGATATATGTGTATGCAAATGATGCTTATTAATCTATCATTATTACCTGTGATATTTATAACCTACTTTTTTTAATGAAAATAGTGATGTAGAATAATAATAATAATAAACCTTTCCTTCCACTACGTGATTCATAATAATAATAGTGATGTGATGTGTACTACTGATAAGAATTTACAAGTAGTGTATTGTGCATGCTTCAGCAGCTCAATAATGGTAGAATGTTCCGTCCAACCCATGCACGTTACTCGAGTTACTCGATTCACGACTGATGGCACTTCAAAACCTTGATTAGCTGGTAGTAAGACCGGTAAACAGGGAAGGTTAGAGGCGTCAGTGAGGCTAGCAACACAGTCCGGTAAAAAAAACACCACTTGGAAAGTAAAGGAATATTATTATTATTGTTTCCTTTAATTCCTAGAGGGAAATAGGGCTTCAGCCGTGCGTCTCCATTGCGTTCGGTTATCTGCTAGAGTCTTCACCTGGCTCCAAGTCTGCACACACGCTTTCATCTCCTCTTCACATGACCTCCTACAAGTCACCCTTGCACTGACGACCAACTCGCCGCTTCCCTTTCGGGTTCCACTCGAGCAATGGCTTGTCTAGTGATGTCACTTGATGGTTTGTTTCCTCAGAGTATGGCCAATCCATCTCCATTTCTTCCTGCTTATTTGTTGCACAATCGGTTCCTGGTTGGTTCGCTCACTGCCAGAGATCTCTGTTGCTGCTCTTTTCTGGCTGGCCATCTGATCTTGAGTATTGAGCGAAGGCAACTGATAATGAAGATCTGTAGTTTGTTTGAGATGCTCATTATGACGCTCAGTGCAAGTCTCTGATCCACATAGTGAGTAGCATAGACTTCACATTGGAGTTGAAAATCTGGATCTCACTTTTGATGCTGAGTGCTGTTGACCTCCACACAGACTTGAGAGTAGTGAAAGCTTGTCTTGCTTTTCCGATTCTTGCTTTGATATCCTCGTCAGTTCCGCCTGTAGTTGAAACGATGCTTCCCAGGTGGGTAGATAGTAGAGGAGGTTGTTTCTTTCAGGTTCCTCCCATTTATGCTGACTGTTGTCTGTTGTTGTTGTTGCTGTTGTTGGTGTCGGCCAGGAATCTTCATCACCTCTGTTTTCTCTATGTTCACCTGAAGTCCTAAATTTGATGCTTCTTCTGCCAACTTGTTGCTCTTCGCTTGCATATCTTCCAGTTTGTAGTAAAGGAATAAGGAATAATAGTTTGTGTGTGTGGTGTGGTATCTTCAGCGAGAAATGTTTAATAGCCAGGCGATAAATTAACTGGAGAAGAAGAGAAGTGAAAGACCATTATGAAACAATATATAGAAAGTATGGAAGATGAACCTCGCCTAGTTTACTAGCTCTAGCCGGTCCCGAGCCCAGGAAAAGAGGAAGGGTTGGATGTGAGGTTAGCGACCCTACCCTGGAAAATCAATCAAACTGCTGCAGAAACTTCAACGCACAAGAAAATACAAAAATTAGAAGAAGAAAATAAACTTATTTTTCGGAGAGGCGAAATGATGCGGGCTGATGAAAGTCTTCGGGAAGCCAGTTAGCCAGCCAATGTGTCTTCTTTCTAGGAAAGCAAGAATAAGAATGGGGACTTGAACAAACTAACCAAGAAAATTTCGCTCAACAAATATGTAGGAGAGAATGGAGATGGATTGGACGTACGCTGAGGAGACCGTCGAAAGAAATCGCGCGCCCGGGTCGTCCTAGGGTGACACTGAGAAGATCGTGCAAATAGGAGATGAAAGCCTATGACAGTCGTGAGCCCAGATGAAGAAAACAGAACGAAGCGGAGAAGTGTTGTTGAAGCCCTATGTTCCACTCGAAACCCAAAGTAACAATAATAATATGGGAGGTCGAGACCAGTAGGGTGCAGCAGGTCGGGTGTGAGGACAATAACTCGCCGAAGACACTGGCTAGCGGTTGCGCTATATTGTGAATTGGCAGAAGTTAGAATTCATGGACCATCGAATCAGGTCTCAGTGGCTTAATGGTCTACGAGCTAGCTCGCCTTGTACCCAGAAGGTCCTGGGTTCGAACCCCGGTGGGTGCGTACTGATGAAGAGTCCCAAACTAGGATGAAACAGCTGTCCAGTACTCCTTGGCAGGTTTTCCAATGGTTCTCTAACCAATGTCAGCTCATGATGAAGTCCTCCATCCAATCAAACAAAATCCCTACAAAACCAATACTTAAAAATTAAAAACTACTTAAACGTTATGAAGTTAATCAACAGGAAAAGTTTCCGACAGACACGTTATTATTCTTGGTGATACAACTATTCCGGGGGGGTTAATCCATTTCTCCTCGGAGGTATAAATGTTTTTTATTTAGCAATTCATTCAAAGAAGTTACTCAAACGATTGCTAACTCTGCTCACACCCACACACTCACCTACACGCAAATAGAGGGATAAAACGTATGACAGCACATAACACTAAATTATGTCAAACAAAAAGCAAAAGTAACCTATTCAGTGGATTGCAATAGCGGTGTAAGTGTCATTCTCTTAGTTTTTGATCCAATATTATTGTAGAATTCAACAAAGTCGGTAAAATTACTAGATCGGAAGTGATATAATGTGAAAGGTGGGCAAACCAGCAAGAACAACAAATGTAGCAGAATTGTAGGAGCTTATTCTTTTTTATTAATATTACCTCTTGGATTGCTTTCAATTGCTTAACAATCTAGAGAATACTAAAATATTTACGTATTATAAAAAAGGGTATAATGAAAGGATATTGTTTATTGTGAGAGAAGAATTTGAGCACTGGGGTAAAGTATTATTCCATATTGGATAGATTTACCTGCTATAACACACATTGATACAGTATTAATCACTGGATGACGTTTCAAGCATAATTTATTACTCATAATCATATCAATTTATTCACACGGCTTCATAATCTGCTTTATTAAGAATCTATTTTTTACCCTACTCTTTGTTAATCGCAATTTTCTATCTTAGATAGTTGGAGGCAATCGGCCACAGGAAGCCCTACCTGACCTAGGTTTCGTGCTAGTTGGCACTCACCAGTCAGCAAGGCATATCTATCTGCAACCTTGAAGGAAGTCATATCCCTTCTGAGATTCAAACCCGCGTCACCCAATGCTGCAGTCAGAGACGTTACCACTGAGCTATTCTGGTTCGTGACTGACCTCCTGTAAGACTGTAGTGGATATTTTGATTGGACACTAGTGACTAGTGCGACGTGTCTAGTCCTTTCTTTGGTGCAGACTGAATTCTATGCATCCTGTATAGGCGTTGCATCATTCTGATTGCAAATGCATGCTGATGACTGGATCGACAAAGATTCGGGGATTAACTTCTCTCACTTCATCCCACCTTATCATGAGATTACATTTAGGTGAATGCATTGCAATGATACAGCTTTCTTCTAGATTATTTAATTAATTAATGGCATTCGGTAACTTATATTATTTTTGCTGATTAGGTCCAATGAATCCTTAAACCGACAAAGCTTGTCTCTGAGTGAGTTGGCTGGTTCAAAGAACACCCTAATTTCAGTTTCAGGGCACCTGGTGGTCCTCCCTTTATAATAGTAATACAGTCAGTGTCTTGTAATCCCATATAACTTACAAAATGTTCGTCATTTTCACTACGACCCTTATTTTTTCCATGGATCTTCGTACATTATTCTCTAGGAATGTTTTCCTTTAAATCTTCTGACTTACGAGTTAGTCTCCTGGCTCGATTATGAAGATATTCAACTAAAGCTACCTTTACCAAATTCTGGGTGGGATGAATTAAAGTCTAAGTATTCACTGGAATGTGTCGTTTTCCTATAGATGCCAGTATCTAACCGAGCATTTTGTTTCATTTTATTTTACAGTCTAACATGTCCAACTCACCTTATTCATTCTCTGATATTGTTCAGGATGTAAGTATTTGAAAACTATCTGTGAGATAATGATGAAAAATAAGCTCACATTAACCCACCCCTCCCACACTTTTGTTATTTTTGCCTCGAGGTGAAAGGCTTCCGACTACTGATATAAATCAGTAGTATGTAGCGTCATCGTACGTCTACCTCTTTCTTGATCACCATTAACGCTATCAAGTAAATCATATACTGTTATCTGAATCATTTTCATTTTCGAGGGAAACTGTGGTGGATTCTCACCTCAAACTGTGCAGTTCGCAGACGGTGAATTTGTATTTATGTATTACCAAATTGCCAAAGGATCCGGCCAGTGTGTCTGATTTGAACTGAGTTTTCACCAAGTACGCTGCTGATGAGCTCCGTCCGGAACGACTGAAATGACCATTCGATATTTAAAATGCTTCAAACTTGCCTAGCAAGCACTACTGGTTGACATGAGTGCTTTCCCACTACTTTTATTAATCAACTGAACTTTATTAATAAGGATTCATCCTGATAAATGATGGAGATTCGATTACATTCAACTTACATGTTTTGATTTCATCCTGGAGAGAATCAAACAAGCCCTGGATGAAAAACTTCGACCGGAACGAGCTGGATTCAGGAGAAACAAGTCATGCATTGATCAAATCGTCACAATACGGATCATCATTTAAAAAAACTTCAAATGGCAGTCACCTCTCTATCTCAACTTCATCGACTTTGGAAAGGCCTTTGATAGCGTCGATCTAGAGGTGATTTGGCAACTACTTCGCTACTACGGGGTGCCACCGACAATTTTACATCTCATCCAACAGTTGTACGACAATGCTGCATGCCACGTAATCCACAACGGGAAACTTACGGAATCCTTCGAAGTGAACACGGGAGTAAGACAAGGCCGCCATTATCTCCAATGATTTTCCTAATTGCAGTAGATTGGATAATGCGACAGACAGCGAGCAATGAGGAGATAGGCATAAAATGGACTCACACAAAAAACTTTGAGGATCTGGACTTCGCCGATGATATATGTCTGATTTCCCACAAACTGGAAGATATGCAAGCGAAAAGCAGCAAGTTGGCAGAAGAAGCATCCAGAGAAGATAGGACTTCAGGTGAACATAGAGAAAACAGAGGTGATGAAGATTCCTGGGCAACACCACCAACAGCAACAACAACATACAACAATCAGCATAAATGGAAGGAACCTGAAAGAAACAACCCCCTTTAACCACCGACCTGGGCAGCATCGTTTCAAATACAGGCGGAACTGACGAGGATATCAAAGCAGGGATCATCGGGAAAGCAAGGCAAGCTTTCATTTCTCTCAAGTCTGTGTGGAGGTCGACAGCACTCAGCATGAAAAATAAGATCCGGATTTTCAACTCCAATGTGAAGTCAGTCAGTGCTACTATACGGATCAGAGACTTGCCCTGCGCATCATAAAGAGCACCTCAAACAAACTACAGACCTTCATTAACAGTTGTATTCGCTCAATACTCAAGATCAGATGGCCGGCCAGAAACGATCAGCAACAGAGATCTCTGGCGATGAGCGAACCAACACAGCAGGAACCGATTGTGCAACAAATAGGCAGGAAGAAATGGAGATGGATTGGCCATACTCTGAGGAATCAAACCATCAAGTGACATCACTAGACAAGCCATTGCTCGAGTGGAACCCGAAAGGGAAGCGGCGAGTTGGTTGTGAGTGCGAGGGTGACTTGGAGGAGGTCATGTGAAGAGGAGATGAAAGCATGTGGGCAGACCTGGAGCCAGGTGAAGACTCTAGCAGAGAACCGAACTCAATGGAGACGCGCGGCTGAAGCCCTATTTTCCTCTAGGAATTAAAGGAAATAATAATAATACATGTTTTGACAAATCAAAATCTCTTTTGTCTTCATTTTCGAGGCTGTTTATAAGAGCATACCTAAGATCCTACTTATACCTCATTAGTAAAAGCCTTCTGAATACACGTCAGGTAGTTGTAACTCAAAGCCGTGACTGATGTACATCACCATCTTAGTTAGCTTTGAGAACAGATATTTATCAATGACACTGGATAATGTCTTACCACAAAATGGCACAAGTTATGCTACCTAATCCATAGGAATGGCAACCTATTATCTGATTGGTAGTGTAGCTATGCCACAAAACTCAAAGTCTTAAATTGGATTTGGCGTAGCATCGTGGATGATCACTGCACAGGAGTATTAGGTAGCATAGGACAGCTGTCCAGTGCTTCATGGTTCTCAGGGGTTCCTTCTGTTAATGTTGTTCTTCGATGGAGAACAAATATTTCATGGAAAACAAGGCGTTTAAAGAGTTAATGACAAATATTCAATTCGCAGCACGGAAATGAGTTTCTCTCAATTTTTATTTAGATTTCAACAAAAAATAATGTAACAGTGAAACAGAAATTCTTGCTGATTAGATCCATTCACTGTGTTATTGTCAACTGCTAACTGATCACACTATAATACCTCCTAGTAATACTTTTGTTTCATCAAATTGTTAGATTCACTTCCATTTACAAGCGAGATTTTTATAAACTGTTTCAACCATGATTCTTGTGACATAGACAGCATTAAAGTCGAAACTAAGTAAAGTGCTAAGTGTTTCACATTAAGCTTTTCTTCTGATCTCTCTCTCTCCTGGTCGTCCCACATCTTGTATCACTCAGTCTCCAGTTTTACAGTTTTTAAATCGTGTATTTTGCCTGTTCTTCTTTATTGCTCCCAACTTAATCTTTTCTCACCGACCTAAGAAAAGACTTTGTTACATGGCGAAGAACACTAACAGCCGTCGGTAAGGTGAGTAGTATATCTATAAGCCTAACTGGCTAATGCTGTTTTTGACAGAAATTTGAATTCATGCAAAAAAATTGATAAAGTTTATTTTCTATAGTTCGGTTTGTAAGGGTTAGTTATGTTTTTACGAGTTGATCACGGAGTGATATCAGTTAGAGAACCATTGAAAACCAGGGAGTACTGGACAGCTGTTTGGGAATCATCGGCAGTACGTACCCACTGGGATTCGAACCCAGGACCCTCCGGTTCAAGGCAGCTCGTATACCTTACCTGGACCCTTCGCGACTGTCGGACTGTCAGTACTCTCTTTATTCACAAGTATCCCCGTGCATCTACGCCAGTAGGACTACAAACAATTATGAAAATGGCTTTATGCTGGCACGATTAATTACAACAACAACAACAACAAAAAATCGACCATACATTATTTGGCAGGCACTTTTTATGTAATAAAAGAAGTTTTAAGCATGAAACTTCTAACTTATTACTACAAAACAGTAACTAAAAGGTTATTTTTATTCTTTCTGCCATTAGTATAGTGTTGTTACTGTTCCTATTAATTCATAATTTATTTTCACATTTAAATACACTGTTGCCATTATTATTATTACTGTAAATGTCAAAAAACGTTCTGTAATTATTTCCTTCCTTACAAACGTAATGTGAAGAGAACATTAGATGTGATATTGTACTGCACACATTATCAAAAGTGTTGTTTGAAAAAAAGCCGTTAGTATTACCTTCTGGTCTGATGGTATTAACTTTCACTTCTATCATATCTGTTTACTAAAGCTATTTGAGTAAAAGTAGAGTAATCAGACAGTTAAAGATAAGAATCTTGAAAAACAACTTCACTTATATCATCAGAATAACAGTATCACAAATATCGTGATTGGTGGAAGTTAGAATTCATGGGTTGGCCATTGGATCGGGTCCCAGTGGCTATGGTCTATGAGCTCGCCAGCCTTGTAACCAGAAGGTCCTGGGTTCAAGCCCTGGCGGTGAGTGCGTACTACTGAAGAGTCCCAAAGTAGGCTGACGAAACAGCTGTCAAGTACTCCCTGCAGGTTTTCCAGTGGTTCTCTAACTGATGTCAGCTCATGATGAAATCTTCCATCCAATATCTAAAGTGGTCAATCAAAGGAAATGGAGATGGACTGGACATGCTTTGCGCAGATCGTTGAGGGCTGTCACACATCATGCTAGCTCTTGGGTGGAGCGCGAATAAGAAATCATAAGTTGGGCATGGGTCTAAGGGTAACATGAGAGAGATTGTGTGAGGGGTAGATAAAAGTTGTATGGGCGATTAAGGACCCGGCTGGAAAAGACTGTATAAGACAGAATGAAATGGAGATATGCTGCTGAAGCTCTCTGTTCCACTGGTAACCCAAGGGAATAATAATAAGAAGAAGATAGCTATCAGTGGAACTCATGACGCATGTTTAATCCAATTTGGCACTCGTCAGACGGATGTAACTGCTTCCCAACGAGACTCAAATATATCACTCATCATTTTAAACACCAAAGCGTTATCCACTAGACTATTGAGCCACGAGTACGGCTGCTTGTAAAACAAGTATCGGTTGTTATTTATCACGATTACTACTAGTCTTTGATTGGTTCTACTAGACCGGAAGTTACACTGTGCAAAGAAATTCTGACATTTCACCGTTTTTTCTAATTCATTATTAAAATTACCGACTAAAGGAGACATTTCGATTAGATAAAGGATTATTGATATAATAATGCAAAGGTGTCAGGGTTAACACTTATTGCGTAACCAAATTTTTCGTTTGGTTCCGAGTATTAGTAGCGTCACTGTTGCTTTTACGGGGTGAGGTTGCTGAACTTACGCCCAACCTTCCCTCTTCTCCGTGCTTAATACAGGCTGGGTGAGGTTAGGCAGTGAGTTGAGTGGGAATCGAACCTGAACCCTGTAGGAGTGGCTAGCGAGCATTCTACCCCTGAAGCACCAACTCCACATACTTTGTTTATATCAATTTGTGCTATTATGCTATGGTCGTTCGCAGGTATCACCTGACTTCAATGACACTAAATGTCACTACTTCATATTCGAGTGCGTCGTCCACTGTAAACATGCAAACTGTTCAATCGCGATTATATAATATGACAATTAGAAGTAGAACAATACTTAGCTCACTTACTTTCATGCTTTAGACTTCTATTTTTCTCCTCCTCCTTCTCTTCAACATCAACAATATCTGCATCCCCGTCATCAACTAAATTTTCATCAAGGTCATCATCATCAATGCAATTGTTCCTAGACGACTGATCTTTCATGATATTATCACTACCATCATCATCATCATCATCATCATTCTCAGTATCCTTGTGAGTATAATCAGTTTTGTGAATAACATCGGAAGTAATTGCACTTATAGTATTGGCAGGTGGTATATGATGAAACAATTGATTTTGTTGATTGTCTTGATGATGACTTGTCAATGATGACTTAATGTCAAGATCACACATTGAAGAATCACTGCCAGTCATTGGTTTAACCAAAATTGGCGGAAAACAGAATATCCATGAATTGAATTGTATGCATCAAGTTACAAAGATTATTCGAGGCAATTAGCGTCAGTGTATATATATCACACACACAAACACAAAGACAAGGACGGTCACCTTCGTTCATGCATCAACACGTTCTGATTGATCATTACAAATAAGTTCATGGAAATTAGTAGTACATACTGCAAAAAGTCGAAGAACCTGTCACAAATAAAGGCAAAAAAGGGGGAGAATGAATCAAAATAATCATTATTGTCATTTTTTATATATAATTTCAAGCATACAGTATTTAGTATTGATTCGTGTAAGGCGAACGTACAGTTATCATACTTGGAAAACTAATCAGTGTTACTTCTAAAAAAAACTCAATTTTTAGCAAAAAATTTTTTGTTTATATATCTCGAGGAATTTGTGACAGTGATTTCCGAATGTCCGCTTCACATGAACTATATGGCGCTTTAAAATTCAACTCTCCCGTTATCAATAATGGTAAATTTACTCGAATTCCTGTAACTGCCCGATCAGAGAAAAATAAAACTGAATTTTCTGTTGTCCGAACAGTTTAATCTGTCTTTGTAAATCGCCTAAGTAAATAGCCAATACAAAATTGTTCTGTACAAGATAACTCGAATGACTTGGAAACATTCCCTTATTAAAATGCAATCAAAAAAGTGTGCGAAAATCCCAGATATTACTTAAATGTTTAATCAGTAATCTACCACCCTACTACCACCTTGAAGAATAAAGTAAACACACAGGGGAAACACCGTCAATGAGGCTTAAATTGTTGACATAAATAAACAACATATTCGTGCAGAAATCAGCAGGTGTGTGTGTATGTGTTTACATGCGCAAGAAAGAGCATAATTGTGAAGTATGCGACACAGTCTGACATCCGGACAACAGTCAACACACGATATTACCTACAAACGCTTTTCTCTCTTTCCACTCTTTCTTATGCCGAGGAGGATATCAAAGGATTTTGGCGGGTAGTGACAGTTGTTGAAAGATTAAAAAAAAAACATGGGGAAAATACAAGATGGAGGGATGGTGGTAAACAAAAGTGAAAATATATTTAAATGACAAAAAAAAGAGACTAAAAACATTTTGACCTTCCGACACAATGAATGAAAATTGCTGTTAATCAGAAGTACTACTTGTAAGTAAGTATTAAAAAAGAAACATATGACGTGCGCGTAAATTTTTTTATGTTCACACGTACGCAAAAGGTAATTAACAGCACGAGCATACTCAAAAAGTCGGAGAAAAAGCAAAACAGTACACTAATATAAAATAATTTAAACATTTAAGGAAGTACAACAGGTTAATTGAAATCTTCCTACTATCTCGATGTCACCCGTATTACATGTATGCATGAATGTATCATCACAGAGTATACATGGAGACATACATACACGCTCACAGTTCATTCTCTAAATGTCTGTTTCAAGCCGACCTCATATACTACACCGGGAATCTTTCTCTTTTACAGTAGGATATAGAGCAGAACAGTCAGGGACTGAGAGTGATTAGTACAGATGCCCAAAATCTAAGACGGGACAGTAAAACAATATTTGAGCAATATGTTTATCTTATGATATGATAATAATAATAAAAATGATTTGTTTTATTCCAAAAACAGTACTTATGATATAGAATAGAATTTTCAGCATTAATGTATCTAATTTCCTCAAATTATAAATAAAATTAATCACACAAAATTTTTCCACATTTACAATGGGGGTAATGTCAAAACATGCAGCATATAAAATGGAATAATAATAATAATCATAACAGCTAAGGTAATAATAATAATAATACAAGTAAAAATTCCCATGGGCTCGTTTCACACAGTATTGTCAAAGCGGTATACAAATCCTAGCATGTTTAAAAATATTGAATATAATGTTCTATTTACATGATATGGTGAGGGGAAAACAAAGATTACAGCAGTCATACGGATAAGATGGTGTTTGCAATTATGAAAGTAAAACAAAGAAGTAACAGGACCATAAATATAATAGAAATAATAAAAGTAAAACTTAAGGTATATAAGGATGGATGGAGGAAATTGTTTATTTACTAGATGAAAAAAGGTTAGTCAATTCTTGCCTGACACTATTTTAATCACAAAAAATACGTGCCAAGTATGGTATCATAGAATTTTTATACTTAGACGTGCGAGCATACAGTTTTCTGAAGTTGCTGTTTGTTCTACCTGAGGAGATGCAAGGTGAAAGCTGAGGGTGAAGTGCATGCTCCATGTCAGACAAAATCCCTTCAGTAAATTTATTGCACGAAGCCAAGTGCCTATCGACAACGACGTTAACTATGTGGCCCACTGGGACACCACCCACCCTACTGACAGTCTTTAGCATTCTACGAATTGTGACAAAGTCCTTTTTAAGGAAACCAGGAAAGAATAAGGGTGAACAATAAAGAAGAATAGGTATGATGCAAGAGTTTATGAACTGTAAGAGGAGGGGTTGAGCTATACCCGAGTGCCTTAACTTCTTAATGTAAAATGTCAGGCGGAATATTTTACTGGAGATCGCTGAGACATGGGAAGACCAGGAGAGATCAGAAGAGAGAATAAGTCCAAGATACTTAATTTCTGATTTAATTCCTATGTCATTGTCGTCAATCTTACAACTGCCATGAGAATCGATGGCTTCTTTTAACTGTCGTTTACATCTTAAGCTGAAATTAACAGTTTGACATTTAGAAGGATTCAGTCTAAAATTTCGGACCATTCCTTAGTGGTATGACTGTTATTTTCATCAGCTAATCAAGATAAATTTTGCATGTTGGTATACACCTGTGAATGCTGTGAGTATTTGGCGTAGTGCTTACTAGTCAGATCAAGGAGTATAAACACCAAATAAGCATTTCTCGCATTTGGGGTTGATCCCATCAGCGAGGTATCCGTTTTAATTCATCTGAGAAGACCGAATCAATCTAGACCACTGAATTAGGCTAATACTTAGGCGAACTGGTAACAAGCGAAAACAAACCTTCAGTCTAAAAACCGCTGATGAGTTCAGTCGCAAATAAACGAAATGCCCACTCAGTGCTTAGATCACTTTGATCTAACTAGCACTACTGTTTGATGCCAGTGAATTCAAGCTACTCATATCAATCAGTAGTATATGTCATCGAGCATTTATACTTGATTGCTTCCTTCATTATTATTCACGACATCAAGCAGATCACATATAACGATCTGTACATTTTTGTAGTGAAATTTCACCTCCAAATGAGCAATTTATTAATCGCGAATTTGAATCAAGATCCAATAAATGAAGTAGACAAAACTAAGAGAAACACGTTCTTCCCATACTCACATTACTATCAACATAACTGTCATTTATTTTGAATCTGATACTACGGAAGTGTTGATCATCATTGTAAGTAGAATGTTGTAGAAAGTTGTCATCAAGTAAGCTCTATAAACTAAATCTTTGTAGATCAGCAAATGTATTTTATGATCTTTGTAGAGTACATGTGCAACAGAACACTTTTCAAGCTAATATGAAGGCAACAGTGCGACGGTGATTCAGTAGCAGAATGGTCAGTGACCACTTTACCACTCACACTACCACTCTTCCTCTCACACAGGGTTCGATTCCCATCAGACGCACTCCACCACAATACTGTTTTAAGTCTTGATAAAGGTGCAAAGTTTAATCGAACCTCCATTTTAGACTAAACATCTACTTTTGATTCTATTTTCCTAGGATACTTTTACTAAGCAAGCTGATTTCAGCAAATACTGAGTCCTGAGTCACAAGGTGGCTGTCTTCTTATTTTCCGGACAGAAAACAATATACTATTTTCAATGGAAAGCGTTTCACTTCTTTACTAACGGAAACTGGTGTGCTTCAAGGCGCTGGCTGTACTCTCTCTCTATTCCTTTTTTCTTTCTTTTCGCATGACCCTACATATTCTTCCAAAGCTAACTTCATTAAATATGCCGATGACCTTACCATTTATGTCCCAGTAGTTTCTGCTTTGGAATGTTCTTATATGAATAGATTCTTATTCTCAAGTTAACAAATGGTCTCACATAAATGGTCTTCAACTGAATCCATCTTTATTGTTCACCCTTATTCTTCCCTGGACTTCTCAAAAAAGACTATTTCATATTACATAGAACACTGAAGACTGTGTATAGGGTTAGTGGTATGCCTTTGACTCAGCCAGCTGACACTATTGTCAATAGGCACTTCAATTCTTGTCTGATACCACTGAACATCCTCTTTATTCGCAACGTTTTCCTTGTATGTATGTCTATGGGTAAAACCAGAAGAAACTTCATGTGAATTTACACTCGTACAAATACACAGAAAAATTCTACCATACCATATTCAAGTATGGGTTTTTGGTATGAAGAGATAGTCAGATGTCAGAAAAGAACTTGTAAACTTCTTAGATCAGTAAGTGAACTGCAAAGTATAAGCAAAGATTATATTATTATTATTACACGTATTATCGATGATATTATCTACTTATAATTCATTATACTTCCACCAAAATTCTGTTTTTAGTGGTTCCATTATTAGTATTATTATTATCTTAGACCTTAGGTATGTACATACTTATAAAACGAGCTAAATTGTTGTAATATGTATAAAAATGCTGAAAATTCCATTCTGCGTAATTATTATTTTTTGGAATAAAATGATTATTATTATTATTAGCCCGTTAAAGAGGGAAGGTAGAACACCACAAGCGCTAATGAAACTTCAGAGGTCAAGCTTGAAGCCCTATGTTCCACTTTGGACGACGGAAAGCAATGAAAAAAAATCTATTGAAAATATCCATATAGTTATATGCAGGACTGAGTTATTTTTGTCCATGTGAATGAGTACATAAAGCTGTCTAACAATAATAAGTTTTTCAAGTTTTGATTTGCAGGAATTTTGAGGTCGATCGTGACACGCCAAGTTTCTTCTATACAGGTCAGAAACATGCACTGTGTGTCACGAAAAGGATTTCCAACAAGTTAAAGACTTTTATCAACTGCTGCCCACTTCTTTGACTCCATAGTGACGACCAAACGGTGGGTCAGAAAGAATTAGCAACAAGAAAATCTGTAGTGGAACAAACCAAGCAAGAGCCAATTGCTTAACAAATATGTAAGAGGAAATGGGGATGGATCAGGCAGACGCTGAGGAGGCTGTCGGATGACATCGCGCGCAATGCAGGCCATCGCTCCAGTGGAAGCAGGGAGTGTGTTGTCCGAGGGACACATGGAGGAGATCTAACAAGGAGGAGATGAGGAATTATGGCCAATCATGGACCCAGCTGAAGAGGACAGAAGAGAATAGAACAAAGTGGAGATGTTATTTGTTAAAGCCGTATGTTCCACTCGGAACCCAACAGTATGCACCTATCATGCCACCATGTATCGAACCCAGGACTTTCAGGTTACAAGATGAGTTCGTATACCATTCAACCGCTGAGACGGAATCCAATGGGCCCATCAGTCCTAACTTCTAGCAATTCGCGATATATAGCAAGAACACTGACCAATGTCATGTTTTGGAGGAGATTCATAACATTTATTATTTCAGTGACTTGATATTTCTTTCATACAAACTTCACTAAAAATGACGAATCACACTAAAAAGCGTTTGCGGTTATGTTCATGTTAGGCATATACAAAACTCTGAGATTCTTTTGGTCTTTAGAGATTTTGATTTGGCTACGAACTGAAACCAGTTAGAAAATCATTGAAAATCATGAAACATTGAACAACTTTTTCGTCCAACTGATAAAGTAATCTAAACTGAAATTAATTAAAATTCCTACAAACCGATAAAGTCCGAATATCAATCTCCTGCTTATTAGTGTTTACTGTATAGATGGCCTGGAGTTCGAGTCAGCCAGTCGTGATGTCGGTGATGGCTATCATGTTGTCTGTGTGTATGTAAAGCAGACGATGTCGCTATACCGCAAGCCAACACCAGTTAGAATTTACAGATTACTGAATGGTGTGTACTGCTCAGCAGTCCGCTCCGTCCTCCTTTATGGCTGTGAGACCTGGCCATTGAGAGTGGAAGACATGAAAAGATTAGCTGTCTTCGATCATAGGTGTCTGCGTTCTATCTCCCGTGTGAAGTGGTATAATAAGGTGAGCAATATTGAGGTTAGGCGTCGAGTGCTAGGTAAGGAGGGGAAATCAATCGACGAGGCTGTGAAATTACATCGACTGAGATAGTTAGGACATGTGTTACGTATGCCTAGTCATCGCCTTCCTCGAAAACGGGCAATTTTAGCTGACACAGGGTCAGGCTGGAAAAGAGCTAGCGGCGGTCAAACCAAAACATGGCACCAGTCAATGAAATCCACAACAATTAGTTTAAGCCAGCCACGTAGGGAGGTGTAGACTTCCTGGTTGGGGTCCTCGGGACGGTAAAAACCAATGGTTGGAAACAATTGGTGACATGGCTCAAAATCGTTCTCAATGGCTATCGCAGATGCATCCACTCCTTGTGACTTATGATTTCCAATGAAACTGTTTTGTTCTTCGTTATTACTATTCCTTTGTCTCACACCTCTGTTTACTGTCTATATTATGCATTTCTTCTACTTTCTTCTGTTGCTTTGTGTGCTACAAGGAGTGGAGTGTGGCGACTTGAACTGCCGCACATCGGTGCAAAGTTCTATGTCGAAAACAGACAGACAGAAGGTAACTTCCTCACCGACGAAGTTCCACAGATTAGGATGAAACAGCGTTTCTCTAACTTATGCCAGCTCATGATAAAATCCTCATTCAAATATACAAATCATCTCATCAAATAATAATGACTCATCCCAGATCCAAGATGTCCCCCCACACAAACTCTTTGCATTGGCCCTTAACAGCATCATCTCAAAATCACTGATACAATGTTACTAATTACTACTGAAGAGTACCAATGTAAGCAAACATTCAGACACCAATACACACACAATCATGTCTCGTTCAAAATTAACCCAAGCATAACACACACACACAGAGCACCCTACTGTGTGTAGTAGACGTAGTACATTATATTATTATCAGTACACAACCATCTCATCTAATAAACCACAGGTGGTGTAAAAAATAATTATATTAATAATAATATTAATAATGATAAAACAAAAACTGTGACAAAGTAAACAAGCCAAAGAAGATTTAGACTTCAGACGAAATATAATACATGAAATTAACGTCTACAGGATAGGAGAGGCTAATAATAAACGCATTGTGAAGACTGTTTCCATTCATTGAAACTGTTTATTGACTACAGAGTTTCAATATATACATATATACGTTTATATTAACTGTGTAAAAATTAAATATTCACTTTGAACTGACTGTAATATGAAAAAGTAAACTTGATTAGAGAGGGCATCTATACTTATTACCTTTTTTTTGCATTAACACAGACTAACTTGAAGTGAACTGACATGTCTGTCTAGGTCAACAAATACAACAACTGCCGGTATTCATCACTTAAGCTGCCCTATTCGTCAAGATCAACAACAAAAACAACAACAATAACAAAACAGAAATCGACGAAGTTTTAAAGTGTGAAAACCATCATGATTATATATATATATATTCTTTTGGTTGGATGGTTTATTTTAAATTTTTGACTATTCATTTTGGAAATATGTTTTGTTTTAAGAATTTGGAATACTCATGTTTCAATGGATATTCTTCTGTGTTAGGAAAGTCTGTTTTATTGATAAAGGATTGTCAGTAGAATTCTCAAGTGAAGCAGGAACTAGGATGGCATTCATGTCTACAAACTCACTCAGGCAGGGACAAGCTCTATAGGCTGACTGCACCAAAGTCGATAGATACCCTTCTCATGTTAACTCCAACTGTGTATACAAATTTACGTGTATCTGCGGGAGCAGTTACATTGGGAGAACAGAAAGAAGGGCACACCTCCGGTTTTTCTGAACATGTGCCGAAAAGCCTACGTCTCAAGGGAACAAACTCTTATAGTAGCGCTATTACTAGACATCTCCTCGACACGGGTCATGAGGTAGAAATCGAGAAATCCTTTAAAATTATCAAGTTTTCCGAAGCAATTTCTATCAAACGCTTTAAACCAGATTTATGTGGTCAGAAAGGAGCAGTTATTAGTCTTTACTTGCCCTGGTAACTGAATTTCTTTATTCTCTCATCTGATTGCGTAATCTTTGTCTTTAACCTCACCCCCTTTTATAATCTGTAATTTTGCTTGTCTCTTGTTTCTATGATTTGAGTTGAACTCAGTACATTGTTACCTAATTTATTAGTCACTCAGTATCTTATGCATCTCTCGTCTTTATTACGTAACTCCTTTACCATTGTATGCAAACATTTATTTTGTTTAAACTTGAACTGCCTATGTAAAACCCACATAAGCGCAATTTTCTGAGCACTGTTCACTTATTGTGGAACTTTTGTCAACTGACAACATGTAAAATTTGCAAGTATGTTAAAACTTTCCTGTACGCAAACCTCATAATTTATTTAGGCTGTAAGCAGCTGATGAGAAGCCAACGAAATAAATTATGGTACCATATTATTCTGCACAAACCACTGTTGTTCTTGCTTTATTCAAATTCATCAAGGGGATTACATGTATGAAATTTATATATATATATCGGTTGGATGGTTTATTTGAAATTTTTGACTATTCATTTTTGGAAATATGTTTTGTTTTTAAGAATTTGGAATACTCGTGTTTCACTGGATATTCGACATTTTCTAAACTGACTGGAATATTCTTCAATGTTAGGAAAGTCTGTTTTATTGATAAAGGATTGTCAGTAGAATTCTCAAGTGAAGCAGGAACTAGGATGGCATTCAAGTCTACAAACTCACTCAGGCAGGGACAAGCTGTGTAGGCTAAAGGACCCGGTGGACACAATTAAACAAAATAATATAAAACACAAAATAATTGAGCAAAGAATATCCTTTTCGATAATTTCCTCTTCTGGCTCTACAATTATATATTATGTTTATATACATAGAATATTCTAGATTAGTAGTCACTAACAATATTAGTGTTTTTTAAATAATATCAATTTGTAGCGTAAGATCAATGGAATTACAGCTCATTAAAGATGCTTAAATTATAATAATAAAAGATATATAGCAAATAGAATATCAACTAAAATTAGGAAAATTCCACAAAAATTGAGGATCATTCAAACCTAGATGGCCAGCGGGGTAAGGATAATGTCTGAACTAACTTCTTTCGGATGCACAAATTAGGCTTGTTAATATGGATCCCCACAGCCTCAGTAATATTTAGTAGTCGAACTCTTAAGGCGAAATTGAGATTTGTAGGTATACGGTTAACGACCCTGAAAGCATGGTTAACGTCAGTCTTGTGTTCTGTATCCACAAGATGAGATAGAATAGTGCTGCGAATAGATTTTGTTTGTCCTTTACTTAACCATGCAGGGTGATGTTCGGAAATTCGACGAGAAACACGCCTAATTGTACGGCCTATGTAACTGGCTCCACAGGAGCAGTTAAATTGGTAGATACACACAATAGAAGAGGCGAAATTAGGCAGTTTGTCTTTTACTCCCGAACGCAAAAGAGGAGTGGTTTTGAAGAATATATAATATAATATAATTTACAAAATACCTTGTAATGACTATGAGTTAAGTCAACTGCATAGGTTAAACTAGTAGATCAGGAGTAGTGAGATTGCCTATCAGAACATAAGAATTTAGCTAAGGTTAGAATGATTGATCCCACGAAGATAAGTAATTTAGAAAAAAAACTCAGCAATCGCACTGCATGCATTAACACACAACCATACAATAGGGTGGGTGGGACAGAGTCAAAATTCTAAAAAGTAATATAGGTAGGTGGAGAGATTGATTACTGAATCCGCCGTGTTCATCGAGTCTACACCTAACACATGCAAGAGAAGTTACTCAACGCAAATACCACAGATATGGAAGATATTATTACCACCAGTCAAATCAGAGGAGGATAATAAATAATGTTAAAATGTATTCCATCAATTCACATTATAACATTCCAACAAGTTATTTATTTTACTATAAAACCATCTTATTAGCTAACAACACCCGTCTTATCTTTATCTTCCATTCTGTTTCATGCAAGTCTTATATTGATTTTATTCAAATGTCTAATCAGTTTTTACTGACGTATATAAGCGAAGCAAGAAAGTTATGTGAGCACCTTGATAAGATTATTAGTAATAAATTGTGCTCGAAACGTCATCAGTAAATATTACTGTATAACACTGTGTGATTTTATCAAAATAAAATTTTATCCATAATGGAAGTCTGTTTTATGTAAAAACACATCGACTGACTGCAGATTGACCTAGAATTTTAGCATCCTTTTAGCTCCGGAGGGTTCGTTTAATCGTGAAGCTTTAACTTTCCTTCTGGATAACATCTTGAGATCTAACTCTTCATGGATGAAATATCCGTCTTACCTAGTGACCCTGAAGTATCCCGAAAGGTTACTTCAAATTTAATGCAGATATTGTGTGGAAGGGGAATGGAAGAGTTCTAATTAAATCGTGCAGCACTGAGGAGTGTGACTTTATTTGAAATAAGTCAACAAAACTAAATTACTGATATAAGTATAAAACTTGGGCACTGTGGTAGAGTATAACTCCATTAAATTACATCTCAATATGGTTAAGAATTAGCAACTATCTGTTTGAGTTAATTAATTTTAATTACCCAATAGTTGATTATTGTTGGAACAAAATGTTCAATCTGAGTTGACATGTCGTCAGCCCCTGGACTTCCCAGTGAGCAAGAGTGTTCCAACTAGGATTCGAGCCCAGTACCCATCGTTTCAAAACTTCCAAAGAGTCATCCCCTAGGACACTTGGGCCACCAGAGCCAACATGTCAACAGAGACCGAACATTTAGGTCCAATATAATAAATCGACGGTAAATACAAAAATTGACATATACAGTATGGATAACTGATATCCACTACACAAGAGATGGCTCCCATGGCCAAGCGGTTAACGCTCGGTTGGAGTCTCAATGGGAGCACTACCACTCACTGGGGATTGCACTTACATCTAGCTGACAAGCAGCAAAATGGATGTAATACGGATCCTGGATTCCACTAGTAGTCACTATCCACCAGTTCTTTGCCAGACTACATAACTTAAATTACTTGAAGGTGTTAATGAATATATAACAGTCAAGAAGCTTCTGTAGTCAATAAGCTAAACAAAAACACGAACTACTGTACATAACAGTTCACTTTATTCTTGGTACTGGACGTTAGGAATCAATCTACTGGAATCCCCAGACTAAAAGCATCGCATACATCAAGGAAAACTGAAAGGTCACCTTACAACTCTCATGACCATACTCATACTAAGTATGGTTGTTGCTATAATTTTTCATTAACATGAATAGGACTGAGACAAAATTGACATTCTCTTAGTGGTTCACACTTGGAGTCAGGAGATTTACTAAAAAGTCATTCAAATGACTAATTACCACAATGTAAGTAAATTCAGCATGGTTAGGACTGAAAGGATGCATTGGTTATCATCTAGCCACTAATTTGTGCACACCAGCCTTTGTTTGATCTATGTTAGTTGTAATTTCATTAGCAAAGTGATAAAATCACTGGCCTAAGTCTTAAATGGCACAAGTTCTTCTCCCAGAGGAATTAAACTGCCAATGTACGAAATTGATAAATGTCTAAACAAGTACAAAGTCCCCAGTCCAGGAGTATTTCTGCTGCTCAACGCCTAATGTTCAACAGAGACAGGGAATTAAAAATAACAAGAATGTTTTACTCGCCTGTCTACAGAATCACTGACAACTTTCACCATGGATAAAACGATAACTTCAAACACTTTCGTCAAGCAGTAGATGTTTCACCCATTTATGGAATGCTTTGAAAAAAAACCTGCCGTACTTTGAGTTCTACATAACTCTGCTTGTCAGTATACGAACATACAAATATATGGGTATTACTTTTTTCCCACAGCGACATCTACCTTTACAAATTTCAACTGCTGTCCACTTTGAAATTATTGTATGGTAGAAAAACAGTAAAAATTGAAGATTGAGCACAATACTACTAAAAATACATAAGTAGTAGTATCGTGGCGTGTGTTACTGTCAAGGATTTATAAGTAGTATACAGGGTGTGATGTATTCTGCAAGAATCTTGAATAGCGGATGGACGGATTAAGCGGAGAAGAGGAGATATGAAATTCATTGTGAAACATTATATTAAAAGAATGAAGCATGAAAAGAAGCCAAAAGACACAGAATACAACAGAACTTTTGCAAAACTAAATAATAGAGATAGAAGTTCTGTGACCACAGGTCTCTGAATAGACAGACGTGAGAAGGTTTCTGAAGGAAATTGAAAGTATCGTGAAATTGGTCGGCAAGCAGGAGCAGAAGGCGGAGACGTTTGTTTCGAGGACTCAACTGAGACGTCGAGCGAAAACTGTACTCGAGAGTTAGTGTGGGCCAGTGGCACAGAGACATCGTTAGAGAAGGTCACTGAGAGGCTGATTTCAAAGCTCAACATACTGGAAGACAGACAAGTGTTGCAGGAATTTGTTTGTTTGGCGAAATGATGTACAGTACTGATAAAGTATATAAGCATTACATTGCAAAAACTATGCTTATTGTGCTTATTTTGTATTCATGCTTCATGCTTTCTATGCTGTTTTACAATACTCTTCATCTCTCCTCTTTGCAACCTAATCCGTCTCTTCGCTAGTGAAGATTCTTGCAAAAGCCCTCGCCAATATACTACTTATAGATTCTTATCAGTAGAACATTCCACAGTAGTAATCAAAGACTTTCAGATTACAAGGAGGAGAGTCGGCTAATTCATAAAACCAATAAATCTGTGTGTAACAACATTATTTACCGCACCGTTTTTAATCTTATTTACGCCTATTTACATATTTTTGTTTGTTTACTGTTTTTTTCTTCTCTCTAACAGAAAACATGCAAAATGCATCACACAGATATATATATTAAAACTAAAAGATTAAGAAAGAAAAGGAACATTTCGGAATTTCCTTTTAAGTTTACTTACTTTCTAACAACAACAACATATCTGATTTATTTTTATCTCGTATTTTATTTACTCATTTTTACAGTTTCTGTTGGTATTTTTCTCTTGAGCTTTTGTCTACACTTTCGTGTTAGTTAAACATTGTTTCGTTTTGTTTTGTTATATTGAAATATGAAAACGCGCGAATTTCAAATCGGGAGATTTCAATAATGCTACTGAATAGTTAGTTAGTTAGTTAGTTTTAAACAAAACCTCTTACAATATAAATTATTGTACATTTACAATACTTGAATATAAATCACATAAAATTTTTAAAAAAATATGACCAGTAAACATCTGGTGGATAAATCAGTGAGAAGAGTAGTTATTTTCCTTTTTTTCTTAAATGCCCTGTGAATTTTCGTTAGTAGAAGACATTTTAAGTTATGCAGTTAGAATTACAGATTACTAAGGGAGGAATTTTTGAGCATTCATATCGAATCAGTGATTCTCTTTGTGGTTCAGAGACTCGATACACGCGTCATCAAAAAAGACTTCCAAAGACTTTATCATCAGCTGTTCCCTATGGTCGACCGGAAAGGATTAGTAACAAGGATCTCTGGAAGATTATCAACCGAATATGCAGAGGGAATTGGGGATGAGTTAAATGTACACTGTGGAGACCATCAAATAGCATCAAACGCCTGAGAGACCCTCAAGTGTAACCCAAATAGGAAGTGATGACTGGTTGTTCGTACAAGGTTGACATTAGAGAAAAGATCATGGAGCCATCTGAAAACAATGGTAGTGTTCTGTTTATTTCAGTTAAAAAAAGGTTGGGCTGCTTCACTTCGAACGAAAGAAATTATTAATTATAACGAGCAAATTAAAAGGAACATAGGTCAAAGTAGACATCCTATTATCATCATCATACTGAAGAAGAGATATGAAGATAAAAGCATCTCAAAAACAAACAGTAAATAACCCACCTGGCATCGTACACCCTGCATGGAGGAGTCATGTGAAGAGGAGATGAAAACGTGTGGGCAGACTTGGAGCCAGGTGAAGACTCTAGCAGAGAACCGAACGCAATGGAGACGCACGGCTGAAGCCCTATGCTCCTGTAGGAATTAAAGGAAACAATAATAATAAAAAATAACCCAATGTACTGTTATAGCCACATTTATCTATTTCCCTATTTAATCTAACTCAATATTACTTGAAAAAGAACGTGGTCATTCCGCATGTGTAGCACAAACCTCAACTTCTTTTTATTGAACAGGCTTCATATACGCGTAGACTGACCTGCATTCTTTACTTATAACTCTATAATAAACCTCAATAGTGGAGTGAAAAAATCTTTTGAGTAAAGAATCTACAACCTCCAAGGAATTGCTATCCCCTATGAGATTCAAACACGCATCACCCAATACTACAGCCAATCAATTAGTCAGAATAGCTCAGTGGCAATGCCTCGGACTTCATTAGTGCGTGAAGCACATTCAAATCCCTGAAAAGGCATAAAAGTTCCTCCGAGGTTGTAGATATGTCTTCCTGACAAGTGGCATTAAGCGCGAAACCTATTTCTAGGTTTATGCGTTGAAGTTTAAACCTAGAGTCGCATCACCCTGGAGAGGATAAAGGACGCACTGAATACAGAACTCCGACCAACTGGAACAAGCTGGATTCAGGAAAGGCAAATCATGTTCTGACCAAATTGCAACTCTACGCCTCATCATCGAACAAAGCATGGAATGGCAATCAAATCTCTACCTCAACTTTATAGACTTTGAGAAGGCCTTCGACAGCGTTGACCGCGAAGTAATTTGGAAACTACTCAAGTACTACGGCGTACCCCAAATATTCATCAACCTTATTCAACAGCTGTACGACAACGGCACATGTCAAGTGATCCACAACGGAAAACTCAGCGAGGCGTTTGGAGTAAACACAGGAGTCAGACAAGGGTGCTTATTATCACCAATGATATTCCTAATTGTGGTGGACTGGATTATGCGTCAGACAGTGGGAAACGAGAAGACAGGGATATCCTGGACCGACGTGAACAACCTAGAAGACCTGGATTTCGCGCGTGGATGATTTATGTTTGATGTCACACAAAATCGAAGACTTACAAGCGAAAACCGACAAACTGGTTGAAGAAGCAGCGAAGACAGGACTCCAGGTGAACATAGACAAGACGGAGGTTATGAAAATAACCAACCAAGGCGAGAAACACATACATCAACCTGAAACCAATCTGGAAATCTTCGTCACTCAGCATCAACAACAAAATTCGGATTTTCAATACAAACGTCAAGTCAGTCAGTTCTTCTATACGGATCAGAAACTTGGCGGGTCACAAAGAATATTTCCAACAGGTTGCAGACCTTTATCAACAACTGTCTTCGCTCTATACTGAAGATCAGATGGCCGGAAAGAAATCACCAACAAGAAACTATGGGAACAAACAAAACAAGAACCAATCGCCCAACAAATATGCAGGAGAAAGTGGAGATGGATTGGACACTCGCTGAGGAGGCCACTGGGTGACATCGTGCGTCAGGCCAGTGCTCGAGTGGAACCCGAAAGGGAAGCGGCGAGTGGGACGTCCAAGGGTGACATGGAGGAGATCGTGTGAAGAGGAGTTGAAACAGTATGGATTAACATGGATGCAGGTGAAAAGTACAGCAGAAGACAGAAGCAAGTGGAGACGTGTAGTTGAAGCCCTATGTTCCACTAGGAACCCAAGGGAACAATAATAATAATAAATATCTCTAGGTTTTCAACCATTTAACACCAATTAAATATTTATCCATGTTACCTAGATTGATACTGAAATGTTCGTCATTTGAAAGAATTTAGTTGAAAAAAGATAATAATAATAATGTCTGTCTGCTAACTAACTAACTAACCAACATATTGATCATTTTGAAATGTGCGCATTTGTTGTTTTATATTGTACTTCACACAGCTGTTCATTCATTCACATGTTCAATGACTGTTTATATATATATATATATGTCATGAAATACTGAAAATATAGGGAGAGAGTGTTTTAACCGCTATCATCTTCTGTTGATACCGCAAACAATAATAATAATGATAATAATAATAATAAACTGAATAACAAAAGCAAAAGAAAAATATTGAAAAAACAACACAATCCAAAGATGAACAGACAAATGACAATGTTGATAAATCAAACCTTTTTTGTCGCATTTCTCCAGTGATTTTTTGTTGAGGTTTGTTTATTTTCTCCTCTCTCTTAGTCTTTTGCCTAACTGCTACGATTGTTCCATTCAATCTGCTGCTCCACCCTCCTTTGTACAGATAGATATATAGGTAGGTAGCTAGCTACACCTATCCAACTGCTAAGACATGATGATGATGCCTAGAGTGTATATAATACCCCGTATGAAGGATAGAAAAATACGACAGTGATTAGTCAGTCATTATTTGAAGAAGAGAAATGGACCGCATGATGTCCGCCCTCACCCACACACACACCCGCCTTATCGTTCCCCTTTTTACAGTAAAGAAGAGATAAGTGATAAATAAATAATCTTTCATATATATGCATAAATAAAAGTTTGTTTGAGAAAGTTATAGAGGAAAACCGGGTTGCTATGGCATATGAATCGGTTATATATGTATAAATGAAACGATTAACCCGTCTATGCCTTTGTCTCGTTTTACTTTACTCTGTAAGTTTACTTAAGACTACATATATATAATATCTTGAAACAATAAAATGACATGAAGAAATATACTGGCCAGGATATTAAATATGTAGAAAGTTATAATATCCCACTGACTATTTTGTAGTAAATAAACGATCTGTCAGGGGTAATACAACGTCTATACGAATCTAATACGCCGACAAAAACTTCAACTCTTCAAGTGTTGGCTTGTGAGATTTGATTATTTCAAGTAAGATCACAAAGTGGAAATCAGGGAGTACTCGAGAAAACTGTTTTGTGTTAGTTTGGAAATCCTCAGAAGTACACACACCCATGACTCTATCCACAAGGTACTAAACCTAAGATCCTTAGGTTATGAGACGAGCTTGTCGATTGTTCAATCACTCTGGGACGGAAGAGTCCTGAACTAAGACGAAACGGCTTCAGTACTCCCTACTGGTTTTTAATGATTTGTTAACTAATTTTGACTTAGGCGAAAGTAAGCGAGAGAAGACGGATCATTATTGACATAAAAGCTATTTTACTTTGATTGGACACTAGTAACTAGTGTGACGTATCTAGTCCTTCTTTGGTGCAGACTGAATTCTATCAGTTAGGTATTTGCAATGTAGCTCAGTGGTAACGTCTTTGACTGCAGCACTGGGTGACGCGGTTTCGAATCTCAGAAGGGACATGGGTTCCTTCAAGGTTGCAGATACGCCCTGCTGATGAGTGCCAACTAGCACGAAACCTAGGTTGCAGGCTTCCTGTGACCGATAGCCCCCAACTATCTAATATCAAAGCTATTTTACTGTCAAATTATTTTTTACCAATGCTGAATACACACGTTATAAGTTTAAAGAAATTAGTAATCAATAATTGTTCAGCTTTCACAAAGAGTGGGAAATACTAAAGGTTCTATGACTGCACACTAACCGCCAAATATAGTTATTTTTAAGCATATAGGAGGAAAAATAAAGGGAAAGATGTGTAGGGCGGGCGGGAGGATACACAAAGCTCACAGAAACTAACCACAGTGATTTTTGTCACTGAATACTCATTTGTATCCTGGAGGACTTCAGTTTGTAAGTGTGACAAATACAAGCCAAAGTTTTCTTTTCATCAAAAGTCACTTAAAACAAACCAACTACTGAAATTTTGATTCTATGAATTAATTAGATAGACTATTCATAAAATGAGTAAATTTTTAAAAAATTTCAGACAGTGAAACTGGGATGAAAGACAATTTTGGGATCCAGGTTGAGGCGAATTTCGCACTTTTAGAGTGTGCGCTATAATATCATTGAAGATTAGGCAAAGCATAAACCATTTGTTTACGTTAGATCATCTTTTGACGAACTAAACATGGTTCTTGGTGTTGTCTATATTTCTTCTTATGGGTCGTTTCTGGATCGGAAAACGCATAATCCAACCACACTCAATTGGTATATGTATATATGCCCTTTTGACATTTGTATCCAATCTATATATACCAGCCAACGTGTAATGCCTGAGTATTGTCTACTACTACTTATATAGAGATATGAGTAATACGTTGAGTAACATCTTCGGAGAAGTAATGACGATTTGTGTGACAATGAAAAAGCCATGTCCACGGAAAAGACGATGATCGATGGGATTGTAGATAGTTCTCTGATATGCGAATTAATTCACCTCTTTAGATATCTAGATTATTTCCCTGAGATGTAATAGACACTATTATTCCTATTTATACTAACTGTAGAATGCTCACTAGCCACACATGGGGTCCGGGGGTTGACTCATGGCTGACGCATTCCTAAATCTAGTCAGGTTTACCAGTCGATAGTAAGCCTAGAAAACTGGGTAGGTTAGGAGTAAGGCTAGTCAGCCTATCCTTTAAAAACAGCTTCACCAAAACGCGACAGAGACTTCACAAGGCAAAGTCCTATGTTCCACCTGGAATGGAAAACAAATCCTAATACTGCTACTGTTCATCAGATAAGTACTGATATTTCGACTTACGATTAAAATTAAGATTAAGAAGTCTCCTACCGACTACTAATCACTAATATCAAAAATTAGCATGCACTCATTGAATATATATATATATTTCTTTCTTCAAAAAGGTATGGTAATTCTATACACTCATACACACGTACATACATACGCCACAGGTAACAAAGTTCATCAGTACACTAACAGGACAGGACAAAGAATATAGAAGTAATAGAATGAAACGAAAAAACACACGCTCGTTTCTAGATTTTTAATTTTTCTAAAAACTCTAATTTTCTCCTCTGATTCTGTTATTTATCACGTTGAAATGTGAAATTTTGGTGTTTTGCACGAAAACGTAATCTGTTTGTGTGTGTACATGTGTGTATGCGTGTTTACAAGGAAGCAAGAGAAATAAATCTGTGGTCGTTACTCAGACCTTTTATGGAATGTCTGTGAACTTAAGGCTGTAAATAAGCGTGTGAATAAATGGATGTGACATAACAGTTTTTGTCAGTCTTTGAATCATATATCTGGTCGTGGTAAATGGTGGTAATAGATTGTAAAAAAAACAGACGGAGCTAAACGCTATCTCAAGGTTCACTGTGACAGTGTTCAGGACATCACAAAGACAGCTATTCACCTTCCCGCTCGTCGTGCAAGGTGATGCTGGTGGTGTGAAATGCATCTCTCACTTGATCTGTGGAGAATCTCGTGATGATATTCTTGGAGAATAATACCCATGACGTAGTGACATACACTGTGCATGTAATTGGAAGTTATCCCCTTTGCCACTGGGGAGGTGTAAACCATCTGATTTGGGCCCTCGGGGGGGCTAAGAACCAATGGCTGGAGTTTGTCGATGATATGGCTCAATACCGTTCTCAATGACACCAACCAGTCAGCAAGGTGTATCTGCAACCTTGAAGGAACTCATGTCCCTTGTGAGATTTGAACCCGCGTCACCCAGTGCCGCTGCAGTCAGAGACGTTACCACTGAGCTATTTGGGTTCGCGATTGACCTCCTGTAGGACTGTAGTGGATATTTTGACTGGACACTAGTAACCAGTGTGATGTGTCTAGTCCTTTCTTTGGTGTGGACTGAATTCTATCAGTCAGGTTTGTAATGTGGCCACCAGGTTGCAGATACGCCTTGCTGACTGGTGAGTGCCAACTAGCACGAAACCTGGGTCCAAGGCTTCCTGTGGCCGATTGCCTTCAACTATCTAATATCATCGAATCAATGTGTGCACCGTGATGGCGAGCTGCCTAGAATGGTGGCCGCATTACAAACCTGACTGATAGAATTCAGTCCACACCAAAGAAAGGACTAGACACGTCACACTAGTTACTAGTGTCCAGTCAAAATATTCATTCAGTCTTTCTAATCTCCAAGATACATTAAACCTTAGTGTTTTTCCATGTAACTATTCTTTCTCCTGCTCATATTTTGTTTATTAAAGATTTTTTGAATCTCTTTTCACTACTTTTAGTTACTAAATGGAGTGTAGCAACTCAAACTACTGTACTTATTTGCTAAGTTTCATGCTGATAATCGAAACCAATGGTAAAATTTCACTGTGTCATGAAGTGAATGAGCGATGATAATCGATCAGCAAATCCAATTTTTAGGTCAAACTTCAACAGACAACGCGTGACCTGACTCATGATAATAAAATATCGGTCCAAATTTATCAAGAGGGGATTACGAACATGAATAAGTAAAGCCAATGCGTCAGCTCTGAATCAGTTACAGTCTCATAAATGTTTCCATTGGGTTGTATTCATCTTCTCATTGTTATACCACACACACACAACATACACACACAATGAGTTACTTACTGTCTCTTAACTTCTTCCGGTCTAACAGCACACTATAAGTATTTAATTGGTGGATGGTGACTAGCAGTGGAATCCAGGATGCGCATTTCGTCCTATTTGGGACTCGTCATCTGGATGTACCTGCATTTCTCAGTGAGTGATGATGTTCCCACCGAGGAGGCTCGAACCCAGTGCCCATAGTTTCAAACGCCAAAGCGTTATCCACTAGACCACTTGGGCCACGAGAGCCACCTCTTGTGCAACGGGTCATATTGATTTAATTGAATTTTAGATTTTCCCGTCGATTGATTGGACCGAAGTGCTCGGTCTCAGGTTGACATGTCCATCCACCAATTAAATACTAATTAAATGCCCGGACATCGTCGAAGCATCTGCTCAAGAAGCCGACATGTCAACCTGAGACCGAGCACTTCGGTCCAATCAATCGACGGGAAAATCTAAAATTCAATTAAAGCACACTATAAGATTTATTGAATGTGTTGCTAATTAGACTACTATTACTACTACTATTACTATTACATAGTGATTGTATGTTAGCAATATTAATGTATAGGTCTGTATTTGAGATGAATAATTCCTGACTTCTCATGGTTATTAACTTAACCTTCTCATAGTGTTTATTCATGAGAAAGACAAAAAACAGTAGACTATACTGACTTTTGTTTATTTATCTATTTGTTTTTGCAAACTCATGTACCTTCTCAAAATTCTCAAAGTTCTTTGGTAGGAATGATTAGGTAATAACCACAGGTTTATTTATGTCTCTTGCTCGCAACCATGCACACATTCACACACACACACACAAACAAACAAACGTGAACTAACTTGTTTTTAAAAGATACGCACAGAGATAAGAACAGTTCGGTTTTTTTCTAAACTACACTAAGATTTCACATTTCAACGTGATAAATAACGAAAATCAGAGAAAAAGTTTTAATGGATGAAAGAACTACTATATTTATATATATATTCGTATTTGTATATTTGTTTTTCACCTTATTACGTTTGAATGTCTCATTAGTGTATTGAAAAACCAACAATTATTGTGTGTGTGTGATGATGAACATTTCTAGCGACATCAGGTATCGAGAAAGAGAGAGAGAGAAAGCGCTGTGTACTCATTTTATAGACTGACTTATTGAAATATATCTGGGATAAAAAAGAGCTTTAGTGTTGCTCAACTTCGGAGCCTAGGGGACAGCTGCTTGAGGTCGGTCGGATACCCTAACACACATAGCCAGTCTAGAGTTATCTTCGTATGAAGACCTTATCGTGGGCTATGGATCTTCTCAGAGTACGTTGGGCTGGCCTTTTCCTAACATCTAACCCATCTCTCGTCAACTCTGAAGAGAAGGCGAGGCAGGGTAACAAGGAATGACTCAGATTTCATTGTTGATAAATTTAATCGGTTGGGAGCTTTAAAGTATTTGTATAACTGTAGAGGAAATCTGTTGATGGGTGTCATTCAGTACCGTGAAATGCTATTCAAGCCACAGTTAGGCTATAGTGAAACTAATTCATGTGTGAGCATCATTTATCAGGTAATGATGATGACAGTCGTTAGAGTCAATCAGCAAGAAACCATGGACTGCTTTCCGTGATTACCCACCCTCGGTAACAAAGCCTACCTTCATCTTACAGGAATTGATGTTTCCATAGAGATTGTGACTGGTATGACACAATGCTGTAGCCAAAGACAACACCTGTCAGCTATTCAGAATGATGGTCACTAGAGAGTAACTAATTTTATGTGTTTTAAACAGGCCTTTCTGACGAGCTCTCACAAGCACAAAGCCATCTAACATCAATTCAAAATTCTCTGCCATGGCAAATCAGCTAACTTCGTGACTAAACTTCATTCAGTCGGCAGTAGTACTGAAGACTAAATATAGGAGGCTTGGTGAGAATGATACGAAACTAAAGCGGTGATATTAAATAGAGAGCGGCTCTTGAGGAATGCTTAAATTCCCAAGGATGATAATAAACAGACAATCACCAGTGAGGGTCTTAACACCACCTTACTCACATACACAGCTTAGATCAACAACTACAAAGGTCAGTCAGTATCCAATCTGTGATCTGCAATTAATGAATTTAATTCTATTTTGGTGTGTTCCACTGATAAGATTTTATGAGTAGTACATTGTATGTGATAGCAGGGGGAACGGATTAAATCTAGAAGAGGAAAATGAAACATGACAATAAAAGAAGCACAATACGAAGAAAATGTGTAAATGTCGATTTCAGTGTATAGTATTCTACATTTGCTATAACTGGTACATCATTTTTGCCAAATCAACATTCTGCTATCAAATACTACCGTGTCCTGCCATTACACCTTTAAATTACCAGCTCGCTTAAGTAGCTAAAAAGACTAGGTACTGAGAGCTGAATCTGACTGATGACTTCAGCGCCAAACGATCACTTAAATCCGGCTGAAAAGTACCATTAACTTACTTGAGTGGCTTCAAGTTACTCTACTGAGTCAGCAATATGTTCGCTTGCTTTCTAGACTGTTAAATTTGTTTTATCAAGCAGGTGATCTGAATAGTTTGTATTTTATGTTTCCAGTACAGATTTAAAGATTTCGATCCATCATTTTGAAATACCATAGTGTTACTCCCTAAACCAGTCAACTATCCTCCGGTTAGCTATCTAGCCAAGAAAACCGCCCCTCTTGTGCTCAGTTCGAGTCCTACTGAATACAGCATCATCCACTGGAATAAAGATATAACCTACGTACTGAAACAAACGGCATTTATTTATTATTATTATTGTTCCCTTGGGTTCCTAGTGGAACATAGGGCTTCAACTGCACGTCTCCACTTGCTTCTGTCTTCTGCTGTACTTTTCACCTGCATCCATGTTAGTCCATACTGTTTCAACTCCTCTTCACACGATCTCCTCCATGTCACCCTTGGACGTCCCACTCGCCGCTTCCCTTTCGGGTTCCACTCGAGCACTGGCCTGACGCGCGATGTCACCCAGCGGCCTCCTCAGCGAGTGTCCAATCCATCTCCACTTTCTCCTGCATATTTGTTGGGCGATTGGTTCTTGTTTTGTTTGTTCCCATAGTTTCTTGTTGGTGATTCTTTCCGGCCATCTGATCTTCAGTATAGAGCGAAGACAGTTGTTGATAAAGGTCTGCAACAGGCTGTTGGAAATATTCTTTGTGACCCGCCAAGTTTCTGATCCGTATAGAAGAAGAACTGACTTGACTGACGTTTGTATTGAAAATCCGAATTTTGTTGTTGATGTGGCTGAGTGACGAAGATTTCCAGATTGGTTTCAGGTTGATGAATGTGTTTCTCGCCTTCCCGATTCTCGATTTGACATCCTCGTCCGTTCCACCTGCCTGTAGTTGAGACAATGCTCCCTAGATAAGTGAATGAAGTAACCTCTTTCAAATCCCTCCCGTTGATGGTGATTGGCGCTGGATGTTGCTGCTGCTGTTGTTGTTGGTTGGTTGGTTATTTTCATAACCTCCGTCTTGTCTATGTTCACCTGGAGTCCTGTCTTTGCTGCTTCTTCGACCAGTTTGTCGGTTTTCGCTTGTAAGTCTTCGATTTTGTGTGACATCAAACATAAATCATCCACGCGCGAAATCCAGGTCTTCTAGATTCTTCACGTCGGTCCAGGATATCCCTGTCTTCTCGTTTCCCACTGTCTGACGCATAATCCAGTCCACCACAATTAGGAATATCATTGGTGATAATAAGCACCCTTGTCTGACTCCTGTGTTTACTCCAAAAGCCTCGCTGAGTTTTCAAACTGCATTTAATAACATTTTATTGCATTCACCACAGTTTATCTCTCTCATTCATTCATTCATTTCCCAGCTTCTTATTTTATCCCACCCCACTCTATTCTTCTCCTTAGAATATATACCCTTTGAGAAGGTCAGTTTTACTTAAATGTTAAAGACAGAGATGCTGTCAACAAAAGTCTAAAATATATGCATATAATTGACAGTTTCATCAGCGGTAAAATCATATATATATATATATATATATATACAGAGAGAGAGAAAGGAGTCAATCAGGTGAACTTATCAACCTTTCTCTCTTGAATAAAAATGTCTATCAACATGACTAAAATCAATCATATATATATATATATATATTCGTCATCATTGCAATTGTCATTATCAGTAAACTTATTATTGATAAGTAAAAAAATACAGAGGTGTAGTTGGTGATGATGGAGGATAGGTAGTAAAGAGTTTGGGGAGGGAAGAAGGGTGTGTGGGATGTTTGCAGGCGGGGGTAGGGCAAGCAAAAACTGCTACAGGCTGTCCAAAACTCGATGACAATTGACATTACTATATGCTGAATTCAAAGATGAATTCAAAAGAATAAATAAGCATAAGTCTAGATGATGATGATGATGATAGCTTTTCCGAGATGTTGAATCTGTGAGTGAGTGAGTGTGTGCGTGTGTGTGTTCGTGGTAGTTGATATCCAAGCCTATCAAAGCCTTCCTCGTCTTCTCCTCCTATCAGTTAGTTATCAGTGCATGCTAAGTAATACCTTAAAAGGCAGTATGAACAAAATGTACTGCTTCTTTTGCCTATTCTCATATCAAACGATTTTGATGATTTATCTCTGTATATACATATATATAATAAGACACTTGAGATAAGACAGAAACAGTTGACGAGTAACACAGCGTACAAAAGTCAATCCTCCAGTTATCCATAGTAATCTTGTTCCTATCAAAAGTTGTTGTATAGATATAGATATATGTCAGTCAGGTTGACCATCCATCCATTCCTGACGAAGAACAACAATATGCCATTTGTAAGACGTTCAACATTCAAACGAAGACATCCACACACACTCACACACAACTCATATTTACGAATGCATACATAGGCAGACAAACAGACAAGACATGAAACAGCCTTATTATCATGCACCATTCTATCAAACAAACAAGAAACACGATAAATATCTTCTTCTATTTTGCTTTTCAAGAAAAATCACTTCGATTTGTTTTTTTCTAAAAACCAAAATATTTTATGTCAATCTTCGCTTTCATTTTGTTGAAGTAGAAAGGGAAAACAAGCCACAATTCTATCAATAATCATAATAATCCCTGATAAGAATATTTAGTTTGTTTTGTTAAAATTTCAAATTGGTATGTAGCACACATGCATACAAGGGTGGTGACATTTACAGGTGGATTTCAGTCGATACATGTACTTAAAGGCTTTGTGAAAAAAAAATGACAATATAAGTTTCGTTATGCTGCTTTTAGAGTTTTGACCGTGAACTGGCTATAGCTGGAGAAATACTAAAAACCAGGGTGTAATCGGCAGCTGTTTTGTCTTATTTTGGGACCCTCCAGTGGGAGTGCAAGGCGAGATGGTTGATCATCCAGCTATTTGTTCTTTTTGCAAGTATTTCGAAGATGTTCAAAGTTTTCAATGGTTCTCGCCGTGTTTATTTATATTCACGCGGATCGATTGTGCGAACTTCTTTGATTTTTAAAGTCAGTTACAATTTCTTGGGTTTCTGTTCAGTTATTCGGAATGATTCTACCTGGGAAACATCGTTTCAACTACAGACGGACGGAACTGACGCGGATATCAAGGCGAGGATCGAGGGAACAATGCAAGCTTTCATTTCTCTCAAGTCTGTGTGGAGGTCAACAGCACTCAGCATGAAAAATAAGACCCGGATTTTCAATTCCAATGTGAAGTCAGTGCTACTCACTATAAGGATCAGAGACCTGCACTGCGCGTCACGAAGGGCACTTTTTACAAACTACACACCTTCATCAACAGCTGTCTTCGCTCAATACTACTCAAGATCAGATGGCCGGCCAGAAAAGATCAGCAATATTGAGGGATCTCTGAAAATGAGTGAACCAACCCAGCAGAAACCGATTGTGCAACAAATCTGCAGGAAGAAATGGAGGGGGATTGGAGACCATACTCTGAGAAATCAAACCATCAAGTGACATCACACGTCAGGCCATCGCTCGAGTGGAACCCGAATGGGAAGCGGCGAGTTGGTCGTCAGTGAGAGGGTGACATGGAGGAGGAGGTCATGTGAAGAGGAGATGAAAGCATGTGGGCAGACGTGGAGCCAGGTGATGAAAACGTTGGCAGAGAACCGAACGCAATGGAGACGTGTGGCTGAAGCCCTATGTTCCTCTAGGAACTAAAGGCAACAACAACAATAATAATAATTCGGAATGATTATCTCCAAGCAATAATGTAAAAAGTGTATTTTCGTTCTGTGAAGTAGAATATCATTCCATATTCGATAAGTTTATTTGATATATCACACACCTACATAGAGGGATACAGCATTAATAAATCGATAACGAAACTGCGAGCATAATTTACTACTCATATTCATAATATTAATATGTACGTACATGACTTCGAAACTTGCTGTATGTAGCCTTACGCTTTCCTGTTTTTATCACAATTCTAATAGGTCAGGATCATTAGGATTATCGGAACTAGGAATTTAGGTGAAACTAGGATGATTGGCATTCTAGCTGTAGCATTTCCAACTAGTTGCAGCCTTTCATCTAGAGAGATGTCTTCGCTGGCTCCATAATAAAGATCAGATGGCCTACCAGAAAGGATAAGCAACAAGGAACTCTGGCAGGGCAGTGAATCAACCAAAAACTTATCACCTAACACATATGCAAGAGGAAATAGAAGTCGATTGGACATACTATGAGGAGACTGTTGTGTGACATCACGCGCCAAGCAGATCTTCGAGTAGAACCTGAATAGAAAGGCAACGAGTTTGACATATGCCCGAGGGTGAAATGAAGGAAATAGTATGTGGAGGAGCTCATTGGCAATCACAGAGCCAGCCAAAAAAGACTTCAGAGAAGAGACTGAAATGGAGATGTGCTGTTGAAGACTTATGTTCCACTCGGAACCCAAGAGAATGATACGAATAACAATGGAATGATTGACCCTAATAAGTCAGATAATCTGAGAAAAAGCTCGATCATTGAATTGCACTCAACTGATTGAAACAACACAAAAAAGTTTGAGATAAAATGAACAGTACGTATCAGGCATTCATGGAAAACTGTGACAAAAAACAGGGGGAGACAAAGGCTATGTAAAGCAAGTCAGCAAGTCGTGTGTGAATATACATACTGGTATGTGATTATGAGTAGTACATTGTGCTTAAAACGTCGTCACCCAATCATTTAAGATACTATATAACTCTGCGTGTGCCTCATATCATGTAAATTTATCTCATATGATATTTTAAACATTACTCATCAAAAATTTGAAAATCGGATTTGATTTCCCGCCCAAAAATTAAAACAAAATTCTCTCTCGCTCCAGAGGGAATTCAGAAACTATACATGCATCCTTTGAGACATTTTTATTTAGCACCTACACGGATAACCTTAACAACATATCTTAATACACATAAAAATATGTATATACATCTACAACAACAACCGAAAAACGACCAAAACAAAATTAAATGCCGAATAGTGTGTGTGTGTGTGCGCCTAGTTTTATTTGAAGTGAAATCTATTGATTTTTTCATTTTACATCAAGAAAATCAATCGATAAGTACTTGGAAATTTTCACATCATCATCATTTTGCATTTTATAATACGTATTGACTAACGCGCGATATTTTTTTTCAAGTGATGATAAATTTTTGTTTAAAATGATAAATACTGTTAATTCATTCAATATTGAATGTTCAATGTTGCAATGGAATGATATATGTATAAATATATCATCGTTAAATTGTTTATTTCATTTTCATTTATGTTATAATCTGTTTTTAGTTAGTTAGTTAGTTAGTTCGTTAAGGGATAGAAATAAACATGATCAATATATGTGTGTGTGTGTGTGTGAAGGTAACATCCTATCAGTAACATGATCGAAAGAACGAAGCATTTTATTTCTTAGGATATAAATGACAAATAAGAGTGTTGGTTTGTGTATGTGTTTGTGTGTTTGTGTGCAATGCACACACATACCTCTGACTGATCGGTATCAATAACTGAAAATCAATGATTATTGAACAGTTAACACTGTTAAACTTGGGTGGTTGAAGTGCATTTGTTTTCACTTTTTGTTAGATACAAATTGTGATCCGGGTATACAGTTTACTTGCGAAATTGAAGATAAGTAAGTGGTAGTGTAGTCGTGATGGCTAATCCTGCCCTATTTGGGGCTCGTCAGCTGGATGTACCTGCACCCCATTGACTGGTGGTACTCCCAGTACTAGACATTTCAAATGAAAAAGTTACCCACTAGGCTAATGTGTCACAAGAACTATCTCTTATGCAAAGTGTATCAGTCGTTATTCGTAGACATCATTATTTTCGAATTCCCTGTTATCAGTTTCCCTACTGATATGTCAGCTCTTAGTACAGAGGTTTGGACAATATCAGGGTCAAACCTCAATCAAACAAATAACATCATGTTAACCTTAAGACATCATCGAAGCGTCCATACTTCCTTCTCTATGGCTCTGAAACATGGCCAATACGAGTTGAAGACATGAAAAGGTTGACTGTTTTTGATCATAGATGTCTACGATCTCTTTCTCACGTTAGGTGGTATAATAAGGTAAGTTATGTTGACGTTAGGCGTAGAGTGTATTGGGCAAAGAGGGAAAATCAATCGAAGAGGCTATAAAGTTACATAGATTGAGATGGCTAGGTCACGTGCTGCGCATGCCTAACCATCGCCCCACCCCCCGACGGGCATTACTAGCTGATATAGGTGCAGGTTGGAAAAGAGTAAGTGGTGACCAAAAAAAACATGGCATCAATCAATGCATGAAATCCTTGACAGTTATACTGAGTCAGGTAGGGAGATGCAGACTTCCGGGTTGCGGCCCGCCCTCGGGACTCTAAGAATCAATGGCTGGAGACAATAGGTGACATGGCTCAAAATCGTTGTCAATGGCTTACGCAGATGTATTCAGTCTCTGTAATCTTTCATATTCCTTTCTACCATTACTCATTCTGTTTCACTCTTATACTTGTCAAAACTCTATTGATTCTCTTCACTCATCTTCTTGTCTACCTTTGTGTGCTATTTGGAACGTGGCAACTCGAACTGCTGCACTTCAGTGCCAAGTTCTATGTTGAATCAACAACAGACAGAGACCATACTTGCAACCGACATTATCAGCAGGAACTGATTATATATCAGTTCAATAAAACCCGTCAATAGAAATTTGTTCAGAACTAGTGTTTCTCCACTTTAATCAGTTCTTAGTATACAATAATTTCACACTTTCTCAGTGCTATCTGTGCTTTTAAACAAGATAGTTTGCTTTTGAATTAAATAAAAAATAAAGCTTTAAAACAATTAGTTCCCTTTTACGAATTTAGATAAGGCAATACGAAGACGTAATTTGTCTGAATCGTGTGTGTAATGTATTTGCGCAACACATTTCGAACAATCTGATCCAGCACACACGGACTTGTCATAGGAATATATATGAAATTAATAAAGAGTTAAGAGGTGAGGAAATAGACTTAGGTCAAGTTAAAAGGGCTTCAGAGCATATTCCTAAATGGCTTCAGAAACAAATGGAATCTTCAGAACCTATTAATGGTGAGAACAGGAGACCTAGCTCCTCTATTGCGAAATATATTATAGAGACAGGACATAAAATTGACGTTAACAGATCTTTTAAACCTATCTATAAAACGTGTTTGGGGCGTATCCTAAAGTTTGTGGAAGCCCTGGCAATTAGAAAGTTTAAACCACCTTTATGCGTTCAACAACAATTCGTCATCACATTAAACCAGCTTCCTTGGTAAATTTTGTTTTGATACCATAGCAGATGTACTATTACCTCTACTATTTGGTTTAGTGGTCTTCATTGTTATTTTGACCTTGAATATGTCCTTTTAACTTGACCTAACTTGTCTATTTTCTCACCTCTTAACTCTTTATTAATTTCATATATATTCCTATGACAAGTCCGTGTGTGATCAGATTGTTCGAAATGTGTTGCGCAAATACATTACACACACGATTCAGACAAATTACGTCTTCGTATTGCTTTATCTAAAAAAAATAAAGCGGAATTTGAAAGTTATGTCAATTCGTATCATTTACAATTGAAAACATTTGGTGCTTTACAAAGTTCAAGTCTCCACAATTCGTAAAAGCAGACGTAAAGTTAGGAAAAGGGAAAAAATGTAAACGAAGTATAACAAACTGAAATGTTCGTGTAGAATTATGAGAATTCAGGGGATCTGAGACGTTATAAACAGTAAATGCATTTGCACCAATGACAACGATTTTCAGCCATGTCACTATTAGCCACCACATATTTCATACATGACATATGTTGGTTGTCAGATTGTTATCTCTCACCTCCACTAACTCAAAGAAAACTATGTACAGCATCTGAGAGTTTCAGTTGTGCAGCATAATTTCCCAATTCCAAATAAATGTGAATTTTGATGTGGTTGTGTTCTCTGAGCTGGATAGTTGATTTGCGAAGCTTTCATCGCCCTACTAGGCGACATCTTCAGCGCATACTTCAATTTGAAGTGAGCATTTAGATTTCTCCACGAGCTTATTAATCATCTCTCCTGGTGACCTTGGAGATAGACAAAATTTATCAACCGATAAGAAAGAAACCTCACACACAAAGGGTCAAAGTTCAAGTCAAAGAAACAATCAGTTACAATACAAGTAGCCTAAAAGAAACAACCAGTCACGTCCAAGGAGATATGATTAATAAACTCGTGGAGAAATCTAAAAGCTCACTTCAAATTGAAGTATGCGCTGAAGATGTCACCTAGGGGGGGGATGAAAGCTTCGCAAATTAACTGTACAGCTCAGAGAACACAACCACATCAAAATCATCCACCTGAGCTACAATCTTCTCTATCATATCTAAATGTGAATTGGACAGCAGAAGGAATCCAGAAGGACAGTTTCGAGCAATTCAGGACTACAGATGATGTCTGCACCACCCCACTCAGTGACGCTGTTTTCACTGAGTTTTCTTTGAGCTGACAGGGGTGGGTGGGGAGAAAGAGAATAATCTAATAACTAACAAATGTCAACCATAAAATCTTTGAAAACCCAGGGCGTGACTGTTAGTAAAGTGGCTGAAAATCGTTCTCAGTAGTGCAGATGAATTCATCGTTTATGATTCCCCTGATCCATTCAGTCATCAGTATTTATTCTTTCTCCTACACATTCGCTTTTTATAGTTTCTTTGTAGTTTTTTTCCTTTTATGCCTACCTTTATGTATGCCACTTACGATGACTGAGAACGTAAACTGCTGCATTCAAAATTCAGTTCAGTCTCTATTCGTGAAATCAATAGGGTGTTGATTGTTATTCTGGTAGCTTATGGTGGGTAGCAGTGGAATCCAGGATGCATATTTCGTCCTGTGTAGGACTCGTCAACTGGATGTACCTGCATCCCTGTGGAGACCGGGAAATTTCATTCCAATGTAAATCGATCAAAGATCAATTCAAGATAACTTCAACAAGTAGCTTCTGATTTATAACATAATTCAATCTTCAATGTTTTAATTTTAAAAAATTTTCAAAATTGTAATATACTACTATATCTATTACTGTTATCCATACTACTGATATACATCCATACATGTACATGTTACGATAAGCATATTGTGATGATTCATTGATAATGAAGTCCTGTTTGACATATTGTGATCATTATGAGTGTGTGTGTGTGTGTGTGCGTGTAATACTGTGTAGACTCTGGCCAGTAAACTCTATATTTTTCCTATTTCCTACGTCCAGGTTACAATCATACATTTGTGTATGAAGACACACCTACGCACATGCTACCATAACCAATCACCAATCCAATCACATACGCACACGTACATGCATGACTCAGCCTGTTAATTGTAGTGGAGGTGGTGGAGGAGGATGGAAACGGTGACGACAACGATGACGAGTCTGAGTATGACGGTATTTTTGTTGTTGTTGTTGTTGTAGTCCAAAAGCTAGAAGTTTTCGCACCAAATGTTTATTATTCTTTCCATTATTATTATTGTTATTTTAGTTGCTCCAGTTGTTATGACTCTTAGTCTTCAGGAGAAGTGAAAATAATAATAATAATAACACAAACGCTAATGTACCCTATATGGAGACTAGTGTTCCTTTTGTTCAACACCCCACCCCCCCTCATTCTGTCCTTCTTCACCTAACCTAAGCAACAATCCACCTACCCCCACCGTCCAACTTTCAGCAGAAATGGCTTCATTTCATTTCTTGTCGTTTCGTTTCGTTTGTTTCGTTTCTTTTTCTAGTGTCCAGTGTTCCATGTGTTGTTACACATAGCAAAAGTAGTGGGAACTAGTCAGTCCTACAGAGAAGGAAGTCGATCCAGTCACATATACAAAAAAGGAAGTAAAGACAATTATCACAACAGGAAAAGAGAGAAGTGAGAATCTCTTTCGTGTTTCCACTACATTAAACTGACTACTAAGTAAATTAATAAAAAACGAAAAAGTAATAAAAATAATTTTAGGAAAAAAAAGTAGAATTTTGAATTTGAATTTTTTAACGGAAGAACATTAGATTACTCCAAAATGACGTTTTAAGTGAAGTGTAGAATTTCTCAAATCTCTCAATGTGAGAAATTTTCACTTATAAAGAACCCCACCTCTACAATCCTCCTGATGTTGACGCACCAACCCCCCCCCTCAAACAACACCTACGCAAAAGGCAACAATGAGAAATTCCACTCGTTTCTACAGAGGAAAGAAACAATGTAGCTTTTGGTGTGGAATTGATTAGGATCACATCAGTTAACTTAACTTTATTAAATTAGTAGACTGAATTTTATTTTGTATGATCGATAAATGTTGATCCACAGTACTAACCTCTCTCTCTCTGGTTTATCGATAATTATTGCTTATATAGTTTCTTCGTTGTGAGAATATATTCCTTAGAAGTGAAGTATGAGTTGAAATTACATGTTCTTGTTTATCCCGTGTATTAACAACTAGACTGGGCTGATATGTTCAGTCTCTTTTGACATGACAATGTCAGAGGGTTAAAACGATGTAACTTGGTGGATGGTGATTAACAGTGATGTCCGGGATAAACATTTCGTCCCATTCGAGACTCGTCATCTGGATGTAACTGCGATGATTCACAGTGACTGATGGTGTTCCCACTGAGGACCGATTATACACCATGTTAACATCGTGTTCATTATCAGACATCGTCGAAGCATCCGTATTAGGAGCCGATATGCCAACAGAAACCGAATATTTCGGTAAAATATAATCACACAGGGATGAATGCAAAAATTAGCGTAAACAAATACTAACTGATACCCGTTGCATAAGAGTAGCCTCTTATCGCCCTCTTAGCCTAGTAGAAGATAATACTTCGGCGTTTAAAACAATGGGTGCAGGCTTCAAGTCTTACTAGGAACATCATTACTCACTGGGTAAGATGCAGATACATCCAGGTGACGAGTCCCATAAAGGACAAAATGAGTCTCTTCAACTCCACTGCTAGTTACAATCCAACAAATAATATCGTGAATTTTAACTTTTATGATCCACAGTGCTCATGTTTTCGATTACTGCTTCAGCGTGAAGATATATTCAGGAAACTTTCGGGAATATTCTCCAGAAGTGAAGTATGAGTTGAAATTATGTATAACTCTTTTGTCTATACGGTTGATTAGCTATACTGGAATGGAATGCCTAGTCCTGTGTTGACATATTAGCTCCTAGTAGGGGGCATTTCAATGATGCCTTAAGGCTGGTACAAAGTATATTTGGTTACTGGTGATTCAAACAATGGAATCTAGAATGCACGTTTCTTCCTATCTGGAAGTCGTCAGTTCAATGTGTCTACACACTCGGTAAATGCGTGATAATATCCAAACACCTTCTTGTTTTAAACACTATCGAAACAAAAGAAAATCACTTCATGTGCAACAGGAAAGCCAGAATAATTAATTTCAATAAAAAAAACTTGCTGAAATCAGCTTAATAAAACTTTGGAGTTTGAAACAATGGAGAGTGAGAGTTCAAATTTAAGTGGGAACTTCATTACTCCCTGAAGATTTTGTCACATCTTCCTAGTGAGTCAAATAGGATTAAATGCGCCTTCTGAATCCCAATGATAACCACTATCAGTCAGTCTTCTGATAAAGTTTGCTTTTTTTAAGAAAATGAATTCAAATCAAATCAATCAAAATTTGATCAACGCATACGCGAAGTGATTACAATACATATAAGCGAACAATATTGTTTTCAGGATTTTCATCATGAGCTGACATTAGTTAGGGAACCATTGGAAAACCTGGGAGTACTGGACAGCTGTTTCGTCCCATGGTTCCAATGGTTCGCTAACTAATGTCAGCTCATGATGAAAATCCTGTAAACAATCAAATCCCTACAAACCAATACTTGAATATCAATGAGATGCTCACTAACCACTTGCCCTATTCAGATGGGTAGTTACCTGGGGTTCCAGTGGGAAGTCGTGACCACAGGGTGTAGCAGGTCGGGTGTGGGGACAAATACTCGCCGAAGACATTGGCTAGGGGTCGCCCTATGTCGTGAATTGGCAGAAGTTAGAATTCATGGGTTGGCCATTGGATCGGGTCCCAGTGGCTTAATGGTATACGAGCTCGCCTTGTAACCAGAATGTCCTGGGTTCGACCCCGGTGGGTGCGTACTGATGAAGAGCCCCAAACTAGGACGAAACAGCTATCCAGTACTCCTAGGTTTCCCAATGGTTCTCTAACTGATGTCAGCTCATGATGAAATCCTGTAACTAATCAAATCCCTACAAACCAACACTTGAATATTGTTGTCAATTAAATCTTCTACAGACTTTACTCTAATTTACATATATAAAAATTTTAACCAATGACGGTTTGTGCATCAAATAGTAATAATAATAATGTGGTAAATGTTTTGAACGTCAGTAATAACGATGGTTATAATGATAATAAAATAATGATATTAAGGTTTAGGCAGGTGGCGATAAGAATAACGATGGTATGGTAGTAATATGTGTATATGTAGACATTTCAATAAATAAATTAGGTCAAATCTTAAAAGTTACGTAATTCTAAAGGTGAAGTGGACAGATAATCAGAGTTTAAATAAATATCATAAAAGTACGAAGGAAATGGAAAATAAGAAAGGTTGGGAGGGGGTTTGATTAGAATTTACCTAGGCCAAGGGAGAGACAAAGGTAGAACAGAGTTCTTTCATTGCATGCAAAGACTAAAATTGTTCTCTCGATGATTCCCATAGCTTCGGCTATATGTAAAAGACGGGTTCGAATTCCGTTAGAAGGGTTCGATGGAATGCTATAGATAACCACTGAAGGCACTTTTTCTGTCCACTTTGTGACCGCTATCATCAATCAAATTAGTCAAAATAGAACTTCTTATAGATTTTATTTGGCCTTTTCCAAACCATGAAGGAAGATGCTCATTAATACGTTTGTTAAGCTGTCTAGTTGTTCGCCTTATATAGTTTTCTCCACAGGAGCAGCTAAATTTGTAGATACACATAGAAGTGGCACAGCTAGGTAGCTTGTATTTTGCTTGAGCAATCATAATTGGTAGGCTGGAAAATGACAAACAAAGGGTAGTGGCAGTATAAGTCCGTCTTATTGCTCTCGATAATCTTAGATGTAAGACTTCACTAGCCACGTCCGCATTAAATTGCAATTTTAGGAACAGTTGTTTCTTTTTAACTGTTATCAGTTTCTCTTTATTATACCGGGTGTTTATGTGTCTCCTTACAAATCTACTGGGGTAACCCATTTGAACCAGCGTATTCTGGATGTATCCTAACTCATTTTCTAGGGAGTCATCTGTACAGGTCCTTCTTGTTCTATTCGTGAGGCATTTGACCAAATTGATTTTGTATCGGATTGGTAGAAAACTGAGTACAACTCATCGTCTGCAGTGTGAATTGTCTGTCCACAGTACATAATGAGACTGATTGCTTCAAGGTAAAACAACAACAAAGTTAAACAATATCAAGAGTGCCCACGAACCGACTTCAGTTAGAGAACCATTGAAAACCAAAGAGTATTGGACATCTGTTTTGTTGAAGTTTGCGACTCTTCGTCAGTACACACCCATGACCCTACCGCGAATCGAAGCCAGACTTTCTGACTACAAGGTGAACTCTCATACTATTGAGCCTATTGAAAAGTTAGAGAATAATAAAAAACCAGTGAGTCAGAAAGCGGAGATCTAACCAGTGTGGCTTATTAACCTATAATATTGAGATTTGCATCAACTCCACATCCAATCAATAGTGGAAAACCTTATCCTCACCAAATTGCAAGCGTAACCACGTTAGAGCAGACATTTGACTCTAATCAAGCGGAGTAGAAGCTTCAACTCACATGGATGAAACTCATTGGACAATTCAAGGTCAATGGTGCGGTCGCACTCCATTGGTGGTTAGTGGTGCTTAAAGTTAAACTTGGCCGAAAAGTATTTGTAATCAGCATCAAGAATAACCAATATCTCGTTATTTTTAGCACTAATCAAAAAGCCGAAAGCGAATACACTTCGGAAATTGCTTACAACCTAAAATTAAGATATAAATATGTTTTTTTTTCGAAAAATCAACTAAACGTTAGATGCATTTCAATTGACTAATGAATTGGGAAAGCTACATAGAAGACTTTCCAGTGTTAGATTGGATTAAGCAAAAGAAGTTAAACACTAACATTTACAAACAATCGATACATTCATCCAATCGATATTTGGATTTCTGTTCATCTCACCACATATCAGTAAAAATAAGATTAACGAAAAGGTTAAACAACTAAATAGTACGAAGGAAAATCTGCGGAAAGAAGAAGTCTGTGCACTTCGTAATTACTTTAGTAAATTAATCAGAAGGTATGTAGGAAACCATATGAATAACCATAATAAGGATAACATTAATGACAAAAATACACCAAGAATAAAAAAACCTGAAAATTAAAACAAATTCTATGTATGATTCTTGATAAGGCAGGAATTTAAAAAATTGGTATTCAAACCTACAAACTCAGTTAGCAACCAATCATATAGGCTAAAGGATCCCATAAACCCATGAAACAAAAGAGTTTAGTTTACCTAGTACTCTCCAATGATTGTGAGCTGAGATACGTAGGTCAAAGTAGTAGAATGGGGTTGATTAGGTCTGGCGGTTCACCATAATAATATAAGAAATTTACAAAATAGCTAACCTCTACTACGACATACAGTTACACGAAAGTATAGAATAGGATGGGACAAAGTGACAGTAATAAAATCTTATGTAACGGAAGGAGAGAGAGGAAGAGAGACTGATAACTGGAGCTTTATTCTATCGAGTCAGCTGAGAATACGTGCAACAGAAATGACCCAACAGCTATCCCGGACATCTGGAAAATTCCAATGACCTTACGGTAAATGGGAAAAAAAGATGAGAACCATAAAAATCAAGTTACGAAATTGTATAGTTACAACTATGTTCAGAAGTTTGTCATCCATCCAGTAAATAACAGTGTTACACGGATATTTTCTTTTTTCTTTTTTTCCTTCACGTTCCCCAGTGGAACATAGGGCTTCAAGCTAGTGGCTTGAAGTTTCTAGCAGTGTTAATTTTACAGGATGGAGTTCTAGCCTCATGCCAACCTTTCCTTTTCACCAGCATTATTTCTGGCTTAGCAGGTAAAGGAGTGCATGGCCAGGGATCGAACTCCGGACCATGTTACATGGATATGGAATTCCGTATTACCATAGTGCTCAAGTTTCACACACATACTAAATCAATACTAGCTTTCAGAGAGTGAGAATTACTTTGAAAATAGACACCTTTTACGAAAATTAATGAATTGTTTAACCAGATTTCGATACTGAGATATTGGCCATATTATAGGAAACTTATGTTACATTTAGATAGATATTTTCTTTTAGTTTGAAAGTCTTCCCATGAAAGTTGAACAAGTATTTGCTGTATTCAGTAATAATCTGCCTCTCTGGCTGGCTGGCTTCAACATAGAACTTTGCCCCTGTGTGCAGCAGTTCGAGTCGCCACACTTCACTTAGCACACAAGGTAAAAGAAAAAAGTAAAAAGAAATGCAAAACAGAGACAGTAAACAGAGATATGAGGTGAAAAGAATACTAGTATGGAAGAACCATATAGTTTTATTGAATATAAGTCACAAGGAGTCGACGCATCTAAGCCTTTGAGAACGATTTTGAGCCATATCACCAATTGTCTTCAGCCATTGGTTTTTACCGTCCCGAGGACCCCAACCAGGAAGTCTACACCTTCCTACGTGGCTGGCTTAAACTAACTGTTGTGGATTTCATTGACTGATGCCATGCTTTGGTTTGACCACCACTAGCTAACTCTTTTCTAACCTGATCCATCCTATGTCAGCTACCATTGACCACTGTCAAGGAAGGCGATGGCCAGGCATGCGTAACACATGTCCTAACCATCTCAATCGATGTAGCTTCACAGCCTCGTCTATTTGATTCCCCTTCCTTACCTAGCATTCACTAATAATACTTAGGTTTAAGTACGATAAAGTATATACACATGTCTCTTTCTGTTTAAAAATATAAAAGGTGTAATAATTTCAACATTTCTGAAAATAATACTTCATTAACATAATTATATGGATGTCCCACCAACGACAATGGTTGGGGTCGCGCTAAATCACGAACTGGTAGAAGTTAGGATTCATGAGCCATTGAATCGGGTCCCAGTGGCTGAATGGTATACGAGCTTGCCTTGTAACCGGAAGGTCCTGGGTTCGAATCCCAGTGGGTGCGTACTGCCGATGATTCCCAAACTAGGATGAAACAGCAGCTGCCCAGTACTCCCTGGTTTTCAATGGTTCTCTAACTGATATCAATCCATGATCAACTCGTAAAAACATAACTAACCCTTACAACCCAAACTGTAGAAAAATAATTATAAGAATCGTCATTTCTCTCAAGAATGTTAAACGGAATCTATTATTTTGTTTGTATAGATAATTCTATGTAAATTATCGAAGGCGGTAAACTCATTTCAAAGTCATTGGTAAATTAATGTCTTGAAAATTTACAGATTTTCATTGATTTTCGCGAATAATTTGTCTGCTAGATTTTAAAATTCCGTTGGAAAACTGTTAGAGAAAATAAAGTGAATTTGCGTTTTTTGTGTTTTTTTTTAAAGATGTAGAAATGAGCAGACAGATTGCGAAATACAACCAAATTCATTCGCTTATCTACACAGTATGGTTTAAACTACAGGCGGCATAGATGAGGAAAATGATTGGATAAGCCAGACATACCTTCGTTAATCTGAAATCAGTGTGGAAATCTGCTGCATTCAGCATAAGGAACAAGATCCGGATTTCTATCGCTAATGTCATATCATTCAGATCCGGATTTTCAACTCCTATGTGAAGTCAGTGCTACTATACGGATCAGAGACTTGGCGTGTCATAAAGAACATCTCAAACAAACTACAGACCTTCATTAACAGTTGTCTTCGCTCAATACTACTCAAGATCAGATGGCCGGCCAGAAAAGATCAGCAACAGAGATCTCTGGGAGCGAACCAACCAGGAACCGATTGTGCAACAAATAGGCAGGAAGAAATGGAGGTGGATTGGCCATACTCTGAGAACAAACCATCAAGTGACATCACTAGACAAGCCATTGCTCCAGTGGAACCCGAAAGGGAAGCGGCGAGTTGGTCGTCAGTGCAAGGGTGACTTGGAGGAGGTCATGTGAAGAGGAGATGAAAACGTGTGGGCAGACTTGGAGGCAGGTGAAGACTCTAGCAGAGAACCGAACGCAATGGAGACGCACGGCTGAAGCCCTATGTTCCTCTAGGAATTAAAGGAAACAATAATAATAATGTCATATCATTCAGTAATACTGCATGTTTCAGAGACTTGGAACGCGCGTCACGAAAGCCCAGTTGGAAGTTCGGTAATAAACCAACCTAGAACCCAATTAATAAGATGAAGGGAATGGAGATGGGTAGGGGATACACTGAGAAGAATGTTGGGTAAATCCCATGGGTGCAACCTGAATGGGTGAATTATGTGTTGGGTGTGGATCCGAAGTTGACATGGAGGAAATCGTGTGAAGAGGAAATGGAATCTTATGGACATACTTGGAGTAAAATAAAAAGGTATACAAAGAAAAGAGTGAAATGAAGATATGCTTCTGAAGCTTTTTGTTTCAGTCGGAGCGCAAATGAAGGTCTAAACACTTCTATGATCCATACAGAAAGCAGATATGCAGACTCATTGAATTGTGCCTACCTGATAAGCACAACAAAACTGCTCTTTGTATTCTTCAGTTACTAATACGCAGCTACAGCTAGATTTCTCAGAGAGTTAGTGAGTCACATACTACTAAACGAAATGAGTAGTTGGTTAAGATCACTATAAATAATCAGCATCAAATAACTACTCTAAGCTACCAATATCTCCATTCCTCGCATTGTGAGGAATGGGACATAAGTCCTCAAGCTTTGAAGTTACAGTAGGAGTGCTGCTGTCGATTTATGGGGTGGTATTATCAACATCGCTCCCAAGCATCCCTCTTTCCCTGGCCTAATATCGGCTAGTAATACTTGACGAGGTTTTGAAGTACGTAGGCCTGGAATCGGATCTAGAACTCCTGCATGGCTGGCAAGCATCCTACCATTCATAATATGAATAAAATGCGTAAGCTAAATGATTAATTCGAAACGTAGTCATAGAGGGATGAAATAATACTCCAGCGCTTAAGGTTAGCCTCATATTTGTCGTGTCAGTCAGTATATAAATACGAATGATTAGTACAAAACTGCGAAACAACTTCCGCCTGCATACAAAATTTCTTCTTTAAATGGAGAAATAATTTATTTTAGCGTCTTCCAATTGCTGATTTTTTTTCCTACTCGATCTTAGTGTGGGTTGTTTTTCTTCCCCAGTGCTCTTCTGTCCTCTTCTCTGACTCTACGTCTCTCTCTCTCCTTCTCTTTCTCACTAACCAACAGTGTTATGCATCGGAGAAAACATCAGTCTGAAATTGTTTTTTCGCATTCTTTCTCTCCCTCTTCAACCTCATACAAATACTGATCATATATAAGTCAACGCATCTTAGAGTGAAGTTTCATACAACTCTACATACAAATACACATACAGACACACACACACACATATGACAAACATACATCAGACACATCAAAAGACAAAACGGAAGAGAGTGGAGAGTAGATGGAGTGAGCAAAAATATTTGAGAATTCGAAATCGAAATGAATATATATGCGCTGTTTCTACTCACTCAACCTACTTCAATCCCACATATATTTGAGATTGGTAGTTTCAATGCATAGTCAATAGGCAATACAGATTACCTACCATACGCTACATAGGAGATTATTCAAATGCGATGACATTAGTAATAATAACAATAATACGTATGATAAAATAAAATGGTAGTTCATCACATAAATAATAAGAAGGGGATGAATATAGACTATAGAAAACTCAAAAGGGAGGATATCAGCAGCTTACATAAATAAAGGGATGATTATTTATTGCTTGACTTAGAAAGGGGTAACACACCAAAGGCATTCCAACTTTCAGGGTTTATTATTAATTATGAAAGTCCAGTTAATGGACAGGAAAACGTCTAAGGTTTATTATTTTTTTGATAGTATTATATGCCACCGTTTTAGTACTTCTTAGTACTGAGTGCTCGGCGTGTTATCTGAGAGTCATGGGTTCGACTGTGATACGGGGTCATGGATGCACTGTGCTGATGAGCCCCTAATACAAACGAAACAGCTGTCTCCACCTGCTCACCTATCAATGATTTACTAAAATTTTATAGGTTGATGACAAAATTTATGATGAAAACCTTAGTGTTTATCTAAATATGGAGAGCAAAACGTTCTATAAGTGAAATAAGCTTCATATCAAAAACACATTGCGTTCACTAACCATGCCATATGTGGTCTGGGGTTCAATATCCAGCCACCAACGCACTCCTAAACCTCCCTAAGCCGTTAGTAAGGCTGATAAAGAGGAAAGGTTAGGCGTGAGGGCAACAACCCCACCGTGTAAAAATAAAACCGCTGCTATCGAGACTTCAAACCTCTAGCTTGAAGCTCTATGTTCCATTCGGAACGTAAAGGAATAAAATAATTAAAATCAAAGGCATATTGACGAAACGGTATACACATTTTAACTGATTAAAAATGCCCATTAAAATTTTCGAAAGAATAGACACGGAACAAAGAGTACTATTTTCGATAAATTCATCATCAGGTTCTACAATTATATATACATTATAATGAATGAATGAATTAGTTTTATGAACGACATTAATGTTTAAATAACATCAAATCAATAATATTGATAAATACAGCTGAACAGCATCACATAAAATAAACTGAATGTCAGAAGAATTAGGAAAGGTAATAGTGCAAATTCATGAGTTTATAGTCTCTACTGAGGGCCAGGGCAGTAGTAGGGGCTGGACTTGTTTCTTTTGGACACAGAGCACTGGTTGTTTGAGGCGAATTGCAATAGCCTCTGCTGTTTGGAGTAAGCGGTGCTTCGACGATTTTGGTAGTTTGTTAGGCACCCGATATATTATGAGAAGGATTCTCACGCTGCTTTCTATGGATATGTTCTCGAGCATGAAAATAAGTCCTAGAGCAACGGCCAACTAACTCGCTCCACAAGCGCAGTTGAATTGATAAATACAATTTTAAGTGGCTAGTCTAGGTATACACATTTGTTGAAATGATCAACTTTCCGAAATTAATGGGTAAATTAAAGTGGTTTCAAACACAGTCGTTCACCTTTGGAACTAAAATGAAATTCCTTTTTTCAAAAACATGGAAAACAACCACTTAATAGTCATTGTAATGTATAGTAACATGGCGGCCTGCTTAAAACTTAAGCTACCAAAAATCTCCATTATTATATTACATATAATTTCTCCTGTTAACTTTGTTTTAATCGATTAAAATGCGACCTCTAATAGTATTATTCAATCTCGCGAGAATTTAAATTGTTTACAACCTGCTTATTCTCCAGTTTTTATTACACTTGAGAAAAAGCGTATTCGTGGGTGGCGACGTATCCTAATACAGGTGATAACTGTGCCTAATTTATGTCCGTGGGTCTCAAAATTCATTCCTGGACTTTTTATAACTGGATTTCAAGTAAATATCATACATTTCTTAAAGGAGACAAAGAGGAAATGTCATAGTGGACTGGTTTGTGCTTCATATCAAACAGCATAGTTTCCCAGAAGCTGCTGTCAATTATGTAATAAACTCCGCTGAAAGTTCTGTACTTTATAGAAACATTATCCAGAATAAAGCTATTATTATTATTCTTACTCATTTATTTTATTTAGGATATATACATTAGGCAAACGTTTAATTATCTAACTAGAAATCATAATCAAGTGAGGAATACTTACCAACACTTTGGGAAAAACGATAAACGATATTATTACTCCGTGATAGGATTTTGATTAATATAAGCAAAATATTGAAGGCCACACATCACACGCTGATAACATTAGACTCTTTAAGTCGAAAACTAGATTAAAATTCACATTAAGTCACCCAAATACATACACACACAAACACGCAGACCTGTCACTCGAAACGCATCAAATACTTATCATAATATGTTTCACACAACCTGTGCACATTTTACACATGTTGAAATACTTTGTTAAATAAACATCACATCAACCAACCTGAAAAAAAAAGTATGGAGGTGTGTAGAAGTGACTTGACAGCATCTCACTAACTCACACACACAAACATACATACTCACTGTCTCACTAACAACCCTACTATCCACTCAACTACATCAAAAAACTTGCTTTCATGTGGGTATATGTACGCATTTTTGTTTAGTTCTATCTACATCAAACAGATGTTGTTTTTGTATTTTTTTTGAGTTGATATTTGTACCAGTAACACCGACATAACAATACTCAGAAGTTTGAAAGAGACAAGCACTAAAAGATACTGACTGATAACATGCAAATTCCTTCAAAGGATGAAAACTAAACGAAAAAACGGGAAAAAAAAAACACCGATATCACCAATCAACCGAAACTGGTTAATTCGCAGTTATACCTGATTACTTGCTATTTAGCAGACAATCACCTTCGATATAGTGACAGTACTCAGATGCATAACTATTTGTGTGTGTATTTGTGGGTGCGTGTGTGTGGCACAACTTGGCATTGTCCTAGTGACTATCTTCAGTGTGTACCCACCATCATTACTACTGATCTGAGAATTAAACTATCTCATGCATATTTCCAGTCTGATCTGAATAGGAGACAAGATTTTCAGGTGAAAATTTCTTAAAATAAGCACAAATCACATTGGAAAAACAAGCAAAACACATAAACACACAACCCACTTCAGAAATGAAAAATGAAATTTTCTTCTCATAAGTACACAGTAGGTGATCTGTTTAATACACACACAGCACATATATTTATCATGCATGAATCAGGGGAGATTATCGTGAATCCAGCTCGACTACTGATTGAATGCCCGCAGTTTAGAAACATCTATATCATTACTAGTACTACTACTACTACTACTAACATACATACATACATAATATATACGAACTTTATTCTGGAAATTATATGTGATTTCTTGCAAAATCTATTTACTTGTCGTATAGAATGCTTCAAGTTAAGAAAAATATTCATCAATAGTATTATCGTATGCTGCAACATCGTTCTATCTGAAAGGAGACTCACTCCTCTGCGATATATTCTCTTTTAAGGAGCAAAGACAGCTTGGAAGGTTGGAAGTCAATTAAAAATCTGTGTGATTTCAATTTTGCGATCCAAACATTGAAACAACAGGAAACGTGTGAAAAAATGGAGGTAGCCTGATGATTTTATACAGGCCGCCAAATCACTGAGTTGTTTTTTTAAAAATATTTTTGAAGTACACGAGACCTTGATGTTACATTCAGCTTCAAAAAGTCTAAAATTATCATCCACATTATCTGATATTTGGATCACTATCAGGTTGCTAAACAGAAATATGTGGTCTTATATATGTCCAAACCAAGTTCACTTTTAACAGTTTGAAAAAATTTGGGCATTGGGTATATGATATTCATTATAATAAAGGTTGTTTGTATTTCCCAATGAATGAAAACAAAATGAATCAAAACATCAGACACACTTCAAAGCAACTTTGTCCATATAAAAGACCGAATCCCTAAAGATTCTCTATCTAATTGTGTCTATGAAATAAAATGCTTGGAATGTGATGCGATATACATCGGACAAACATCACGAGAAATCAAAATCAGAAGAAATGAACACCGTAGAGCATCTGTTCGACCACCAAGAAATCCAGTTGAACTATAAAAACTTGAAAAATCATCAGCCATAGGTCTACACGCTATAGAATCAGGCCACAAAATTGATTTTGACAATATTGAAATAATCCAGAAAAAGCATTTCAGAAATCACAAAGAACGTCTAATATCAGAAGCACTTCATATCAAGTGGAATCCAAATTGCCTGAATAGGAATGATGGACTAAAACAGAATCTGACCTGGTTACAACACCTCCCTCCTCCATGAAGTGACAAAATCAACACGAATGTCATATGCAAGTTCATTATGTAAGCACACACTGCCTTTATAATTTTACACACTGATCAAATCCAATAATCTACACTTGATTTTGTTATCTTTACCAATTGACCAACTTGACAACGAAAAATGCCCCCAGACAGACGAACGATGATCAAGTTAGTAAACTTTATTTTGATATCATAACAGACGTACTATTACCTTTGTTATTTGGTTTAGTAATCTTCATTGCTATTTGAATTTCAATATGTCCTTTTAACTTGACCTAAGTCTATTTTTTCTCAGCTTTTAACTCTTTGTCATATATATGCTGAGATTTTGTAAATTCCGGTTTAATAATACTTTGATAAAGCTGTTAGCAGCAGCATTAAATAGCGAAACGTCAGTAAAAACAATATCGTTTTGTTTTTCATTCATTGGGAAATACAAAAACCTTTATTATAGAAATATATATTGAAATAAACTTCAGATAATTATAATATCAAATATGAGTGTTTATGCTATTTACTTTCAGAAACTTTGTATTTTCATGTCAATATCAAATAAACTTCTTAAACTTGTATATTAAATAACATCAGCGAAATGTGTCACGTTACAAAACAGCTCAGAAAGTAAACACCAGTTTATATGCCATTGTGTCACAACAAAGAGAAATGAGCAAACGTTAAAGCTTCAGTTATCCCCACTAGAATATCTACACCTCCACCGCACACAATATCGCTGAAATCAGCAGTCAGTGACTTCATGGATTCATCAAATGTTTGCATCTGTTCAATTTGGACTATCTTTTCTTCCTTTCATGGCTCAGATTGTGCCTATTCGAAGAATTGATTGTAACATAGAAAGAGAGTTCTCAGTTTATTCACAGAGTTAATCAGTGTGACACTTTTTCATAGTAATATTATTTCTGTGCTGATTGATGAACAGGACCACTGGAACAGAAATGAAAATCTGAGTCGTAGCAAGACTTGAACCAGTGACAACTGACCTATATCAGCTGAGCTAAAAGACTTAACTTCTCACCACAGCATCACTGCATCGCAAACTTCAAACACAATGGTCCACTGTCATGTGGATAAGTGTTGGATTAGTAATTTGGAGATTGGTGGTTCGAATCTATTAACGACCCGGTATTTTCATGAGTTGAACTTATTAAATGTTCCTCAGCGTTACAGATGAAATTTATGTAAGTTTAACTGAAGTCTGAATATGTATGGTGAAATGTTGAAATACGCGCTATATCTATTTTCAATGGTTTCAATATACAGATAAGTCATTATTCTAATAAACATCAATATTACCTATATATAAATTAAGGTGTAAGTTTATTATTGTGAACTACATGCATGCACACAATCGATTCATTTTTTTATTATAAACAATTTTAAATAATAAGTTAGTTAGTATTATTACCATTATTTATCTTATTCTTTCCATCTCTAAGTACAGCATAGGACTTTAAGTGCCTTGAAATTTCAGTGGCAGTGGTGTTGTTGTTTTTACGGAGTGTGATTGCTATTCTAACGCTTCCCCAAGCTTCCCTCTTTTCTGGGGTCACTGTTGGTTAGTAAACCCAGTGAGGTTTAGGAGTTCGTTTGCGGAGGGTCGAATCCAGACAATCTGAGAGGTTGAGGGAGTATTCTATCACTATTTGTCACTGAAATATACTCGTCGAAGAAGAATCTATGAAGCTTAGCTGTTGGCCTTTTAGTCACCAGGAGCTTCACTGTCAATAATTAACGTCTACTACCTACTACCAGAGCGTTAACAGTTCACTGGTAGAATGTTCATCACCGATTTACATGGTTCATGTTCATTTCCCGGCCACCACCGACTTAGCCTAATAGCCCATAGTAAGCTAGAAAACAGGGAAAATTAGGCGTGAGGCTACCAACTCCACCCAATAAAAACAATAACACCACAGCTACTGAAACTTCAAACCTGAGCCCTATGTTCCACTCAGAATGCAAGGAATGACAAGACATCTTAGTAGATAGAAATATCTTTCGAATCCACGTCATTATTTCCCTCATATTTTAGTCGACACAAATACTCCAATACGTGCCGCTTGTGCAACTGCGGATAATCATTAATTTGATTGTGATTCTTTGAAGAAGTTAATATTGCTACGAGTTAGCTGTTGTATTGTGTTGCTATTTTCATTTCTCAGAGTTGCATTAGATGTCTCTGCTTTTGTGGTGGTGGTACTTTTAAAGCTCTTTGTTATTTCATCTATCGCTGAAAAGTGGCAGCAATGTCGCCTACATATTTTTCCAAGTGATTGTGAAAATTAGTGTATATTTTCCCGTTTGCTTTATGCAGAAACTGTCAAAGTTATGCACTCATCCACACACATACGAAAGTGTGCACAGTTTACGAGAGACGCTGACGAAGTGAGTGATTGAGTGAGTGATCAGAGTTTATTGTTATTCAGTTTAATGAATGCAAAGTGTTCTATCCTATTACACCATAAAGATATGTGAAATGAAATTGTAATTGCCCTTGTGAATATATATATATTTTTTTCCTTCACGTTCCCCAGTGGAACATAGGGCTTCAAGCTAATGGCTTGAAGTTTCTGTAGCAGTGTTTAATTTTACAGGATGGGGTTGCTAGCCTCATGCCCAACCTTTCTTCTTCACCAGCATTATTTCTGGCTCAACGAGGTAAAGGAGTGCGTCTGTGGCCGGGGATCGAACCCCGGACCATGTTCATGGTCGGCGAGCGTCCTAACCGCTATGCCACCGACGCATATATATATATATCACATAATCATTCAATTAGTTGTCTATCAGGTTGTCAGTGAGTCAGTCAGGACTATCTGTCAGATAGGACTAGATACATTACACCAGTTACTGACTAGTGTCCAATAAAAAATATCCAACACAGTCCTACAGGAGGTCAATCGTGAGCCCGAATAGCTCAGTGGTAACGTCTCTGACTGCAGCACTGGGTGACACGGGTTCGAATCTCACAAGGGACATGAGTTCCTTCAAGGTTGCAAACACGCCTTGCTGACAATAGCCAACTAGCACGAAATCTAGGTCAGGCAAGGCTTCCTGTGGCCGATTGCCTCCAATTATCTAATACACATTAATATCCGTTTAAAAATTTGTATTACAAAATCTCAATTACATTTACAATAAGTTAAAATCAGACGGACTGGGACAATTCATGTACATTTAAAACAAAAAAAATAAATTTGTTTAGGATTTCGCCGTCATTTATTATCATTATTCATATTGTGATTTCTATTAATATTATTTAAAACATGAAAAGCTACTTTTTGTAATATATATATATATATATACATAGTAAAGGTGAAAATTAGCTCAAGGAAGAAACTATGGCTTCTTTTAGCATACAGACAACTTTATATTACCATTAAATAAACAATACTACATTATTTAAACAGAGCGCTTGCGCGGGCTATCACGCATACAAACAAATTCATCATTATAATATATGAAACAGTAATTTATATCGGTATAACGGTTCTCAACTTACACAAAGCAGAATAATGTCATACCCGATTCATTTCCTTTTTCGTGTAACTTCTATGCCTAAATCTTGCACAACAAAATTTGAAGCTTAAAATGAATATTGAACAAGTGAACGTAAAGAGACTAAAGTACACTTGCACAACACACACACACACAAACAGATACTGGGACATTCAGTGTACATATATAATCAGACGTTGTATAAATATTATTATTATTCAAAAAGAAAGGGAACAGAAGACCTATCTGTATTCAACTTTATAAAAACACTTCCCAATACTGTTCTAAACATTGAAAGAGACAAAAAAGAAACATTCACCGACGGACTTTCCTATCATATTTCACGTGCTTAATTTAATTTTTTAATTTTGATTACAGCTTGATTCCACACCGAATTTTCAGTACAAGTATGGAATTTTCAGCATGGATATCGGTAGCCCAAATTTCAGGCCGACCATAGATATCGGGTGTGCGCCGGCAGGGGATCGAACCCCGGACCATGTGCATGGTCGGCGAGAGTCCTAACCACTGTGCCACCGACGCTTAATAAAATTAAAACAATTTCAGCGAAGGTAGTCAGTCAGTCTTTGAAATTAAATGACCTAGAAATATTCACTTCTGTGAAACTAATTACAACTGAGTTTGGCTTTTGAAACAGTGGGTGCAGGGTGTGAATCTCTGCTGTGATAGCATCATCACATTACTCAATAGGGATGCAGGTGAATCAAGCTGACGGGTCTCAAATACACTAAGTGGTGACCAATTTCATACGTTTAGACCTTGAAGTTCGTTGCGGACTGAATTTTGTCAGTCACTTTTGCATTGTGGTCACCATGACTCACCATTGCAGTGAACTTGGAAATGGTGTTTGATGGTTGAAGGCGATTGGGAAGAAGCTCTAGCTGACCTAGGTTTCGTGTTTGTTAGCACTCGTCAGTTAGGAAGGCGGATTTGCAACTATAAAAGAACTCATATCCCCTCTATTGTCTTAAATATGAGGGAATGCGCATCCTGGATTCCACTATAAGCCCCTATTGGTCAAATAACACCATAGTTACTTCAAGGCATCACCAGAGCGTGCGTATTACAAGCTGATGGATGAGTCAAGTCAGACTGGGAATTTCGGCACAATATAATCAATCAAGAGGAAAATCGAAAACACAATTCCAATAAAAAGTTACAACTGCGTTCATTAAGCCTTAATAAAAAAAGGTTGACTGTTGAATATCGAAGTTATCTACTAATGGCTTAATGGTATACGAACTCGCCAGCCTTGTAACCAGAAGGTCCTGGGTTCGAACCCCGGTGGATGCGTACTACTGAAGAGTCCCAAACTACGACGAAACAGCTGTCCAGTACTCCCTGCAGGTTTTCCAATGGTTCTCTAACCAATGTCAGCTCATGATGAAATCCTGAAACTAATCAACCAAATCCCTACAAACCAACACTTGAATCATAAAGAAGTCACACCGACAAGAAAGTTCAAATTCCAAGTCGATAAAAATGAACAATAGAGACGTAAAAATTAACAACTAATCACTACAATTATAAGTTTGTAGACCGTTACGATATTACGAATAATTTCCTGGAATAATTTCAGCGTCGATTCAGATTGAATCATTATAAATTATTCATAATAATAATCAAGACAATGGTTGTCAGGAGATACAATTGTATCATTCATGGGGAATTCAAATAATTCCATTTCATACTAAAACCTGAGCTGAAGAAGTTGTCCAGAAAGACAACGAAAGCTTCGCAATTAAATAAACCGGCTCAGAGAACACAACTCTAAATGACTTAAAGTGTAACTCAGTGGTCAAATAGTATCAGTATTAAATCCCTAAGTTAATAAAAAAGAAATAATTCTGAACACTCTTTTCTGTTATACTAGCTGACTCACGTCTTAATTAATTGATTCTTTCATTTCTGTGTGATTCCCGATAACTTTTCTTCAATCACTATGGATTTATTATGCAAAACAAAACTTATAATATCTATTTCCGTCCCAAGAATCCAGAGAATACTAGACAGATGACTGTTCTCAGTGTTAGACACTTCAATGATTGACACCAGGGCATTCAGGTTACAACGTGAACATGGGTTTATTACTACTCCATTCATGGGTAAAAATCCAATGGCCTAATGAATTCTAATTCCTGCCAGTTCACGCATGACACACGGAATCAGCGCCACCCAACATCACCTTCAACCTGACAGACCTTAACATTTTCTCATCCAGTCTACCTTGAAGTCTGTCACTAATTAGAAGTGAAATAATATTCAGACAGCGGTTTCAAGATGAACTGATGATACCACTACTAATAACTTAGTCAATATACTAATAATGATAACAATAATAATAACGGCTTCATTCCAATTAGTACGTTTGGTACAGTATGGAATTCTCGGCATGTAGTACAATATTACATCTAATTTTCTATTGATATTACACAGTAAGGCAAAAAACGATTATCAGGAAATTTACATTTATAATAGTGTCATTGAAATAAAGTGTTGTTGAGTTGTTTTATATTTAGTCATATGAGCATAAAGTCTTCTGTAATTGCTACTCTTCTTACCTGAGGTGATGCACAGAGAGGGTTGTTGTTTAAAGAGAATGCTTAGAGTCCGACAGGAGTTCAAATGTCTGTCTGACTAAGGGAAACCTCTCACTCGCCCTACCGACAGATCTTAATGCCCTTCGTAATGTAACAATATTTCTATTAAACAGTCCATGAAAGACTAAGGGGGAGGGGGCAATAAAGAGAAAAAGGTAGAATACAGGAGTTTACAAACTGTAAAACTAGAGACTGAGTGGTACCTTATGTATAAGGTTAAACAAAATATCTTTCCAGATATTAACATGTGCGTTGGTGGCATGGCGGTTAGGACGCTCGCCGAACATGCACATGGTCCGGGGTTCGATCCCCGGCCGACGCACTCCTTTACCTCCCTAGGCCAGAAATAATGCTGGTGAAGAGGAAAGGTTGGGCATGAGGCTAGCTACCCCATCCTATAAAAATAAACACTGCTACAGAAACTTCAAGCCACAAGCTTGAAGCCCTATGTTCCAATGGGGAACGTGAAGGTATTAACATGATGTAGGAAGACCAGAAAAGCTCAGAGGAAAGACATAATCCATGGTTGACTTAGTTGTAACTTCAGTACCTTCTATGATACATACATGAAGCATGTAATAGTTGACTTTATAAACACGTTAAATGGAAATTTTTTTTTTTACAAATCATCCGTTGAACTGATAACATCTTCACTGTCTGCTGAATACCTTTCAGAGATCAGTTTGTGCTGATATGAATTATTTAGAGAATACAAAAAGTACTGTAGGTGATGTTTTAAAGTGTTTAACAGGCAGATAAATGGTGGGAGACAGAGACATTGATATACGTGTATACATGGTAATGTAATTGTATGTCGCCACAATTTGACAAAATCCTGTGTCAGACTTTTAACTACATGAGAACATTAAAAAATTAAAAATGAATAGAAAGCAGAATAACATCATCAGGGTGATGAAATAAGTTGAAATGAATAAGAGTAGCTAAATATTAACTAAAGCAAAATACTGACGTATTTTTAGAGGATTGGTTATGTTTCGATTAATATTTTAAGTTGAACTGATTCGCTCCCATGATTCACCATGATTCTGGTGAATTCTGGACATCCAGCCCCATATGATGAAAAGTCCTTCAAAGCCACATATAAGATCCAATCCAACCTACCAAAGGGAGTGGAATCAAGACATCTAGGAATAGCTGAGGCACTGGTGATCCAAAAACTCAAGCCTATTCTATGTGTCCAAAAGAAATACATCCAACCGTTGTCCCACGTTTTTTTCTTTTTTTTATTCCTTCACGTTCCCAGTGAAACATAGGGCTCCAAGCTAGAGGCTTGAAGTTTCTGTAGAAGTGTTTATTTTTACAGGATGGGGTTGCTAGCCTCATGCCCAACCTTTCCTCTTCTCCATCATTATTTCTGGCTTAGCGAGGTAAAGGAGTGCGTCTGTGGCCGGGGACCGAACCCCGGACCATGTGTATGGTCGGCAAGCGTCCTAACCGCTGTACCACCGTGGCCATCATGAAAAGTCAGTCCCACCAATAATGATTATCCTATTACCTTTCTTGTCCAACTTTCCCGTTTATTTGTTATATTTACCTTTTAAATCCCTATCTGCATTATTAGATTTGGTTACTGTTTTTTTAATTTTTATATGTCCGAACCTCCTAACCATTTCACTAATACTACATCCTTAACCCGTATTTATACAAACTGACTATTTTTCTAGTAATTATAATCCTATTTTGTCTTTTCTACCCTATCTTCCTAATTATTACACATTGTAATTTTTAATTTGACCTTTGGCCTGAAATATTTCTAGAATAGTGCCACTACCTATCTTCTGTTTATTACATTTAGTAATTTTCTGAATCTGACCTCAGACCGGAAATAATTCTGGAACTTTCTCACACATGCAATATAAATACACGAATGTACAGCTTAGTTGACGGTGACTTCGTCGAAGAGAGAATTTTCTTCTCTACAACCGTCTTTTTAATAATTCCTATGATCTAATGTGTATATTCCGTGATTCATGTATCCTAAATGGCACTGAAGTTATAACTAAGTCGAATGTTAAATACCTTAGATTATACCTTCCCTCTGATCTTTCCTATACTTCATATATCATGATAGTTGATGGAAAGATACTCCATTAACCTTCTACATAAGGAAGTTAAGACAGTATGCTTTTACAGTTTTTTTTTAACTCTCATATTTTGCCTGTTCTTCTTTATTATTCCCCCTTAAAGTTTCCTGGGTAACCTGAATAAAAAGAACTTTGTTCCACTGTGAAGGTCACTGAAGGTTGTCAGTAGGGCAAGTGGTGTGCCTTTAAGCTAACTCACTGATATTATCATTAACAGATATTTGAAGTGATGCCAGAAATCGGTGGGGAAAAATTGACCAGTTGGAATCTCACCATTGTTGTTTCTATTGACAACTCTACCCTGACGACTCATCAGATAAGACTAGAAGAAATTATGAAGGACTTCACGCTCTAACAACTAAATATAACAACTCAACAACACCTTATTCGAAAAGCATTTTATGTGATGAAAAAAGTTTTAGACATGAAATTACAAACTTAATACGAAATAGCAAACAAAATGACACCTTTTATTCCCCTTATCACATTATTATGTTGTTGTCACTATTTCTATTACTTTTTAAACTTGCAATTTTACACTTATATTCTTGTGTATCTGCGAGAGCAGTTACATTGGGAGAACAGAAAGAAGGGAACACCTCTGATTTTCTGAACATGTGCCGAAAAGCCTACTTGTCTCAAGGGAACAAACTCTTATAATAGCGCTATTACCAGACATCTGCTCGATACGGGTCATGAGGTGGAAATCGCGAAATCCTTTAAAATTATCAATTATCCTCAAGTTTGCCGAAGCAATTTCTATCAAACGCTTGAAACCAGATTTATGTGTGTTCAGAAAGAAGCAGTTATTAGTCTTTCCTTGCCCTGGTAACTGGATGTCTTTATTCTCCCATTTGATTACGTAATCTTTGGCTTTAACCTCACCCCTTTTATAATTTGTAATTTTGCTTGTCTCTTGTTTCTATGATTTGAGTTGAACTCAGTATATTGTTACCTAATTTATTAGTCACTCAGCATCTTATGCATCTCTCGTCTTTATTACGTAACTCCTTTACCATTGTATGCATACATTTATTTTGTTTAAACTTGAACTGCCTGTGTAAAAACTGTATAAGCGCAATTTTCTGAGCACTGTTCACTAATTACGGAACCTTCGTCAACTAACATGAGAATTTGCAAGTATGTTAAAACTTTTCTGTACATGAACTTAGTAATAATTTATTTAGGCTGTAAGCAGCTGATGAGAAGCCAACGGAATAAATAATGGTACCATATTATTCTGCACAAACCACTGTTGTTCTTGCTTTATTCAAACTTATATTTTCATTTACAGTATTATTAGTGTAAAGGTCTTGGTAATTATTTCCCTCCTTAAAATGTCATATGTTAGAAGGAAATTAAGTTGAATATTGTACTGCATGCTGAGAATTCCACGCTGTTTGGAATCACACAGATCAACTGATTTCACTTTCGACTGATTGATTGATTTCTATTATACTTCCTTTCAACTAATTCAATCAAGCCGTCTCATATTAGCACTTTCTGACTGGTGGTGGCAAGCAGTGGAATACACAAAGCACGGTTTCGTCCTATTTGACGCTTCCCAGTTTCATATACACGCCTCTCAAATGTGACTTAAACCTCAGTTAAAAACTTTTAAATGTCAAGGCTTTATCCATTGGAATATTGAGCCGTAACATCCAACTTAAGCATGCATCGTTATTGATAGAAACTTGTACAGTGGCAAGTTTTGTGAATGACTACAATCCTTCCACCATCCAAATCATCTTAACATCATCAATTGCCTACTGAATTTAGATTCATTTTCAAGTGTTGGTCAGCACATACTTGATTTATTTCAAGTTAGAACATGAAGTGACTTCAGTCAGAGAATCACTGAAAACCAGAAGCGAGTACTGGATAGCTGTTTCGTCTTTGTACGTGACCTTTCAACAGTATGCGGCCCTGACCTCATCAGGGACCGAAATCAAGACTTTCGGGGTTACAAGGCGAGTTCATTGACCATTTTAGTCATTGACACGAAACTAAATGACACAGGAATTCAAACTTCTACCAATTTGAGACATATAGCGCAAACGTCACTCAATTTCCTCAGCTACACTGATCACGACTTATCATTTGATTGTTAGATTTTTAGCTAGTAAGGAGTACCGTTGGCACACACTCACAACAAGAGGGGCTATTCCAATTAACTATGGTCTAAATGAGGCGTAATAAATATTAGTATTGAAGAAATAGGCCCAGGTTGATTAAATAATCACTATAAAACCTACTCGTATTGAAAATAGGCTTCATCTAACAAATGACTGAAAAGTGAATCTATTTGTGCCAAGAAAGACAGAAAAATGGAAATAATTCAAAGGTCTGACAGTCTCACAGTTATCGGTTACCCATAAAACTCTCAATTAAATACTGTTGTTGCTACTGAAAAGAGAATCTCATTTATAGAGTAACATTCGAATCAGCTGCCACTAAAATTACTATTCCCACAGCCTACTAACTAAGCTATGGACTAAGTCTTCTTTAGCACGTCTCGTAGCTCAGCTGATAGATCACCGGAGTAAGTAGTTCTGTGGCGGCTAGTTCAACTGCTGCTGTCCATAAACCAGATTTTCATTTTACGTTCAGCGACCATCCTCCATCACACTAAGAGCAGTCTGTCAAACTCAGGATTATTTCAGATAGTCCGACTATCATATAATTTTTTTTTTGGATTACAGCTTGATGCCACACCGTATTTTGGTACAAGTATGGGATTTTCAGCATGGATATCGGTAGCCCAAATTTTGCAGACCGACCATAGATCTCGGGTGTGCGCCGGCGGGGGGTCGAACCCCGGACCATGTGCATGGTCGGCGAGAGTCCTTACCACTGTGCCACCGACGCACAAGTATATGATTATCTTAATTGGACACTAGTAACTAGTGTGACGTGTCTAGTCCTTTCTTTGGTGCAGACTGAATTCTATCAGTCAGGCTTTGCAGTGTGACCACCATTCTAGGTAGCTCGCCATCACGGTGGCACATTGATTTGATGATATTAGATAGTTGGAGGCAATCGGCCACAGGAAGCCTCTCACCTAGGTTTCGTGCTAGTTGGCACTCACCAGTCAGCAAGGCGTATCTGCAACCTTGAAGGAACTCATGTCCCTTCTGAGATTCGAACCCGCGTCACCCAATCAAACTACCCACTACAGTCCTACAGGAGGTCAATCGCGAGCCCGAATAACCGGTTCAGTGGTAACGTCTCTGACTGCAGCACTGAGTGATGCGGGTTCGAATCTCACAAGGGACATGAGTTCCTCCAAGGTTGCAGATACGCCTTGCTGACTGGTGAGTGCCAACTAGCACGAAACCTAGGTCGCAAGGCTTCCTGCCGATCGCCTCCAACTATCTAATATCATCAAGTATATGATTGCCCTATAATATTAATAACAGTGATCTTTACTCGTATTGAACGCTATCTATGTAGGCAATCAATCAATCAGTCAGTTAACCTGTCTTCGGATTAACGCAGGTTGTTTTTTTATCCAAAGACCTACGTTAGTTGACTGAATATACCATATGAATTTATTAACAATAACAATAGTAAAGCAATAAAATGACATTGTTGATATTCTCTATCGGTTTTAATATATTTTTTTTCCTAGAAAACTATTCATCCTGCTTTCATTTTATGACTCTGACTAAAGAAAATTTAATGCCAAGCTTAGCATATTACTTTTCTATATTAATGTCATTATTATTATTATTAATGTACCCACGGATAGTAAAATCTTTTATTACCTAACACAGGAAGGATAAACGCAAAAGAGAAATAAAATAAGTTAGAATTAAGTTTTCAGTAATACTGAACATGAATGTTAACACCCACTGTGACTTCCATCCCCTATCCACCCACCCACACTCACCTTCAAACTCTACAAATAAATCTATACGATCATCGCCGGTAACGAGATCATCATCTTCACTGCATAATTACTAGATCTTTGAATTTCTTTGTTTATATGTGTTCATTAACTAGGGACCCATTTTTATGATCGCTAGTCGACCTTGAAGTTAAATTCAAAAAACATTAAAGTTATTAATTAGGATGGGTTATATTTCTGTCACGATAATAACAATTGTTGTTATTACTATTACCACTACTATTATTAGTAGTAGTGCTAGCAAACTCCAGACTAATTAAGATGGTAGCAAGCAGAAACACGAGACACACACACAAACTTCAAATATCTGAGTTATTAGTTTATCATTATCAAGGAATAAATGCTCTTTTGTATAGGTCAAGTGCATGTTTCTTTTTTGGCGTTTTTGTGTCCACTGAGTTGTATTGTGAAGCCTTCACTACCTTTTTCAACACACACACCATTATCAATAAGTATGAGACAGACAGTTTCAAATTTTGACTCAATTTACTGAACTTCCTGTGCGTCGGTGGCATATCGGTTAGGATGCTCGCCGACCATGAACATGGTGAGGGGTTCGATCCCCGGCCACAGACGCACTCCTTTACCTCTCTAAGCCAGAAATAACGCTGGTGAAGAGGAAAGGTTGGGCATGAGGCTAGCTACCCCATCCTGTAAAATAAACACTGCTACCGAAACTTCAAGCCACAAGCTTGAAGCCCTATGGTCCACTGGGGAACGTGAAGGAAAAAGAATACTGAATTTCCACTGGGTACTCATAGGATGTTTGGTGATGGTGTCAGAGATTTAAGTGTTAAGACTATCGTAATATGCCTAGACCAGTAACTTCACCGATTCTAGTCGGGTAATGTACCAGCAAACTATGCCACTGGTGCTATTACACCTCACTTAGGCGTCATAAATTTACGCATCCAGAAACACACTGACATTGTTTTGTATAATAAATTCTTTATCATTTCAGTATCCTCTTACATATCAAGAGATTGAGGGTATTATGGTTACAACGAGATATTATTTGAGCGTTCCATCGTCTTTTTTAGTTATCAAGATTGTTAAGAATTATAAATTAAACGTTATTCACTATCGACTGATCAATAGGGTGACCTCGTCAAAAGAATCTAAGAAAATTCTTCTAAATATCATAAGTTTTTGTACTAACTCATTATTAGTAGAATAGTTACAAGGTGAATTCCCTCATGAACCGAAATCATTCAGTGAACCTCTAAAAACCACAAAACACTGGACATCTGTGTTGGCCTACTCTCAGATTCTTCAGCAGTGCATACCCACGACCTACAGGACCTGCAAGATAACGCCATTGACGATCTAGCTACCGGACTGAAACCCCAATATCCCATGAATTCTACACTTCTGTCGATTGTGTTTAATAATACTGAATAGTCGATACGATGAGAAGGCCTTCAGGTGAGATCATATGCCACACACCTTCGAGTAGAGCCTGCAATGGATTGGGAGTCCGAAAGGGAATATGTGAAAAAGATAAGAGAAAAGAGTACAGTCCGGATGTGCTGTAGAAACCTGATATTTCAGGAAGGAATAATATTGTCATAAGATTAACGCTAATTGCACCTGCTCATTAATGTACACATTACAGCTATATCACCCATATTGAAAACATTAAAACAAATCAAAATATCTTCATTGTTTAACTGAATCATAGTAAATAGTATTTTTGTCAGTTCATTCAAACTATCCTGGAGGTTACTTAGTCTGAAATTAGAACAGTTTGGTACTGTTATACCTTTTTTTCCCGCTTATCTTGTATATTTATGTGGGAAATACCTTATTTAGGCTTATTTTAGGCGCCATAAAGATTTTGACTACACTGAATTATTAAAACAACAAAAATTGTAAAGATATTCTCTCTTCTTTAAGAAAAAAAAAGATACTTACGTTCTCTTACGTATAATTATAACAGGAATAATAATTGAGAGAGTAATGATGAGTAATTAGTAATATGTCAATGAAGTAGTGGAATAATGACGCCAGAGATAATGTAGTAGCTCATTTTCCTCAGATAATGTCTACATGAAACAAAATACATTCGATAGGTTAAATTAGGGTATACTGTAAGGTGGGAACTGTGTAAAATATATACTGCACAGCAGCACGTTTCGTCCCACCTGTGACTCATCAACTGAACATCAAACATTATTCAGTTCACGTATTATGAAATTCTAAAATCTTTATTGTTGATACTAAACAATGAGATTCAACAAAAAAACACGTACACTGACAGTCCCCCACGAACAAACAAGACATATGGATGATTTGTCACAGGATTTCATCATCAGCTGACATTGGTTAGAGAATCATTGGAAAACCTGCAGGGAGTACTGGACAGCTGTTTCGTCCTAGTTTGGGACTCTTCATCAGTACGCACCCACCGGGGTTCGAACCCAGGACCTTCTGGTTACAAGACTGGCGAGCTCGTATACCATTAAGCCACTGAGACCCGATCCAATGGCCAGCCCATGAATTCTAACTTCTGCCAATTCACGATATAGCGCAACCGCTAGCCAATGTCTTCGGCGAGTATTTGTCCTCACACCCGACCTGCTGCACCCTACTGGTCACGACTTCCCACTGGAACCCCAGGTAACTACCTACCTGGGTTCGAACCCCGGTGGGTGCGTACTGCTGAAGAGTCCCAAACTAGGACGAAACAGCTGTCCAGTACTCCCTGCAGGTTTTCCAATGGTTCTCTAACCAATGTCAGCTCATGATGAAATCCTGTAACCAATCAACCGAATCCCTACAAACCAATACTTGAATATGGATGATTTGATAAATAATAATTACAAAAAGATTTTCAAAAAAGACAACAAAACAGGATGGTAACGCAGATGGAAGTGACAAAAAAAAACAAAATGAAATGAACGGAAGAAGAAGAGGAAAATTTGCACACAACACACTATCTAAGTCACCATGGCACACATATTATTTCATATAGACTGGATTGAATGACCATCGCACAGTTTAACTGTTAACTTGTTAAATCAGTAAGAGTGAGAGACAACAGAGAACTGATAGAGATAAGTAGATAGAAGAAAGACAGAGACTAAGAGAGAGAGAGAGGCAAGATTAAAAAGATTAATCTAAACAACATTCAACTACAAACAGAGTAATATCATATACACTCAAATGAACAACACTCGGACACAATTACAATTTTGTCTGTTATTTGTAAACTGGCTGGCTGGCTAGCTAGCTAGCTAGTTAGCTAACTAGCTGGTTGACTGGTTGACCGGTTGACTGAACAAATGCAATCCAATCTGAATTGGATTGGATTCTCTAGCCTATAGATCATTGGACTTGTCAGATTTCGGTTACAGAAGATAAATATCTATTTATCACAAATGATTGTTTGTGTGTGTGTGTGTGTGGGTAAGTCTACAAGATAGGAAACAGATTTATTATTTGAATGTGTATGGTGTTTATGCGTCTATATATACACACACTAGATTGGATAAATCAACTGACATACTGTCGTTTGTTTATAAATAATGTTATTACTAGTGGAGTGAAGATATTGAATAACCAGCTGTTCAGTTGATTTTAATAGCATTAAATTGGCAGAAGTTAGAATTCAAAGGACACTGCTTATCGTCACACAAGTAGCTAAATCATCACCGGGTTCACTTTGTAACCTGAAGGTCTTGGTTTCGATCTCTGGTTGGGTTATGTATGCGGAGTGCTAAAGAGTCTCAAACTAGGACGAAACATTCCTCCAGTACACTCTGACAGTTTTAAATAGTACTCTGACTGGCGTTTCTTCGTGAAGTAAAACTACTTGAAAGTAGTGTAGATGACGAATAACAAGAAGTATTGAATTAGAGTTTCGTGAAAATCTGGAGCACTTCAGTAATGTGCAACGACAACACTATGGAAGATTCAACTGAAGACGTTTAAAAATTACTATCTTTCAGCCAGTGAATGGGAGTGGATAACGCTTTGGGGTTTGAATTGACGGGTGTCATGTTCCAGTCTCTGTGAGAACTGCATTGCTCATCGGAGAGGTACGCGTACACATCCAGTTGACTAAAGTGTCCCAAAAAAGGATTAAACGCGATTCCTGGATTCCACTGCTAATTAGCGTCATTAAAAAAAGACAGTTTCAAAGCCATTTATATATAGATTTCACATTTATTCATCTTAGTTGAAAGTGTTTGGAGTTGAAGCAGCGTAACTAAGTTCTCACAGCGTACATTCCATTTACATCTTATATACAATACTGATAAGGTTGCTATTTTTGTAACTTCTAATTTTAAACCAGAAGAATATTATTTAAACTTGATCACTGATTAATTACAAACCATTCTGATACTAAAAAGAAATGGCAATGGATTGGAGACACACTGACGAAACCGTTGAGTGATATCACACACCAGACAGACCCTCGAGTGGGACCTGAATGAGAAACAACGAGTTGGGTGTGGGTCCCAGAGTCATATGAAGGTGATTGTCTATGTGTGTGTGTGAAGGAAATGAAAGATTATGGACAATCGTGGAGCCAGCTAGAGAAGACCACAGAGAAAAGGATGGAATGGAGATGTGCTAAGAGAGTAATAATGACAATAAATACTCCTGACGTCTTACTCATCTAGAGATTTACAACATGAAATTATTAGCTTTTGAAATATTCTCTTCACAAATACACGTATCGGTGTTCGTGTGGTTGCGTTCTCTGAGCTGGATAGTCAATTTGTGAAGCTATCACCACCTTACTAGGTGACATCTTCAGCGCATGCTTCAATTTGAAGTGAGCTTTTAGATTTCTCCACGAGTTTATTAATCATCTCTCCTGGTGAACTTGGACGTGATTGGTTGTTTTTGTGTGTTTTTCACATCTTCTAGGCTACTTGTGTTGGAACTGATTGTTTCTTTGACTTGAAACAGACAAAATTTATCAACCGATAAAAAAAACCTTCACACACATAGGGTCAAAGTTCAAGTCAAAGAAACAATCAGTTCCAACACAAGTAGCCTAGAAGATGTGAAAACGCACAAAAGCAACCAATCACGTCTAAAGTCACCGGGAGAGATGATTAGTAAACTTGTGGAGAAATCGAAAAGCTCACTTCAAATTGAAGTATGTGCTGAAGATGTCACCTAGTAAGGTGGTGAAAGCTTCGCAAATTAACTGTCCAGCCCAGATAACACAACCACACGAAAATCATCCACCTGAGCTACAAATCTTCTCTATCATATCTAAACGTATCGGTGTGTCGGTGGCTCAGTGGTGAAATGCTCGCCAATCATGCCCGTGGTCCGAGGATCGATTCCCTACCACTGACGCATACCTAAACCTTGCACAGTCTACTGGTTGACAGTGAGCTAGGTAAAGAGGAAAAGTTGGGTATGAGACTACTGAAACTTTAGACTCAAAGATTTATGTCTCACTTGCGAAGCAAAGAAATGAAACAGCAAACAAACAAATGTAGCACACCAACAGTACAACTATGCATATGCATTAATATGAAACGTTGAAGTATGCTAACAGAATTTCCTTCAAACAATTACTATGGTAACGGCACTTGAAGTAAACTTCTAAGAATATTCGAGAAATGGCTGATGAAATCAATCAAACTATGACATTCTAAAAAATAATGTTAATTATTACTGTGAAATCTAAAGAAACAATAGTAAGATCGATACGTTTGTGTTGACTGAAGAGTTCTGAAACAATGACATTATTCTGGTTGATGGTAACTAACAGTGGAATCTATGATGCATGTCTCGTCCTGTTCGGGGCTTGTCAGTTGGATTTACCTGCACCCTAACCGTTGAGTGGTGTTCTCACAGAGAGAATTTGGTCCATGCACCCTTCGTCTCAAACATCAAAGCATTATCTACGAGGGCCACCTCTTGTTCAATGGATAGCAATTAGTATTTGTTACAGGATTTCATCATGAGCTGAAATTGGTTAGAGAACCATTGGAAAACCTGGGAGTACTGGACAGCTGTTTCGTCAGCCTAGTTTGGGACTCTTCATCAGTACTCACCCACCGGGGTTCGAACCCAGGACCTTCTGGTTACAAGGCCAGCTAGCTCGTAGACCATTAAGCCACTGGGACCCGATCCAATGGCCACCGTCCATGAATTCTAACTTCTGCCAATTCACAATATAGCGCAACCGCTAGCCAATGTCTTCGGCGAGTATTTGTCCTCACACCCAACCTGCTGCACCCTACTGGTCACGACTTCCCACTAGAACCCCAGGTAACTACCTACCTGAATAGGGCCAGTCGCCAGTGAGCATCTCATTGATATTCAAGTATTGGTTTGTAGGGATTTGGTTGATTGGTTACAGGATTTCATCATGAACTGACATTGGTTAGAGAACCATTGGAAAACCTGGGCCATTGGATCGGGTCCCAGTGGCTTAATGGTCTACGAGCTCGCCTTGTAACCAGAAGGTCCTGGGTTCGAACCCTGTTGGTGGGTGCGTACTGCTGAAGAGTCCCAAACTAGGACGAAACAGCTGTCCAGTACTCCCAGGTTTTCCAATGGTTCTCTAACCAATGTCAGCTCATGATGAAATCCTGTAACCAATCAACCAAATCCCTACAAACCAGTACTTGAATTAGTATTGTATTTAGGATAATTTGTATTTCCTATGACTACATTTGAGCAGAGTTGTTACGCTTAATTCACAGCACAATACAATATACAATCTGGAAAATAAGTATCTTTAGTAGAATGATGTACTTTATTTATCATAGAGACTGTCTTTTTTTAAAAAACTTTTTTATACAAGTATTCAATTGTATCTTTTAGCGGCTTTCATCTTAATAACTTTTACATCTTATCAATAATTAGTAGTGTGTCTACAAGACGACTAATAATGACTCAACCTTTTGTATTCTCTTTCTTCGCTGTTTGTTTAAAATATCTCTCAAAATTCTCAATGTCCAATAGACATGTTCATCTTTACAGACATCTGTTGTAGTTGACGTCTTCATTAAACATCGTCATCGACATCACCAACAATATCAACAGCAACAATAACAATAATAGTAACAAGAACACCTTCACCATGCTAATTTTCATCTTATCTTATTGTACAAAAATGTGAAGTGGACATGACACTTGTCAATCAAAACTTACTTTTTGTTGTTTTATTCTATTGAGTTAGTTAGTTAGTTAGTTGGTTAAACTCTTTTTTGTGTGTTCTTAATAATCTACAAGTTGGTACTATCGTAGTTTTATTAATCAGAAATAAAATAAAGTAACAGTAGTACTAGTCATCAGTCGATGGAAGAAAGGTACATATGGAGAGAGAGACAGTTTATAGATAGGGAAGGTAACACTGACCACAGCAACAGCAGAACGTACGTACACACACATACACACATACACTCATGCATAAAATGACATTAAATTTTAATAGATATAGAAATATATTTTCATGACTCATTTCTATTAGAAAAAATAATAATGATTTAAAAAAATATAGCTTAGTTAGTATTCAGAAGACTTGGTTAACTTTCAACGTAGATACCATTGTGAGCTGATGTCAGCCAGTTAGTGTAGCATTGAATCCACACTGTACACTAGTGACTGGTTAACGGATGGAAGTCGTAACAGCTAGGGGGTTCACAGTTAACCAGATGTCAGGACAGAAACTGGTATATGATATTACTTAACTGATATGTTATGTCGTGAATTCAGCTCGTAAGCCATAGGATTCTTTTTTTTCCTTCACGTTCCCCAGTGGAACATAAGGCCACTTCAAGCTAGTGGCTTGAAGTTTCTGTAGCAGTGTTTATTTTACAGGATGAGGTTGCTAGCCTGTCTCATGCCCAACCTTTCCTCTTCACCAGCGTTATTTCTGGCTTAGCGAGGTAAAGGAGTGCGTCTGTGGCCGGGGATCGAACCCCGGACCATGTTCATGGTTGGCGAGCGTCCTAACCGCTATGCCACCAACGCACTGTAGGATTCTAGGTGACTCTAAACTATTATAGCAGCCCAAAACGAAACTACCTCTAGCAACCAATCACATTCGTAGGAAGTAGAAGTGCGCAATTTGAAATAGACGTCTATATAATACAAGTAATGCAATGTTAAAAATGGTTACATCGGATAATATTCTTGTATATGTACCACAAAAAACCCCTCTCAGCTTCTCACAGAAGTCCTTATAGTCAGCTCAAACCAATTTTTTGTAAATAAATTTGTCAAGGTCATCAATTCGTTTATCAGATAGTTTCGTTTTGGGCTGCTATAGTTTAGAGTCACCGGATTCTAACCTAATGGTTGAATGACAAATATGGTGTATAACCTGAAGGTGAAGGTTTCTATCTTTACTGAGATCATAGGTGACACTTATTATCCAGTACTTCTCCGTTTTCAGTAGTTTTACTTCTCGATAAAATCAATATTAGAAATAATTTAACAATTAGAATAGTTTTCCAAAGTTGAGGAATAGAAACATGTACTTTCAATGAACACTTCGTCACGAATCAAAAGCAGTTACAGGCAAATGAAAACCAGGGAGCACTGGATAGCTATTTCCCTGTTTGTTTGTTTGAAACTCTTCGGCAGTACGCAGTCGTCACCCTACCAGGGATTGAATCCAGAAATTTCAAGTTACTAGATCAAGCACGTTGATGAATAATCAGCAACTTGGGACAGAAGATATCAGTCTACAGCTCATTGATGGCTACTGGATGGATATCCTGAATCTGTACTCAGAAGTCACGACTACTGGAGTTCAGCATTTTAAGTTGATGTGGATCATTATTATCGAAGGGACTGGTTGGGAATGGCGCTATATCACGCGTTTACAAAGGTAGAATTCATGGATCACTAAATTTCAGCCCGAAAGGCTGATTGGTCAACGAACTTGGTCACGTAACTTGGACGTCCTAAGTTTAATCTCTGGTGGAGTCATGGATGTACACTGCTGAGGATTCTTAGACTAGGACGAAACAGTTATTCAGTGAAGCTTTATCTTCCTCACGGAATGTACATTGAAATCCACTCAAACCTCTACAAAAGCCCATAATATAATCAGAAATATTCATAGCGAAATGAATAACGGATACAATGACTTGGGAGTCATCATTAAGAGTTTGACTAAGTAATGGAGAAAGACTTATTCAACTAAATCCTAAACCCAACTCTTATACATAACCTCAAATTCTATCTTGTCGATTCTTTAGGAGTTTTTTTCACGAATATAGAGTGTCTTATCACCTAAATTAGTATAATTTGCTCTTATTGGCTGCTACAAAGCCATTGCGTTATTCGTCCACTTGGACCAAATATTCTTTAACTTCATTACATCTACATCAGTCATTTGAGTTCGACAGATAATAACGATAGAAAACAAGAACTTTATCTCGTAACATCAAGGTCAAGGATGCGTACTGACGAAGAGTACCCAAAAATCAGGACGAAACAGCTATCCAGTGCTCTTTGGTAGCTTTCATAGATTCTCTAACTGATGTCATTTCGTGATCCAACTTGAAAGAAATCTCTCTTATATGTGACATGTTATCCTGGTTTTTATATTCGGACATTCAAATGAACCCCTGTAGGACAGTAAGTGGGCGTATTAGGCTGTCACTGGAGTGTAATGAATCTCGAGAAATAAAATGTACCAAAAGGATCAATTTGTCTACGTCATACTGTCTAACATTTTTCCTCAAAATTTAAAACAAAAAATAAAACGAAATGTGAAAGAATAATCTCAGATGTATAGTATAATGGAGTGGAGTGTGCTGGATGACCGGAACAACAAAAATCACTAACTCTGAAGAGAATCAACCCAATGCAACAAAAGGGAATAGAAATGTGAAAACAAAATACAGCAACTAGTAACGAGTTTTGTATTTGTGTGTGTTATAACACAGAGAGAAACAGGGAGTTTGAGCATACTCATCAAGCTACAAGCAAACTCATCAAACTATCATATATAATGTTTGAAAAACGGAAAATCTATGTTTCCTGTTTTGTTTTTTCAAATAGTCGAGAAAAGACAACAAAAACAAAAAAAAAACGGAGAATTTCTACTTTCCAGAAATTCAGTCCCTGTTTAGCATATGTTTGTGTGCATTACTCACTTACTGACTATGTACAACGGAAATATATTAAGAAAGAAAGTGTTTTTTTCAATTTAACAGCGATTGTATTCACTGATGACTGTGATGAGGATGTTTGAGATCATTACAAGATGACGATGCAGAAGGGGTGGAGAAGGAAGAAGAAGAAGAGTGAAAAAATGAGTAATCACTTCCTAATGTTTTATGCAGCTTGATTGACTTTTGCTGATTAACTAACTGACTTACTAAAGTATCTATCTATACAATCACACACTCACATACACGCACACTCCATTTTGATTATCTCATGTGTAGAGTCTTAGTCGATCTTTCACAAAATGAAGTAAAGAGGAGAGTGACACAAAGAACAAGGTGAAAGTGTACCACTCACACATACGTATACTGTCTGTTCTACACATTTCCCTCCCCCCCGCCTCTTTATCGACGCCGTTGTCAACCAACTTTAACTGAATTCTTAATAACCTGTTTAACTAACTCGTTTACAACTGAGAATACTAACATCCGGTTCATGTCAAAAAAGAAAGAAAGAAGGAAAAAGGCTTTATGAAATTTCCTTTTTTTTCAGTGTGTTCAAAATTACTTTCACAACTCACACATCTTTTTCTTCTATTTTTAATATTTTGAATGAATGAAGGGTATTAATTACTAATCATCATTTTGGTCATTCACTGGCAGTGAGATCTTCAACACATCAACGAAGGGGATTCACAAGACACGCGTGCAAATAGACAGATAATCACACACAATCCTACACAGTCAGTTGCATTTAAATGCAACTGATAGTTAAAATTGTCATTCATTAATTATACATGAATAATTCTTCATTAATCATATCTATATGTATTCTTTTTCAATAAAGTCAAAAGGATGAACTTCATGAAAGGAATATAAATATTAATTGTACAATAGCATTAAATCTTTTCTATTCTTAAAAAAAATCTATACAGTGAATAAAATTTCAAGGCGTTTTTTTCAATGTTCAATCCTTCAAATTGTACCTTAATACTTTTTTTTGTTGTTTGAAACTATGGTCAAATTTATAATTAAATTATTGTGATTAGATTGTGTATTACTTCTAACAAATAAACATACAATTACGATTTCAATTTTATTTGTTAAAATCTACACTGTGGGAGGGCGGGAAATAATAATTTGAAACACAACATTTATATAAAACTGGATAACTGAGAGAATTTGTAGGTTGTTTTAATTCTTCTCAGTTGATTGTTATCTTCATAAGGTAACAATCTCGACAACTTCAACCATTCTGTATCTTTGACGTAGTTTTCAGTGAAAATAAATCTGACTGTTTTCTAATGAGAAGAGAATTCGTTCGCAGCACTAACACTGGGGACTAGAAACGTGGCACAGTTTACGCCTTAGTGACCAATTAGTGTATCCATTAAAGACAGAGGATCAGTCACCAGTTCAAGCAGATCAGTGATGACGTCTATGACTACAGCACTGGGTGACATGGATCCAAATCTCACAGATGAGACCATTTCTTTCCCGATGACGAATATACCTGAGTGACGAGTGCAGGTAAGCACGAAGCCTAGGCGCTGGGCTTCCTGTTGTTTGCTTCTAACCACAGAAGTTCAAGACGCAACATAAAATGAAATTGACTGATTCCCTCTCTCTTTTTCTTCCTTTAAAAGTCACCTATTGGTCACCATTTTTTGAGGAATGATTTATAGTGTCAGGTACTTTCCTTTAAATAAAAAGTCTCACCTGGATTTCTGAGGAAGACTACTGCATAGTCTGTGGAAATATCAGTGCCTTCAACATATATTTCGTGACATACAAGCAAAGAGGGAGGACACTTCTCACTGATGACATTGAATGACAGTCATTGACAGAAACCAGAAGTTACGAGTCATTGGATTCTTACACAGTAGCTGAATGGTGAGGGGAATTATCTCGTAAGCTGAAGGTCGTAGGCTCAATTCATTTCTTGTGACCTAACATAAAAGAATTATCAAATTTCCAATTTTAAAATTAATTCGCTATGTGCAATTTACACAGTTCAAGATGAAAATTTCACAACAATATCCTTTGTGAACCGAAATTATTGAGATCTTAACATGTGATCTGCTTGACACTATGAAAATAACAGTCAAGAAATCAAGCATGAATGAATGACGTTATTCACTACTGATTAACTGAGATGAGTAGTAGCTGGTTACCACTTATATCAACAACCAGATCGAAGTGATCTAAACACGGGATTGGCGTTTCACCCATTCGGGATCAACCTCATCGATGGTATATTCTGTCTGATTCAGCTCAGCTCAGGGAATAATATTAGCTCAAGACAAACTGCAAATTTGTTTCCGCATTATACCAGTTCGCCAAACTAGCCAACCAGAATTTATATGGTTTGAAATGATTTGGCTCTCTGAGCTGAATGAACTAAACTCGGTACACTACTGATTGGATCGGCCCCAAACTAGCAAAGCGGTTGCTGTCTAGCAGGTAAACAAGCACTACTGGTCCATGTGAGTGGTATCCAACAATTAAAATCAATCAATCAGTAGTATATGGCATCATAAGAGAGTTGTACTAGTTGATAAAAAGAACAAAACATGCCTCCTTGACTCCACTGATAGTCAGTGCCTGCTAAGCGGAATTATACAGATAGTTTAACATACAGACCATTATCTATCAACCAAGGGACGTGTGTACTGCTCAACAGTTCGCTCCGTCCTTCTCTATGGCTCTGAAACATGGCCAATACGAGTTGAAGACATGAAAAGGTTGACTGTTTTTGATCATAGATGTCTACGATCTCTTTCTCACGTTAGGTGGTATAATAAGGTAAGTAATGTTGACGTTAGGTGTAGAGTGTTGGGCAAAGAGGGAAAATCAATCGACGAGGCTATAAAGTTACATAGATTGAGATGGCTAGGTCACGTGCTGCGCATGCCTAACCATCGCCTCCCCCCACGGACGGGCATTACTAGCTGATATAGGGTGCAGGTTGGAAAAGAGTAAGTGGTGGCCAAACAAAAACATGGCATCAATCAATCCATGAAATCCTTGACAGTTAAACTGAGTCAAGTCAGGTAGGGAGATGCAGACTTCCGGGTTGGGGCCCGCCCTCGGGACTCTAAGAATCAATGGCTGGAGACAATAGGTGACATGGCTCAAAATCGTTGTCAATGGCTTACGCAGATGTATTCAGTCTCTGTAATATTCAGTCTCATATTCCTTTCTACCATTACTCATTCTGTTTCACTCTTATACTTGTCAAAACTCTATTGATTCTCTTCACTCATCTTCTTGTCTACCTTTGTGTGCTATTTGGAACGTGGCAACTGGAACTGCTGCACTTCGGTGCCAAGTTCTATGTTGAATCCAGACAGAGACAGACAGACCATTATTCAGTCATATATTTAATTGTCAGTAATTCATGTGAATGAAGAAATGGAAAAACCAAACAAATTTAACACACAAAAAAAACAATCTGATGCTCACTAGCGACTGGCCCTATACTCAAGCAGTTACCTGGGGTTCTAGTGGGAAGCCGTGACCAATAGGGTACAGCAGTTTGAAGGTGGGACAGTAACTCATCGAAGAGGACATTGCGAAGTGGTCGCGCTATATTGTGAATTGGCAGAAGTTAGAATTCATGGACTGGCTGCCATTGGATCAGTCGGTCCCAGTAGCTTAATGGTCTACGAGCTAGCTCGCCAGCTTTGTAACCACAAGGTCCTGGGTTCGAACCCTGTTGGATGGGTGTGTACTGATGAAGAGTCCCAAACTAGGATGACGAAAAAGCTTTCTGGCAGTACTCCCCCAGGTTTTCCATGGCTATCTAACCGTAGCTCATGATGAAATCCTCCAACCAAAATTTAACAGAATTAGAATTTTGTTCTTCAATAGTGTCTGAAAGTATTGTTCCCTAGCTGAACTGGTTATATAAGTATGCTTTACATATATATAGAGAGAGAGACATAGTCACCTGTTAAGAAACCAACATGAGTACTTCCTGTAAAACACAATGAGAAAAAAAGTGCCTCAAGTAAAAATGATACTAAAATTACTGCTAATAGTAATATTTACAGAAAAAAAAGGTTAAAAACAATCTACGTGGTTCATTTATTTGTGTGTGCAAGTGAGTAAGTGAGTGAGTGACTGCCTGACTGACTGACTGAGTGTATATATAATGCATGTGTTCCTCCACTTATTCTACACACACATACTTGGCTAATTGCATACACTGCTAGAACGATGAACCGTCGTTTTTCTATTTCCTTTTACTATTCTATTGTAATCTAAGCAACAACAGCAACAACAACGACCATACTTAAACTATGTTTGTATGAATTTGTCTATTGTTGTCGTCTTTTTTTTCTTAACTATTTTTGTCTTCATAATATTAGATTTTTATAGCAGTGGAGTAGCGGAGAGAAAGACAGGCAACTGGCCAGCTACTCAACTATTCCTTTTCTTAAATCTTCGATAAGAAGGACAGAGGTTAGAGTGATACAACACCACAGAGAGTTTTAGATAGAAATGAATAAAAGTCATGCGAACTTAATTAGCAGAGTAATGAATACAATAGAAATCAGCTTGCCTAAATGCTCAACACATATCTATGTAGGCGTTGTTAACAAGGATCTAGACGACTGTACTATGATGATTAATTAGATATAGATAGTGTATTGTTGAATAACTACTAATAATCAAGTAGACGGTGCCAATTTTCATTCATGCCAATGGCTAGTAGCACTAGTGGTACCAGTAGGAGCTACTAGAGTAGCCAAAGGATGTATGACCAGTCTTGTACAAAGATTTATTCTTCTGTTCAACAGACACTATAACACAAGCACACACACTGTTGTTAATTGACCAGTGGAAGAAATTACAATCTATCAACAACAAAAAAGTCACTCAGACTAGATTTTAAGTTTGTCTTCATGTTAGTTAACATTCTGACGTAGAATATGAAGACTTCTGAGAAGTAGAATTGTATTACATTGCTACAACTAGTATTACTACTATTATTAATACTACTACTACTGCTACTACTGTCATTATTATTATCACCATCAGTAAGTAGTATAGTTGGTGTTTGTAAGAGTACATAAACGCATAAGAAGTAAGTAATTAAGGTTGTGGAAGTGAAAAGCAAACGACGAAAGGAAGTAATAGCCCTTGTTCAAAATACCACAAAAAATAAAGAAAGAAAGAAAGAAAGAAAACTACATAATATGTCAATCAAAACAGAGGTTTTAATTTTAACCTAGAAAGATAGAGGAGAGATTGAGAATATTAAAAATACTAAGTATGATTACAAGTAGTAGTAAAGACAGTATTAAAAAGTGAAAATATATATTATTTTACAATGCACCGGACAAATAAATGTAATCCAAGTGAATGGGAAACTTTGTAAATAGTGAATTTTAAGAAGGATATTGGGATTAAACAGGCAATGCTGAGTTCTAGAATAGTATGAAACTTAGAGAACCATTAAAAACCTCCAGGGAGTACTAGACAGAGATGTGTCGTATTAGTTTGTTAGGCTTAAGCAGTACTCACTCATTATTCCACCACTAGGAATCGAACCCAAAGGCTTCAGATTACAAAGTGAGGTCGTTGACCATTTATCCACTGATACGGAATCCAATGGTTCACGAGTTCTAACTTCTACCAATTCGTGATTTTTAGCGTGACCCAACTTGGTATGCCCCACTGGTCACCGCTTCTCTCTAGGAACTCTTTAAGCAACTTCATCATGTAGTCAGTTACTAGTAAGCGCAAAACTAATTTTAAGGGGTTGTCTACAGGGATTTCATTGATTCCACTTTTGATTACAAACCGCCTTCAACTACAGAACCACTGAAAACCAGGTGGGTTCGTGGGTATGTGCTGTTGAGGAGTCCCGGATGAAGACGAGACAGCTGCTCAGTGTTCCATAGTTATCAATTTTGGTGAGAAAATCTCGCTTGAAACATATAAAATCCGAACAAATCCATTACTTAAAAATCTGCATTATTGGTGTAATCAGTCACATTGAAAACTTGGCCACTGTAATTCATATTTTGGTACTAAATTATACACGTTTGTTCTACCGAATTGCAGTTGAAAGTGAAAAAATGATAAATCGCAACCAGTAGTTGAATACCAACATTTAAGAGAGAATTTGAAACACCACCAGTCAGTGATCCATGACAGTTGTGACAAGATTTGAAAGCCTAAAGCAAACACTCGATACATTTTAACTAGAAAAGGATATGACAATCACAAGTACAACATTATAATTCAGAGTCAAATTATGATTTTTACGAGTTGATCACAGATTGATATCAGTTAGAGAACCATTGAAAACCAGCACCGGAGTACTGGACAGCTGTTTCATCCTAGTTTCGGAATCATCGCAAGTACGCACCAACCACCAAAGTTAGAAACCACGACCTTCCGGTTACAAGGCAAGTTGGCTCGTGTACCATTCAGCCACTGGGACCCGACCCGATTCGCTGGCCAACTGATGAATTCTAACTTCTACCAATTCGTGATGCATTTAGCGCGACTGGTACCAACCAATGTCGTCGGTGGGACATCCATGCCTTCTAACCGGAAGGTCGTGGGTTCGAACCTTGGTGGTGGGTGCGTACTGCCGATGATTCCCAAACTAGGATGAAACAACTGTCCAGTACTCTTGCTGGTTTTCAATGGTTACCTAGCTGATATCAATCCGTGATCAACTCGTATATATATATATATATGCGTATAAGGTTCATCTAGATTTGTTTCATTTCTTCCATTTACAGCAGAAGAGAAATATCTCATGGCTGAGTAACCTTAGTGGAAACTATTATTCTGAATATCCTACTGGTGGATCAGTGAGTAGCCTAATGGATAATGCTGCTTTTGGCGATTATGATGATGGGTGCTAGGTTTTAAGTCTCACGAAAGACACCATCACTCACTGAGGCTGTAGATACATCCAACTGACGAGTTGCAAATAAGAAACACATATCCAGCCACCATCAACCAAATAATATTCTGATCTTGGGTTGATGTTAAGTCGCAAATGAGCATTTCTTTTTAGCTAAACGTGAGGAGAAAGACAAATTTTCGATTTCCTACTTAGCTACGCAATCTCTGTTAAGATGTGAGTTTATTTGGGATAGCAAATGAACTGGTTTAAATGTGTCTTTCAACAGGCAGATGAGAATGTCAAAGACAAGATGGGAAGACCTCTATTAATCTGAAATCAGTGTGGAAATCTGCTGAACTCAACATTAGCAACAAGATCCGGATCCTCAACACTACTGTCAAATCAGTTCTCATATATGGCTCAGAAACTTGGCGCGTCAGTCACAAAAAGTGTTTCCAACAGACAGACTTCCATCAACAGCTACTGAAGATCAGACAGCCAGAATATATTAGCAACCAGGAACTCCAACAACTAACCAACCGTGAAAATATTGCCCAACAAATATGCCGAAGGAAATGGAGGTGGATCAGGCACACACTGAGGAGACGCTCAAATGGAATCATGCACCATGGCCTCAACTGGAACCCGAATAGGAAACGATGAGTTGGAAGTGGGTCCGAGTTTGACATGGAGGAACGCCAGCTACAGAGGATCGTAGGGGACAGGATGAAATAGAGATGGGTTGTTGAAGCCCTATATTCCACTTGGAACTCAAGGGAATAATAATAATAATCACACATCATGTACCACACCAAGTTGTTGCCAGAATATATTTTTTTATTCAATTGTATTAAATTTCCATTAATACAAACCTGTTTCCCTTTACTTTTATTGATTTAAAACGGAACAAGGCTTAAGACATGCTTAAGACATTGAAAGCGTAGAAAACTGCCCCCAGTGAGACTAATGATGTTATCAGAATGTCTTATTTTAAGCCTGACATGTAGTACTGAGTATATCAACAAAAAAGAAAGTATTGATAGTGAGACGGAAATGCAAATTCCACTTATCTACCTGCATACCTACCCTCCAATAACTTCCACTGTATAAGCCAGTAAGTCATCCCCTTTCCTACTTCCGCCAACCTCTTCCACCCCCCCACCTTAACTATACTGTCCAGGAATAAAATTATAATCTTAATAATCATGTATTTTGACTGGACTTCTACTTAACCTCATCAATATTATATTTGTCTGAATATATGCATATCTTTTAGTTTTCTTTTCATAAATTCATTATTTTTTTTGTTTTGCATACGTTGAACCATTCCGTTTTTTTTCTCTCTCTCTGTCTTCTTTTTCATTTGCCCACCCTAAAATAATCTTCAGTCTGCTAATACTACTACTACCACTACTAGTAGTAATGATAGTAGTATGTAGGTAGAGAAATATAATGAAATGCATACAAACGAATTAGCTAGACTGGATGTTTCTCTGATTTGCATTCTGCACACACACACACACACACACACACAGAGAATGTGATCATTTCATGCCTAAGTGGTATTTCATGTCGGTGTCTACACAGTACTGACAAAATAGTAGTACTACTAATAGGATAGGAATAGTAATAATGTATGTAGTATATATTGGTGCGCTGAGACGGGGTGGGGGGTGTTTCTGAGCGTAAAACGGAAGACATTATTAATTAAACAACTAGTAATAAGTAATGATAATGATAATAATAATATTAAGGTAGGTTGGGGTGAACACAAAGCGAAAATCTTGAAAAAAAGAACAAGGAAAATTGAGCGGTACTACATTTATCATACCATACCTGCTTGTCATTTATGTCAGTAAGCGGATATGTGTGAAAACCTATGTGTATGCATTTATATATATATACACATAATGATTATTAATGGTAAGACCTCAGAAGGATGATCAAAGTTCCCCACTGCTAACTTACTAACGTTGTATAGTTAGTTAAACATTTGTAATACCTAATAGGGACATCAAACAAAAGCTAACCCGGTGCACTATTTCACACTATATATATATATCGGTAATAATGACAAGTTTGCGTTGACTATTCTCTAAATCTCTTCCTTTTTAAGTACCTCCTCTCTCCTTCACCTTAGCCTTTACTTCCCTCCCGCCTTGTCGTCATTTCCCTCTTGTTAGCGTTGTCATCGTCGCATTAGAGTTAAAAGCAAACATGTATATATACATATATTGAGTACAAATTAACTACTGCCTAACTAGCTAGCTAGCTAGTTAGGGAATAAATGAATGAACCGACCAACCGACCTACCTACCGACTGACTAACTAACTAACCCAACTGTCTAAACAAGGAACTTTAAGGATAAAACTAGATTCGGTTGTAATATAGAGTAGCAAGCAGGCAAATAAACCAACAACTAGAAATACCATACGGATTGGTTGAAATATCATCAAAAGAAAGAGCGAATCAGTTGTGTGGTTGTTTCTTTTGCTGTCAAAATTTAAATTAGATTATTAAAATATGAGTAAATATATATGCAAATTGTAATGTTGATCTGTTAAAACAATAATGGTAGGAAGATTTCTTATGCGTATATAATATGTAAGTGCATTTGTCTTAATAAAAGAGTCAGAAGAAGAGAGAGCGAAGGTAGATAAGAGAAGATAAGAGAATGTTCAGAATGTCACCAATCCGTCTAGGTGTATATATTAGTAGAAAGAACTTTTTATAAATTACACCTCATTCTAAGCCCTAGAGATTTTGAAGGGCTTGAAAACATTCTGGTTACTGTTACCTGAAAGTAAGAGACGTACTGCTAAGTCAATCAAAAGATATAGGATTACGAGCGAACACTAGTATTTGGACGCATAAAATGGACTCAAACAAAAAGCTTGGATCTAGACTTCGCCGATAATATATGTCTGATTTCCCACAAACTGGAAGATATGCAAGCGAAAAGCAACAAGTTGGCAGAAGAAGCTTCCATAGAAGATAGGAATTCCTTCAGGTGAACATAGAGAAAACAGAGGTGATGGAGATTCCTGGGCAACACCGACGACAGCAACAACAACAACAACAGACAACGATCAACATAAATGGGAGGAACTTGAAAGAAACAGCCTCTTTAACCTACCTGGGAAGCATCGTTTCAACTACAGGCGGAACTGACGAGGATATCAAAGCAAGAATTGGAAAAGCAAGACAAGCCTTCACTACTCTCAAGTCTTTGTGGAGGTCAACAGCACTCAGTATCAAAAATAACATCCGGATTTTCAACTCCAATGTGAAGTCAGTGCTACTCACTATTCGGATCAGAGACTAGGAGCGTCATAAACAGCACCTCAAACAAACTACAGACCTTCATTAACAGTTGTCTTCGCTCAATACTACTCAAGATCAGACGGCCAGAAAAGATCAGCAATAGGGACCTGTGGGAGCAAACCGACCAAGCAGGAACCGATTGTGAAACAAATAAGCAGGAAAAAATGGAGATGGATTGGCCGTACTCTGAGGAAACCATCAAGTGACATCACAAGACAAGCCATTGCTCGAGTGGAACCCGAATGGGAAGCGGCGAGTTGGTCGTCAGTGCAAGGGTGACTTGGAGGAGGTCATGTGAAGAGGAGATGAAAGCGTGTGGGCAGACTTGGAGCCAGGTGAAAACTCTAGCAGAGAACCGAACGCAATGGAGACGCATGGCTGAAGCCCTATGTTCTTCTAGGAATTAAAGGAAACAATAAAAATAATAATAATTCTAATGTATTTGATTGGCCTAGCAACATACCGTTTATATATATATATATATGTATATAGATCCTGCTATCTAAACATATGATAAACGTATAATGAAAGTATGGAGAATTGTATCATGGTGATAGACTTGAATTCTAAAATATGGATCATTAAAATCCAGAGTGAACTGGACAACTGCTTTGACTTCGTTTCAAAGTTTCCATCTGACCAGAATTGAACTTTCAACACAGAACTTCGCAATAAAATACGACAGAGAAGGCATAGAAATGCAAACATAAGCCATAATAATTTGTAAATCTACGGGTGAAAGAAAAATTACACAAAGAATAATGAAAATTTAGTGAACGTGAGAGATCAAAAACAGGGAATTCATCGGCTCTATTGAAAACGACTTTAGGTCGTATGACCAACAGTCTTTAGTGATTAGTAGTTATTCGTAGCATCTGAAGAACCCTAGTCACGAAGTCAACACCTACTCACATGGTTGAAGTCAACAACCAAAGACTTCATGGAACTGATACCATGTTTTGATTTGACTAGCCTGAACTCATTTTCAGCCTAATCTTGTGTCAGTTAACAATGCTTGGAGAGGAAGATGACCATCTGGCGAGCGTAACACGTTTCCTAACTACATCAATCTATGAAGTTGTGAAGCTACCTAGATTGACTTGCCTTTAACAGTGAATATTCATCAACACATTAGATCCTAGATTCGATTACCTGTCGGATTGTGAATATGAAATACTGGACAGTGTCAAAACTGAGGGAATACAACATTTTCTAGAACAACAGTTACCAAAATAATATCCGTTCATAACAAAATATACGCTGAAATCAATTGAACACTCATAAATCCAACATCAAAAAATTATCAAAATTGCATTTACTTCACGGAGGTGATTTTAATTCAGTATTCTTCACTTTGTTACGAAAGTTACTCAAAAATACATTAACATAATAATTATATTCAAGTGTTGGTTTGTAGGGATTTGATTGGTTACAGGATTTTCATCATGAGCTGACATTAGTTAGAGAACCACTGGAAAACCTACAATGAGTACTGGACAGCTGTTTCGTCAACCTGGTTTGGGACTCTTCAGCAATACGCACCCACCAGGATTCGAACTCAGGACCTTCAGGTTACAACGCGAGCTCGTATACCACTAAGCCACTGGGACCCGATCCAACGGCCCATGAATTCTAACTTCTGCCAATTCACGACATAGCGCAACCGTTAGCCAATGTCTTCGGCGAGTATTTATCCCCACACCCGACCTGCTGCACCCTACTGGTCACACTGGTCACGAATCGGTAGAAGTTAGAATTCATAGGCCATTGGATCGGGTCCCAGTGGCTTAATGGTATACGAGCTCGCCTTGTAACCAGAAGATCCTGGGTTCGAATCCCGGGGGTGCGTACTGATGAAGAGTCTCAAACTATGACGACACAGCTGTCCAGTACTCCCAGGTTTTCCAATGGTTCTCTAACTAATGTCAGCTCATAATGAAATCCCCCAACCAACTAAACAAAATCCCTACAAAAACCAATACTTGAAAAGAGTAACTATTTATACAGTAATTAGACAAGGGGTAGAGTTCAGATTTCTCTTGGAAACAAGCATGGACTTGAGACAAGATACAAGATAGAACAACAGAGTGAATTTAGACATATTATGGTGAAGGGTTCAGGATATGGGGGGGGGTGGGGCGAATAGTGAAGTAAAATTATAAAATAGACGAAATAATTTAATTTAGTAGATTTGGGACCTTAATAATGAGTTCAACTAAGTGAGTAAAAATCAAAATCAAGACTAAGTGTAATGTTATGCAAACAGAACAAAACACGAAAGCACACGAAAAAATACAGTTATGGTTACCAGGGCAGTGAGAGATTAGTCACACTCTCTTTCTATATGCATGGCTTGGGTCGAAGTCTTTTGATGGCAATGGCTTCTGTGAACCAAGTAAAGTCAAAAATATGAAATTGTAAAAGTATGTTCAGAAATTTCGTAACTTATAAGTGATTTATTTAGGATATACGCAATTGAAGAGAATCCACGAAATAAAATGAGCTCGTATTATCCAGCAAATATGTCCGCTCTTTCTTTATTCATAGCTGCTAGTTGCTAGATTTCACCCTAGTGGCTGAAAGGTAAAGTACTTGACTCCGAACCTCAAAGTTCTGGGTTTGATTTCTAGTCGAGTGTGAATAGTCTCACTTCTCCTTGGCTTTGGGTCATTATCTTCCACTGATGTCGGTTGTGATGACACCCAGGTCGAAAGTAATCAGAATCCCTGTGAAATCCAACATCTGAATACATTTTTTGCCGATTAACCCTCAAAATATTAAAGTTCAGTAAGTTATCTCACACTAATATCATGAATAAAAGAAAGAACTCAAAGAAATATTCAGTTAGGCAATACTTCATTTCAACGAAGTCACCACAACCAGCCATATATAAACAAAACCCTGACTTATACTTTACCTATTTTTCTTCCATGGTAACAGTAATATCCTTTCTGGTTAATTTCAGCCCACTTCAATTTGTTCTGTTCTGTTATTTTATTATATTATTACTACTACTACTACTAGTACTACCGTAATTTCAATTTTTAAGACCACTTGACGTGCATTAAACCCTCTTAGCATCAATTCATTTCTTTAATAACCTTTTTTTTTAAATTCTGTAATTCCTTCCACCTCAACATCACCTCCGTCTGCCTGAAAATTATGTAAGTTATTTTTATCATACGTAAAGAGACTGATAAATTTTTTTTATTACCACTAACTGCCTTTTTTCCATGTAGTATAAGTATGATTGTACAACTTGAGAATGCAGGAACTGTAAGTGAATATTCTTTTTTCTATTAAGTTTTGATTGATGATATGGATGTGTTCATTGATTTCAATGAAGATTTCGTGATGGACCATCATTGGATTCCAACGCGGTGGCTAAATAGTCAACATGCTCACTTCGTACCCGATACTGTGTTCAATCCCTGGTGGGCTGATGGGTTGATACTGCTGAAGAGTTTCGCACTAGGACTAAACAACTGCATTTAGTTATTTTATCATGCCAATTAAGTCATCATATAGGGTATATTCTGTCAACACCTGAAATCACTTAGAGAACCATTGAAAACCAGAGAGCACTGGACAGCTGTTTTATACTAGTTTGGAACTCTTCAATAGCACGCACCTGTGATCCCACTGGAGATGGAATCCAGGTTACAAGACGATCTTGTTGACCTTTTAGCCAGTGGGATGGAATCTAATGACCGACCCATGAATTTTAACTTGTATAAATACACGATTTGACGCTAACTAGTGACTGACTGCAGAGTGAAGTTGCCTGATGTCCTAGAGGGAATTTAACCAGTAGGGTCCACCAATTCGAGTGTGAGGACAAATACTGGCCGATGACATTGTCTGCCAGCTGCGCTGTGAATAGTAAACTGGCAGAAGTTGGAACTGATCGACCATGATGGATTCCACTCCATAGGCTGAAGGTAGTAGGTTTGATCCTAGGTGGGGTCACAGATGAGTACTGATGAAGAGTCGCAAACTAAGACGAAACAAGTGTCCAGTTCTCCTTGATTTGCAATGGTCCACTAAATGATGTTGGGTGTTGATAAAATCTACCCTATATGACAAGACTATTACTTCATTGTCTTGCTCACCCAATCAAACGCATATACACATACACATACAAATACAGTCATATACATCTAGTGTGACATCTTTGACTGTAGTATTGGTTATCGTGGGGAGTTGTAATCTCATAGAGGACGTCACGTCTCCTTTCTTTCAAGTTTGTAGATAGGCTTTGCTGACTAGTGTCTATAAGCACGAAATTCGGGGTCAATGGCTTCATGTTGATTACCTCCAAATATCTGACATAGCCTATATATACTCAGCTTTTGTGTGACTAACTGTTTGAAATGGTAAATTATTTATTACAAGATAACTAACTAGTTAAGATTACTACTATTGTCTTTATGGGTCTTTATGAGATAGAAAGCATAAACTGTAATTCAGGCAGAGTTGTTCACTAATTGATGCCTTCAATGTCCCTTATGAAGTAATGTCATATAGACTCGTAGTGTGGACATTTCAATGAGGAGTGGCATTCTCACTGAGACCCGATGCCCACAACTAGTATTTCAAGTGCCATAGGAACCACCACTTATGCTCAAATTGAAACTATTGTTTCCCAATTCATTAGCCTAGAGGAAAATTCTCTGACATTTAAAACAGTTGGTATTGGGATCCAGTCTCATTGAGAACAGGATATACATCCGACTAGTCCCAAATAGAGCGAAATGTGTGGTCTAGATCCCATTGCTAACTTGGAATTTCTTATATATATATATATGGGCAAAGTTCAACAATAGCGTCCCAGGAGTGCAAACGCACGAGTGACCTCCAGCTGACCAATCATAAAAATCAGAAATATTTGCTTAAAAATGATGTATATTGACAAGAAAATGCTTGAAAAAGCATTGAACAGGTTATCTTTCTCTGACATGGCCTAGTTGTAACGAGGAGTATCAGTTGCTACGTTAGACTAGTTTCTGTACATGTATTCACCGAGATGACTACAGATAAACTGTTTTTGTGAATTGTTTATCTCTCTCAACCTGCTTGCAATCTTCAAAAAAGCCCTCGGTTGAATTATTATAGTTCCCAGCAAGAGGATAGACGACTACTTACCAGGAAAATGTGGATAATAAAACAAGTTAAAATAAATGACATCAACTATATATCTATCCCTAATCGCAACTCTAACCTTAATCCTAACCCTAATCATAACCCTTATCCAAACCGTAATTCTTACCTTAATGCTAATTGTAATCCTGATCCTAACCCTAACGAGCTGTTAACACATTGTCAAAACGGTATTTAAAAACGTGATCTGGGTGAAATTTGCTGCTTAGCTGGTGAATAGCGTTGATATTTCAGCTATGATAATAACAGGTGCTGTTAGCCGACGACTAGCATGCGTTCAAGGTCATTGGAGCGTTCACACTCCCGGGACGCTATTGTTGAACTTCACCTATATATATATATATATGAAGTCCACGAAAATATCGATCGGTAATAACGGATTCACACTGATAACACGCATTAACTGTATACAAAGTGTCCAACCAATGAATCATAATTCCGTGTTACCAGTGTGATATGTTTAAATATTGGAATATAAAAGCATTGCATCCTCTCTATACAACAGACAACAGATAATGGTACTTCTCTTATCATTTCCATCATTCATATTTAACAATGAACAATATATAGACAAAATTATTAACACTACTCTCTATTGTTGTTGTTTTTTTGTTGTTTGCATATAAACTTATTGAATATATATTGAAATAGTGAAGTTGTTCATATGCATCATTGGTCTGTGTACATTGTACATTGAAATTTAAGCGCCAAAATTAACAAGTTCATATTTCACCGTACATATCGAGTCTCTTCATCTATTTCTAGTACTAATTAAACATTAATGAATATTGTTCATAAATATATACATACATATATACATCACAAGTAGGCTTTGATGCAATTGTTAAGTGTTGTTCACTCACTTTTACATACATGAATGAGTGATACTCACACTTATGTGTGTACGTGTGTGTTTCCCTTGTTTACAGTTCGACTGACTAGATGGATAGATAGATAAATAGGTGAAAAAGATGGATAGAATTTATGAAATCTGATATAAATGTGTCGTTGTTGGCTTTCCCTTACTCATATGTTGTTATATATATACACATATAGAGATTGACTGATATACTAACTGGACCATTTTAAATAGTAGTATCACAACTGAGTCATCTTTTTTTTATTCACAGTTTATCATGAATCATTTGGATTTCTGTTGTCTAGGTGTAGGCTTTGTTAGAAAAATATAATGAAATCAAACGCAAATATGATAACTATAATGAGGTGTACTCACAGATTGTGTACGAAAACACATTTGTACATTTGCACATATTTTATGTCGTTAAATGTTCAATTATCTACTATAATGGGCCTATTAATTTCAACACTGATGAGGGTAAAAATAGTCATTATGTGTTTTAGAGCATCGTATAGCACACTCAGAGGTGCAACAGACAATCCATGAGTAAAAAAATGGAAACAGCACCCGTGAAACTGCCATAGGGACCCGCTGACGTCGTCTTCATAGACTTCAGCAAAGCCTTTGATAAAGTACCCCACCAAAGACTACTCATGAAGTTGGAAAGTCTTGGTATCAAAGGCAGCTTACTAAACTGGCTCAGGGAATTCCTCATAGATAGGAGGCAGAGGGTCAGGATCAACTCAAAACTCTCCTCTTGGACAGCAGTACGCAGCGGAGTGCCACAAGGCACGGTACTGGGACCTCTACTATTTATTTTGTATATCAATGAGTTATCTCTGCTCGCCGACTCCCCTATGGTCCTATGCGCAGATGACTTAAAAATTTGGAGAGAGCTGAAGGGCAACAGTGACACGTCCAAGTTGCCAGGGGACCTCAACAAACTGTCAGAGTGGTCCATAGAATGGATGTTCCCGATAAATGTGGCGAAATGTGCAACCATGCGCATTGGACAAGCAAGCAGGAGCTCCTACGAACTAGAGGGAATAACACTTCCATCATTTCAGACTCACTTGGACTTAGGTGTCATAGTTAGCCACGACTTAAAAACTACAGCACACTGTCGCGCGGTGGCTGCATGTAGTTTCAGGTCATTATGGGCAATTCGTAGAGCCTTCACTAGAATCACCAGAGATATGTTCACCTCCTTATATACATCTCTGGTGAGGTCAAGACTGGAAAACTGCATCCAGGTCGCCAGCCCTTGTCTAAAAGGGGACTCACACATTCTAGAAAGGGTTCAAAGGAAGGCAACACGTATGGTTCTTGGCATGACTAATTTATCATACGAGGAAAGACTAGACAGTTTAAATCTCTTCTCCTTGTCATACCGTAGGCAGAGAGGAGATTTAATCACAATGTTTAAAATTTTAAATAATGACTACGGAACTGACCTATTTTCTCTTTTCCTTCCCACCAGGTCGGAACACCTTAGAGGACATAGCAGGAGAGTTCAAAAGCCAAGAAGAAATCATATTGCTGTTGAGTACTGATTCTCACACCGAATCATAAACTCTGGGAACTGACCCCCAGAGGAAGTGGTGTCTGCAACTTCAACTGATTCGTTCAAGAAGGGTTTGGACAACCACAGAAATTTACTAGAAAAGGATTAACATAGGCTCCAAGCCTTCTATCCTCAACCAATAAATCTGAAATCTGAATCTGAATTTAACATGATTACAGTATGCCCTTAAACACAATAAAAAATTAACGTAAAAGGTTCACAAAACCAACTACTCAAGAAAATGCAAATGGTAATTACCGGCCTTTGTTCTATCTTATCAAGAAGGCAAAAATGAAACGGAGGTAAATTTGTTTTGGTAATTGCTTATACACTCATCCATCAAATAGGGAAAGAAATTACAAAACTGAGATTTAGGAGGAAATACATTAAGATAGATTTACGTCGCCTGTTTTAACAATAATATTTCAAGGTACGTCTAACATGGTTCGAAATCTAATTCTTTGTTCAAAGTTTTTGTCAACTCACTGCTTATATATGGTTAGGAGAAATGGTGCATGCATCATTAATAGCATTTCCAACAAGTGACTACTGAAAACATTCATTAACACCTGTCTCCTTCGCTAGATAGCGAAGACCAGATAACCGGATGGAAAGGATATGGAACAAGGAAATTTGTCAGTGCAAAGAATAAGCCAAGGAATCGAGATGAATTAGGTACAAGTTGAGAAAATATTCAAGTGACATCACAGGCCTAGCAGGTACTCAAGTGGAACCTGAATAGGTAGCGACGATTTGAACGTAGGTCTGAGGGAAATAAGGAGGAGATTATGAGAGGAGGAAGTGAAAGTTTGTGGACAGTCATGGAGGCTGTTGAAAGTGATGGTAAACAATTGAGTCCAATGTTGATGTGCTAGTGTATGCCTATGTCCCACTTGGAAAACGAAGAACAAATGAAAATAATACATGGAGGTAACTCTTTTATGTTTCACTTCTTTAGCAATCTACTGATCTGATTTTGTTTTTTCCTTGTGTTGAGCAGTGATTGTTTTCTGACCTATGTAGGCTGTATATTTGGTCGACGTCTGCATATCTCCTGACTATAGTTTCGTTTGAACCTAACTAAGGCTTCTAAAAATACCAAATATCAAACGACTGACATTATCAACCTAAGTAATTATTTGAAACAAGTATTTCTTAATATTAGCAATATATAAAATGAATAATAATGGAGAGTTGAGAAAATTCTGTGTGGTAAAGGGAGATTTGACTGGTCGACTGTGAGGGTGTAAGGACAAATACTCGCCGAAGACATTGGCTAGCAGTCACGCTATGTCTTGAATTGACAGAAGCTGGAATTCATGGGTTGGCCACTGGATTGGGTCCCAGTGGCTAAATGGTCTACGAGCTAGCTCGCCATGTAACCAAACGGTCCTGGGTTTGAACCCCAGGGAGTGGGTGTGTAATGCTGAAGAGTTCCAAACTAGGCTGGCGAAACAGTTTTTCGGTACTCCCAGGTTTCCCAGTGGTTCTCTAGCTGATATCAGCTCATGATGAAATGCTGTAATTGTTTCACAAATAGTTATCATCATGATGAAACTGTTGCATTGTAGGGACTGTTGAAAATACAGTCCTTTCACTTTACACTGCTGAGATTGCGATGCTCTAACTTGTTTTCATTTCATCACGTTTCGATTAGGACACAAAATTTCAAGCTCTGAGCAGTCATGTTATTTTACAGAGTGGGTTGCTAGCCTCACGCCCAACCTTCCCATTTGATTGAACTTACTACTGGATAGGTGGAGTTTAGGAGTGCGTTGACAGTAAGTCAAACCCAAACCACGTGAGTGTTTCACGAACATTCTTTCATTGAACCACTGACGTACACAAAAGCGCTAACTGCTTATTTGATTAATAGGACTTAACTGGTGGGTGATTTATTACCCTGTAAACCAATCAGTCGTACTGGTTTCTCGTGTGGCCGCTGTGGGTTAAAGCCTAATTGATACTCGTTACACAAGAACAGGCTATCGTGACATATATATATATATATACATATATGGAAGACTTCACATTCCGTCACTCTTGAAACTTAGTTTTCCCTGGTTGGGAACACCCACCAGTCTGGCTAAATAAAGGTGTAGTAAAAACCGTCAACAAATCGATATTAGGCCATAAAGCTAACATTGAAGAATCTTTCTCTATCATTTATCGGGTACCGAATAAATTGGCAGATGCCTGCAGATACTGAATACTCCAAACAGCAGAGGCTATTGCAATTCCCTTAAAACAACCGGAACTCTATTTGAAAAGGAAACATGTCCAGACACTTTTGTAACCCTAACCTACTAACCTATTTCATAAGTTCTGAAATATTTTTCTTAATTTAGCTGATATTCAGTTTAGTCTCATATTGATGCATATAATCGCTTGCAGATGCTTTTGAACTGTAATAGTCTATAGATCCTATTGATGTGATATGCTCGCTAGTGACTTGCTACAGGACGGAGTTTCCTGGAGTTCTAGTGAGAAGTCGCGACCAGTGAGGTCTAACCAGTCAAGTGTGAGGATGGATGCCCCACCGATGACATTGGTTGGTGCCAGTCGCGCTAAATGCATCACGAATTGGTAGAAGTTAGAATTCATCGGCTGGCCACTGAATCGGGTCGGGTCCCAGTGGCTGAATGGTATAGGAGTCAGCTTGCCTTGTAACCGGAAGGTCCTGGGTTCCGTACTGCCGATGATTCCCAAACTATGATGAAACAGCTGTCTAGTACTCACTGGTTCTCTAACTGATTTCCATCCGTGATCAACTCGTCAAAATTATTTAAAATGTTAATAACAATCAGAATGTACTTTATTTTCCGATCATCTATTTCACATTTGTCTATTGAACTTTAGGTTGACCTCTAATTGTTTAGTTGTTCATTCATACATCTAATCAATTGTGACTCATTGTCCTATACACCAATATTATCGCACATTAGCATTTCCACTCACTGTCAAATACGATTGTACAGCTATGAAAATGAATTCATCGAAAAGAGAATTTTCTTCGCTAAATTATGGATAGATAACTACGGTACCTGATGAAGAGGAAGTCACCGAAAAGAACATTCTGTGTTCCTTACTAATCAGTCTTTTGGAAAAAAAATTGAAGTCCTAATTAGAATTAATGTCAGCAAATGTAATACTTATTCGATGGCAATTCAAACACAGTAATAATTTTTTTAAAAAGGGACCAATGAAAGCATTTGTTTCCCTTTATGCATTTGCCTACATTGAAACACTGAACTAAAATTTAAAAGTTTAATCAAACATATTTTACAGCTGGTGTCATTGGATCACTTTAAAAACTTTTAGGCGCTATATACACACACACATTCAAAGTGTGCGCCACATAAACTATACATTTAAACAAAGGCTAAATATCAGTCAGTGTATGATGCATTGAATATTATTTATTTAATTGAGAACAGATGTGTTTTTCAAGGCAGGAATAAAATGAGATATCCAATAAATAGGTTTGTCATTTGGTAGTAATAAAATCCAGAATAATCTGACATCTCTTCAGATGTACACATTTCGAATTAAAGATGACATCTGATAGGAAGTTGGTTGGTAAATTATCTGCTTGCCTTGAAGTACATCAAAAGGCTTCTGGTGACTATAATTATCTAAAGATAAGATCATTTATTGACTGTATTCACTGGGACAAAAACTTCAAAAATAAGTAATAACAAATATAAGTAGAAAATTAAGTGATAACTTCGAATTTGAATTTCGCACCTAATGAAACACATCAGCAGTAGTAGTAGTAGATACAAAACATGGTTAACAAAGGAGGGATATACCCATCTACTCATTAAATCTTGTCTGAAATTACAAAATCACCCAAAAACTGAAAATTACTTCTACACAAGTGTAGTAGAAGTAGTAGTCACGATAATAATAATAATAATAATAGTGATTCCACTTATATAATTTAAAACGTTTTAAAAGTTTTACTAACAGTACACACACTTGCCTGAAAATTGTACTACGCATCTAGTAAAAAAGAAGAAAAAAGAACAAGTTTGATTGAGTGTCCTACTTGAAAACTTCTCAGAGTTTATTTTGACTACCATTCATTCCTATACTACCTATTATATATACTATTGGTGTTAACTAACTAACTAACTACTGTGTTTGTGTGTATATGCCTTCAACTTTCATGAGACAAGGTAGTGTCGGTAAAAAAAAGAAAGAGCAACACAGAATGGGATAAAAAAGAATTAAAGGAGCACAGGGAAAGAAAGTACACGCACAGACACACAAAACAGAAACGAAATGGAACTGAGTGTAGGCCGACAGTAGCGACTAACAAATTTGCTTTTTAAACCGTAGACACTAAGCTGTAATCGCTATGATTTTATATTTAACATTATTAATAATAATACTAATACTAATAAATAAATGACACAATATGAGCAAAAATAGTGGAAAAGCAAAGGAAACACTTAGAAATAGGCTTTTAAATAGCGTATTTTTTTCTTAATTATAATCATTACTATCCCTATCACTGCTAATAATATTATCATCACTACGCCTTCGTAGATTGTGCGGTATTTAATGCATCGTTGTCGGTGTATAGATGTCAGTGTGTGGATATGTAGGTGCTAGCGTGTGTGTATGTGTGTAAGGGCGCGTGCGGATGTGTGTTTGTGTGATTTCTAAAATATTCACTCATAACTGATGAGAACACTATCTGCCTTTCACATCGTGTAGGTGACAAATAATACTCCGTAATTTATCCATTACTATTTCAAAACTTTCATTCCTACTGAAAGCCAACAAGTGTATCGTTTTATTTTTGGAAGTGGGTGTTATGCAGAAGAAATAGGCCTAAACTTATAAAAACATTTCAAGAAAGAATTGAAGGCTTGAAAGCCTATATACATATTTGTTTTAAAGTACTATAAATGAGTTAGGTAGTTAAAAACTATTATTTCGTCAATTGAATATTTTAAGGAGATTTCGTGTCCAGTAGGGTACACCAGATTGAGTCTGAGGACCAAAACTCACCAATGACCAAAGATTAGAATTAATAGCTCTACCTATAATTAAACCGAAAATCTGGGTACGTTACGTTGATGATATATTTGTAATAATTAAGAGAAATGATTTAGAATATACCCATAAATTAATAAACAACATATTTGAAGACATCGAATTCACAAGAGAAGAAGAATTAGATAACAAAATCCCATTTTTAGATGTCTTAATCAGGAGAACCAACACAGGAGATTTAGAAACACAAGTATATAGAAAATCAACGCACACAGATCAAATACTCAACTATACTAGCAATAATCCAATTACTCACAAACGAAACTGTGTGCAGACATTGTTTAAAAGAGTTCAAACACATTGTAGCACTCCAGAGTTGAAAAGAATGGAAGAAAAATACCTACAAACGGTCTTCAAAAAGAATGGTTATCCACAAAATTTCATCAAAACGTGTTTAAAGTCGAATCAAAACACCAACAAAGAACCATCATCAAAGACCACAAGAAAATTCATCCTACCATACATGAGAAATATCTCTGAAATAACAGCTAGAATACTGAAACCGTTTGATATAGATGTAGCACACAAGCCAGTCCAATCGCTCAATTCGATATTATGCAAACCAAAAGATCCAACAGAAAAAGGGGATAAAATTAATACCATTTACAAAATAAACTGTATGAACGGCAACAAGCATTACATAGGCCAAAGTGGGCGTCCCCTTCTAATTAGAATCCAAGAACACAAATCAGCCGTAAAAAGACACGATATGTATTCTTTAGTATCAATGCATATAGACAATTATGGTCATCAATTTGATTGGGATAATGTCAAAATCTTAGACAAAGGAAACACCAAAAGTGGTAGGGAATTCCTAGAAGCCTGGTACTCAAACGAAAAAGCAATTAACAAACATGTTAATATAGACGAAATATACCAACTAATAAAAAGTAAATCAGGTGACCAGAAATTTTAAAATCCAAGTCAACAGAAAATACATATGTAAAGATAGTTAGTTGCCAGGAGACGCTATTATATCACTCATGAAGAAACCTAAATCATTTCACTTTGTGCTAAATATGACGACGAAAGCTCCGCAACTAAACCAACCAGCTCAAAGAACACTATTAGTTGCAACCCACCAATGACGCTGGTTGGAGGTAGGGCTAAAAATCACAAATTGAAACAGTAGGTTAGGATTCATGAACCATTGGATTGTGTTCCAGTGGCTGGATGGTCAACGGGTTGGTCTCGTAACCTGAAGGTCCTATGTTTGATTCTTGATGGGGTCATGAGTGAGCACTGATGAAGAGTCCCAAAGTAGGACGAAACCTGTAATCCCTGGTTTTCAGTGGTTAGCCCATAGTTGAACTTATAATCAGTCAAATTTCTACAAACTATCATTTGAAAATGTGTTATAGATTGGAAATATCTAGGTTTGAAGAGTAGTCTAAGCTTACCACACTTCATTAGATTTTCTTTACTTAACAGAAGAATAACTAGGTGGTGAATAGACATAATTCTTGGCTGACGGATTTCCATCAGAAATGGAGACTTGGATAGATTTATAATCATATCCATGAATTTCATATTCATTCCCATAGAGATTTTATGTTCTGAATGGCATAGTAATTAACTTTGTGTGGTCAACACCAAAATGACATGAACACTTCATTCTAAAGAGATGTGGGCTTTCAGAAAACTTTAGATGCGCTACTGTGTCAATAGATATGTAACTTAGGTCAAAAATGAGTTTTTATTGGTTAACTCTTCATAATATGACTAGAATTCAGAGTTATCTGAGTAATACTTAGAAAAAATAAGGTTTATATGCAATTAATAGTGTTCTCTGAGCGGGTTGGTTTAGCTGCGGAGCTTTCGTCGTCCTTCTGGACAACATCTCCCTTCAGCGCAATATTTATCACAAAGTGAAATGATTTAAATTTCTTCATGAGTGATATAATTGCGTCTCCTGGTAACCATCTTTACATATGTATTGACCATTTTCTATTGACTTCGATTTTAAACTCTCTGGTCACCTGATTTACTTTTTATTAGTTGGTAGATTTCGTCCATATTAACGTGTTTGTTAATTGCATTTTCGTTTGGGTACCAGGCTTCTAGGAATTCCCTACCACTTTTGGTGTTTCCTTTGTCTAAGATTTTGACATTATCCCAATCAAATTGATGACCATAATTGTCTATATGCATTGATACTAAAGAATACATATCGTGTCTTTTTACGGCTGATTTGTGTTCTTGGATTCTAATTAGAAGGGGACGCCCACTTTGGCCTATGTAATGCTTGTTGCCGTTCATACAGTTTATTTTGTAAATGGTATTAATTTTATCTCCTTTTTCTGTTGGATCTTTCGGTTTGCATAATATCGAATTAAGCAATTCTACTGGCTTGTGGTTTATAAACTGTGGTGTATGAATGTTTCTTGAATAGAAGCATTATTCCATGATCATATTCCCTCAAAAACATAACAGTAGAGACTGTACAGAACTGTCATCGTAACGTAGTTCTAACTACAAATAATAGTAATTGGAAACAAAAGTATTTTCCTTGACGAATCGACAACACTCATAGAATCAGAAAGAAACAAAGAGCAATTTCCACCCAGTTTGGGACTCTTAAGCAGTGCGCACCCATTACCTCACCGTGGATTGAACCAATGATGACATTCAGGTCAAGAGGCAAGCCCATTTGTTTGGAATTCAGTGACCCGTGAACTCTGACTTCTGTCTCATCACAATATAGCACCATAGACAACCGATGAAACTGACCAGCAACCGCTTCAATATGATATAGTGGACCTTACTGGCCACGACTTTGCATTGAAACTTCAAAACATCCATCCTATAGCCATTACCTACTGCTGATGATTCCGCTTGTGACGAAGTTTACACTGAAACTATTCAAATCCCTGCCAATTAACGCTTGTGGCTCAGTAGCTTTAGTGGGCAATACTTTGTCGGTTGAAACAATCGATTCTGGGTTCAAATTTGAGTGACAGCACTACCAAGCACTGGAATACAAGTAAATCTAGCTGAAAAGTCTTAAATAGGATGAAATATGCATCCTGGATTCCACTGTTAGCTATAGAACAAAGATAAGCACTACTAGTTCAAAATACTGCTAGGATTTATATTTCTTTTACTTACCATTCAATCATTATCTCATTACTCTAAGAATAAAGAATTCGAAGTACATATTTTATTGGTACAACAAACTGAAGTACCTAGTGAGATAACCTAAATGTAGACTAGAATACATCATGAAACACTTATTTTGATAAACGAAATAATGCCAAGACCTTGAGTTGAATTTCCTATTTACAAGTTACACAGTTCAAAATGAAACTTCACTATAATCTGGTTTGGAAATTAAATTTATTCAGATCACAACTGTGATTCAGCTCTCTGAGCTAAGTCAAATCTGGTACACCGCTGATTAGCTTGGTCGTCCAGTGCTTATATCACTTAGATCTGGCTGATTTTAAGTGACATCCAACTACTCATATCACCCAATCAGTAGTATATACCTGCATTAATGCCGAGAGCTTGTAAGTCGAATATTTCGTTCTATACTCAATAAGATATATGATGAAAGAAGAATCTAAAATATGCGCTAAAGTTTCAACTGTTAGTAAGTATGGAGGATTTCATCATGAGCTTAAATCAGTAAGATAACGACTGGGAAACCAGCTGGGAGTACTGCCAGACACCTGTTTCTTTCTAGCTTGGTACTCTTCATTAGTAAGCACCCACCGAGATTCGAACCCAGGACCTTCTGGTTACAAGGCGAGCTCGTAGACCAGTGAGCCACTGCCACCCAACCCAATGGTCCTTGAATTCTAACTTCTGCCAATTCACGACATAGCGCGACCACTTCGCAATGTCCTCTTCGATGAGTTACTGCCTCATCTTCAACCTGCTGTACCCTACTGGTCACGGCTTCCCACTAAAACCCCACGATAACTGCATGAATAGGGCCAGTCACTAGTGAGCATCAGATTAATTTTCAAGTACTGGTTTTGTAGGGATTTTGTTTGATTGCATGGAGGATTTCGTTAAAACCTCTTGCAGATATTATACATACATACGTATGTACGTATAAAAAAAACTTTTGTTCTTTGGTATATGTGCTTGACTAGTTTGTGCTTGTATACTACTCCAGTGTTTGAGCAGTTCTACTTCTTCCTTCTTAGCCAGATGTTAGAAGTTAACAGGGAATATCTTGTCCCCGTGAGTCGGTGGCACAGCGGTTAGGACTCTCGCCGACCATGCACATGGTCCGGGATTCGATCCCCTGCCGACACACACCTGATATCAATGGTCTACCGATATTACATGCTGAGGATTCCATACTTGTAAGGAATCAAGCTATAGTCAAAAATAAAATTTTTTCATATTTATTGAAACGTACCATCAAGTTATGTCTATAAAGTTCCGAGAAATTGAAATCCCGGTGAAACTCGAATCTGCTCTATGCAGTAGAAAAGTTACACGGCTACTTTCCGTTGTAGGGGTGAAGTTTTACTGGCTGTATATTCAACGCCTAATTTTCTTTTGAATAAATACGTTCACAGGATGAGGTGCAACTCCACCAACTTTAGAATGAGCGATCAGATAGCATTCTAACCTCATCACGCATTCATTCAAACACACAAATACATCTCATATACTTGTGGTTTCATTATGGACAGTTAATGAGTAAATAAAAGACAAAACCTATTCATTGAATAAAATATTTCTGTAATCTTTTGTAAAACTGGATTGACAGTAGCTCTTTCGAGTTTTAAAATGAAAGCTTGACAGAAAATGGATAAAATTCTAAAGCCTTGAATTCTTCACTAATTATGTTTAAAGGTGTCACTTTTAATTTGGTAAACAAAACAAAACAAGACAAAAGTTTCCCACAAAATATCATCGAACAGGTTGACTGAGAATTGTTTGAAAAGAAACGCAACAGTAAACAAAAACTTTCGCTTTTTTTTAGAAAAAAAAGGCTGAACAATGGACAGGGTATTTTTTGGGGAGAATTTATTTTGATTGTTATCTGTTTTTTCACTTCATAATATTTTTTCCTTATTTTGCGTATTTGTGTAACTTACCGAGTAAACCTTTGCCATTGAGCATTGAACAGTTTAGTTGAGTGTGTTTTAATGTACTGAAAAATCTGCAACAAGTTTAAAACTAATAATCATTTATTTAATTGTTATCAGTCAAACACATTTAAAGCCTGGGTGTGTTATTTCTTTTTTTCAGTTTAAATATATGTATGTATATATGTTTGAGTTAATCATATCTAGCGCCATCTTTTAGTCACCTAAACTTTTAATATTATTATTATTATTTTATTTTGTCTCTTGAGTGGGAGGCTTTCTTCAATTGTCAAGTAAATATTTCACCACCTTTTAAAAAAAAATGAATAAAACAGTAAATGTTCAATGTGCACTTCTTTATTTTTATTCATTCATTCATCATTGTCTGTCTGTCTATTTTGTCGCGTTATTAGCGCTAAAAATAAACTATATGCATTCTATCAGTTGGTTATTTAGCAGTCACGAATAGATTTATTATTATTGTCATTAGTGTTGTAATGTCTGGCTACTATGCCTATACATGCATGCATATGTGCATCTATTGTATTTATTATTCCCTATTGTTTAGCCTTTTCAAACTGCAGATGAGTGAGTGTTACTTGTTTTGACTGTTCTCAAAAATGAATCATTTCTGCATTTTGTTGAATTTGTACTTGTATTTATTTAAACTGATTGAATAAAATATCATTTGGCGGGTATTGACTTCATCTTGTTCGGGACTCGTTGCTTGGGTTTGCCTGAATCCTGTCCAATGAATGATGATGTCCCTAATGAGACTCGAACCCAGCACTCATCGTTTCAAACACATTAAGGCATTTTACACACTGGGCGACTTCAGCCACGAGAGACAATTCTTCTACAACAAGTATCACTTATTTTATATTTTACGTTAATTCTGTGTTTCATATTGATTCATAATATCAGACCAAAATGTTGAGTAAAATATTTGTTCTCGTCAGATAAACTGAAATGGGATTCGCCTAAGCTTGGGACAACTCAGAAATGCACACCCAAGACTGCAATCAGGTTACGTGCTGAGCCGACTGGCCATTTCGGCTACCAGCCTGGAATCCAACGGCACACGAATTTCTAAACTTTTGTCAATTCGTGTGATATAGCGACAGTACTATATAATTGCATCAGCAGGTGTCTATACTCATACCCAACGTGATTGGCTGCAACAGTCATGAATTCTCATTGAAATCAAAGAAACCCACCATTGAGGGATAGATTCTGTTCTTTCTCTGTTGAATCCTTAAGTTTTCAGATATAAATTTATAATGATGTGAGGTGGCGGAAAGCAACTTCTAGGCAACAACACTTGACCCAGATTTGGTGCCTATTCGAACTCATCAGCCAGCTACCTAACTTGCTGATCACATTCTAAATCCGACTGATACAATACAGGCAATACCTACTGTAAAGATCTTTTAGCAAATAGTAAATATATATTTTCTAATGATTTTCCTGATTGCAGTAGACTGGATAATGCGACAAACAGCGGGCAATGAGGAAACAGGAATAAAATGGACTCACACAAAAAACTTGGAGGATCTGGACTTCGCCGATGATATATGTCTGATTTCCCACAAACTGGAAGATATGCAAGCGAAAAGCAACAAGTAGGCAGAAGAAGCATCCAGAGAAGATAGGAATTCCTTCAGGTGAACATAGAGAAAACAGAGGTGATGAAGATTCCCTGGCAACACCACCAAAAGCAACAATAACAACAACAGACAACAATCAGCATAAATGGAAGGAACCTGAAAGAAACAACCTCCACTACCTACCTGGGAAGCATCGTTTCAACTACAGGCGGAACTGACGAGGATATCAAAGCGAGGATCGGGAAATCAAGACAAGCTTTCATTACTCTCAAGTCTGTGTGGAGGTCAACAGCAATCAGCATCAAAAATAAGAACTGGATTTTCAACTCCAATGTGAAGTCAGTCAGCGCTACTATACGGATCAGAGACTTGCACTGCGCGTCATAAAGAGCATCTCAAACAAACTACACACCTTCATTAACAGTTGTCTTCGCCCAATACTCAAGATCAGATGGCTGGCCAGAAAAGATCAGCAACAGAGATCTCTGGCAATGAGCGAACCAACCAGGAACCAATTGTGAAACAAATAGCAGGAAGAAATGGAGATGGATTGGCCATACTCTGAGAAATGAAACCATCAAGTGACATCACTAGACAAGCCAGTGCTCGAGTGGAACCCGAAAGGGAAGCGGCGAGTTGGTCGTCAGTGCAAGGGTGACTTGGAGGAGGTCATGTGAAGAGGAGATGAAAGCATATGGGCAGACGTGGAGCCAGGTGAAGACTCTAGCAGAGAACCGAACGCAATGGAGACGCACGGCTGAAGCCCTATGTTCCTCTAGGAATTAAAGGAAACAATAATAATAAATATATGTTTTAATAATGACAGTGCCAAGTGGTCTAGCCAATAGGCCAGTAAGCGCGAAATATAGGCTCTGAGCTTTCTGACAGTTTCTTATACACCATCTGAAATCAATATTACTACTCTTTTTTTGAATTCAAAAACTGCGGCAGAGTAGCGCAGGAAAATTCAATGTCCAATACTCTATCTCACAGTAAAGTGATCTCGTTACTTGTTTTTATTTGTTTGTTGTTGTGTTTTTTTTCACCGAAGATTTGTAACACTCGAAAACAACATCAATAGTAATAATAATAATACTAATAATAATGCTAATAAATTTCCAAGTTAACAAGAAAACAATTCTATCACCAAAGGTAATAATAAACAAATAAATAAGCTAGGAAAACATTGTAAAACAGTAAACAATAAATAAGCAATAGGAAGGAGTACGCACCACCCCCCCCCCATTGCTGAATATCTTACGTTACAAAACCTAGGATCCTAAAATATATACTATAAGTCATCATTACAGACAAGTGATTACCATTCATAGTATTAGTATTAGTATAGCAGTATGTTAAGTGAAGTAAAGTGAAGTGAAAAGATGGCGGCTCCTTTCTCTGTTGTACATGCATCATATACCTGCAGGAATGAATACAGTTGGTTGTAAACATGTATGTATATAAGTGTATGCGAAATCCCATAGACAAAAGTAGAAGGGAGAATGAATATACTACTACTACTACTAATACTAATACTACTGTCAATCGAACAAAAGTAGTCAGTTTACACCATGATTAATTAATCAAGACAGTGAAAGAAGCAAAACAAAACAAACAACAACAAAAACTGTTGTTTTTCCGTTTACAAAATAAATAACACAGCCATGTCATCAATAGGTGAATTCATAACATAAGTTGTATATTGACTTAACTGAACCATTTTGGAAAACCAATATGCAATCTCATATATAAGTAATATGCGAAAACATATAAAACTAAATGGGTATCATATATATATCTTACTTATGATACCTGATTTCTAGAAACCCATAAACTACGAAGCAGCAGTGTACGAACATACCTAAAAGTGAAATATTGGAAGAGGAAGAAGAAAGGGGCCAAGGGGAAAGAAAGAGCATGATGAATCAGCAGCCCACTTATTTTATTTTGATTAACTTCTTGTTGTGATGACAGTAGAAGAGCTGATAAAACAAGGTGCCTAATTAACACACACTGTCATTATCTTCCTTCCTTGAGGATCCTGTGTTTACATACATACATACATGTGTTTTTATACACACACAGAGCAGAGCAGCACAGTGTGTCAGTTAATCAGGTGAAGTACAGGAGTATTTTTGGAGAAAAAAAGGTAAAGATAACTAATATTTTGTTCCTATCACTGTGTTCCCCCTGTTTTACACATGAACACGACTGCTACGGTGCAGAATGCTGTTTTTCTTCTCTTTTTTTTGAAACAGACAGTCTTCTGCCTCTCCACACCCGCACACACGCACACATTTGTACTTGTCTACAAAGGAAGATAACAATACTAAACAAAGCGCTTTTATTCAATCAAACTGGGTTTGTTACTGACTGCTGCTGTTGTGTCATGATTTCTGGTTAACTCGACATAGTAGAGATTATGACAACAGATAGCCGGCTACAGAGAGACAGAGAGAGTAAACGTACGCACCCACGCACACGCACACACACAAACACACTTGAACACAACCAGAAGAAGGAGAAGACGAAGGCGAAAAGCAAGCAAGGAGACACAAAGCCTGAAGGATAAATAGATAAATAGAGTGAATACCTCAATACCTGAATGAAATGCTGAAAAGAGGTAAATAGCCAGAAAAACAACAACATCAACAACAACAACAAACAGAGATATAACGAACGTTGAAAAAAGGGGTGAAAAGAACAACAACAATAATAACGATAACAGTTAATTATTTAATTAATTAATTAATCAGTTAGCTTAGGGAGGAACAATCTGGTTTTCTGTTTACATGCATATTTGTGTGTACGCTTTTCATGCTTGAAAGATATGCTGATAGTGTTAATCTCTATTTTCTGATCATGTTGACTAGATTGATAGTATCATGACAGAATGAATAGAATAAGATAAACCTAGTGATAATGAGATATCCAGAGGGAGAGAAAGAGAGGGAGATAAACATTTGTTTACAAGGTATGGCATAAATAAGAATTGAAACTCGATTTAAAATGTCAATAATATAATAATAATGAATGATATTGTAGAAAATACGTACCAATATATATGGCATTTGTTTTAAAAAAAGATTAGTACTCATATCTGACAACATCATCATCAGTAATGATGGTAATTACAGATTAGTTGACCATTGTTAATATATTATCACTATTATTGTTATTATTATTTACTAAAAGGTATTCATCATCAGTACAAGCAACGATTTTTGTTTTGTTGAGGTCAGATATGAAGAGAGATAGTCGTATTTAGGGAAAAAACAACAACCTGTTTACTCATTTAATAAAAAGGAAAATAAACATTAAAAATAGAGTAGATGTAATTATGTATTTATTTCTAATCAAGGACGCACTAGATGCAGAATTCCAACCAGAACAAGCTGGATTCAATTGCAACTCTATGCATCATCATCGAACAAAGCATGAAATGGCAATCAAACCTCTACCTCAACTTTATAGAATTTGAGAAGGCCTTCGACAGCGTTGACCGCGAAGTAATTTGGAAACTACTCGAGTACTACAGCGTGCCCCAAATATTCATCAACCTTATTCAACAGCTGTACGACAACGGCACATGTCAAGTGATCCACAACGGAAAACTCAGCGAAGCGTTTGGAGTAAACACAGGAGTCAGACAAGGGTGCTTATTATCACCAATGATATTCCTAATTGTGGTGGACTGGATTATGCGTCAGACAGTGGGAAACGAGAAGACAGGGATATCCTGGACCGACGTGAAGAACCTAGAAGACCTGGATTTCGCGGATGATTTATGTTTGATGTCACACAAAATCGAAGACTTACGAGCGAAAACCGACAAACTGGTCGAAGAATCAGAAAAGACAGGACTCCAGGTGAACACAGACAAACAGGACGGAGGTTCTGAAAATAACCAACCAACAACAACAACGGAAACATCCAGTGCCAATCACCATCAACGGAAGGGATTTGAAAGAGGTTACTTCATTCACTTATCTAGGGAGCATTGTCTCAACTACAGGAGGAACGGACGAGGATGTCAAATTGAGAATCGGAAAGGGAGGAACACATTCATCAACCTGAAACCAATCTGGAAATCTTCGTCACTCAACTCAGCATCAACAACAAAATTCGGATTTTCAATACAAACGTCAAGTCAGTTGTTCTTCTATACGGATCAGAAACTTGGCGGGTCACAAAGAACATTTCCAACAGCTTGTTACAGACCTTTATCAACAACTGTCTTCGCTCTATACTGAAGATCAGATGGCCGCCGGAAAGAATCACCAATAACAAACTATGGGAATAAGCAAAACAAGAACCAATCACCCAACAAATATGCAGGAGAAAGTGGAGATGGATTGGACACTCACTGAGAAGGCCGCCGGGTGACATCACACGTCAGGCCATAGCTCGAGTGGAACCCGAAAGGGAAGCGGCGAGTGAGATGTCCAAGGGTGACATGGAGGAGATCGTGTGAAGATGAGCTGAAACAGTATGGATTAACATGGATGCAGATGAAAAGTGCAGCAGAAGACAGAAGCAAGTGGAGACGTTTAGTTGAAGCCCTATGTTCCACTAGGAACCCAAGGGAACAATAATAATAATTTATTTCTTATTACTTGTAGAGTAGCTATATTGCTCACTGGGGTTAAGGTATTCAGTAAATAAGGGGAACGGAAGTGTGTGTCTATGTGTGTGGCCTTAGTTTGATAACAGAACACTATGTGAACTCAGCAACCATGTAGGCAGTTCAGGTCCGACCTCCGGTTGATACACTCTTCAGCCTCATTTTAGAGAAGGTTGGGCATGAAGGCATGAAGGAGGGGACATTTGAGACCCTACGTAGGATTCTTAATAAAGCAAGAATTAGGGTGGCATTCAAACCTACAAACTCACTCAGAGACAAGCTCTGTAGACCTAAAGACCCGTTGAACCCAATTAAACAAAGTAATATAATTTACAAAATACCCTGCAATGACTATGAGGTCAACTATATAGGTCAAACTAGTAGATCGGGGGTAATCAGATTGTCGGAACATAAGAATTTAGCTAAGGTAAGAATGGTTGACCCCGAGTAGATAAGTAATTTAGAAAAAAGGTCAGTGATTGCACTGCATGCATTAACACACAACCACACAATAGGGTGGGAGAGGATTAAGATTCTAAGAAGTAATCTATGTAGGTGGAGAGAGAGATTGATTAATGAAGCCTGGTTCATTGAGTCTACACCCAACACATGCAACAGAAATGACTCAATTCAAATACCAGAGATATGCATGGAAGATATTATTACCACCAGTAAAATCAGAAGAGGATAATAAATAAATCTTAAAATTCTATTTCAATTCACTTACATCACAACATTCTAACAAGTTACTTATTATGACCATAGAAACACTCGTCATATTTCCCATCTGGTTGTATTTGATTGATAACACTAATATGATTTCTGAATGTACATTATTCCATACTGAATTTTATTCAAATATCTAGTCAATTCCACACGTGTATATAAAGAAGAAAAGTTGTGTGAGTGACTTGATATGATTATGAGCAATAGTTTGTTCTCGAAACGTGGTCATCATTATATTACTGTATAACACTGTGTGATTTATAAAATAAATCTTATCCATAATGGGCAGTAACCCCAGTCTATACAATAAAACAACACCAAAACTAACGAAATGTTTTGAAGCACGAGCTTGAAGCCCTATATGTTCCACTTGAAACACGATGGAAAGAGAGGAAAAAAGTGAACTCTTCAGAACACTCAACTTCAACTGGAAAATCTTTCTAAGTCTTATACAAGATTTGATCATCAATTTTCTCAATGGCATTGCGATCAAAAACTCAAGGCATAAATGAAGTATTGGTGATTCGAAAATCCAAGCTAATGCTATTTATCCAATGGAAGTGTGTTCAACATTAATAATAATAGTAATAATAATAACTTTATTCTGAACATATTTATATAAAGTATAAAATGTTTAGCTTGGTTTTATCTACTTCATATACAGAATCTTCAAGTTAGACAGTAATCTACAGTATATCTCATTCGACGTAATTTTGTTCTATCTACAACATGCTCGAAAGTCCTAACACATATTTGTCCCTTGAAAACAGCCTAGGTGGTATGTTGAAAGACATTCAAAAATGCACGTGAGTACAGATTATTCTTCAAGAATGTAAATAGGCGGTTACAACAAAGAACACTTGACTAAGTTTGACGCATTATGCTATGTGGAAAATTCGGTACCCCAATGATTTAAGCAATCGACCACTCATGGACATCAGGAATATCATAATCCTTTAATTATGCCTACTATTCAGACTTCCTGTGAATTTTTAAAACAAATTATTTCTTATTTGTATTACGCAACCCCTGAAGGGAAATAATTTCCTGACTTTCTCACCGTTCTGCTATACATTCATGAATGTGCAGCCTAGCTGCTGACTCCAATCTTCCCGATATCATGTGAAAATCGTTGTTATTGGTGCAAATGGATTTACTGTTTATGATATCTCAGATCCCCTGCATTCTCATAATTCTATATGAACATTTCAGTTTGTTATACTTCGTTTACACTTTTCTCCTTTCCCCAACTTTACGTCTGCTTTTACGAACTGTGGAGAATTGAACTTTGTAAAGCATCAAATCTTTTCAATTGTAAATGGTACGAATTGACATAACTTTCAAATTCCGCTTTTTTTTTTAGATAAACCAATAAGAAGACGTAATTTGTCTGAATCGTGTGTGCAATGTATTTGCGCAACACATTTCGAACAATCTGATCCATCACACACGGACTTGTCATAGGAGTACATACTTATGAAATTAATGAAGAGGTAAGAGGTGAGAAAATAGACAAGTTGGGTCAAGTTAAAAGGACATATTGAAGGTCAAAATAACAATGAAGACCTCTGAACCAAATAGCGGAGATAACAGTACATCTGCTATGGTATCAAAACAAAGTTTACCAAGGAAGGTTTAATGTGATGACGAATTGTCGCTTTGAACGCATAAAGGTGGTTTAAACTTCCTAATTACCAGCTAGGGCTTCCACAAACTTTAGGATACACCCCAAACATGTTTTATAGATAGCCTTAAAAGATCTGTTAACGTCAATTTTATGTCCTGTCTCTATAATATGTTTCGCAATAGAAGAGCTAGGTCTCTCGTTCTCACCATTAATGGGTTCTGAAGATTCCATTTTTTTCTGAAGCCATTCAGGAATATGTAATGATGCATATTATTGCATGTGTGATTTGTTATATTATTTATTTATTATTTCACTATGACCTAGAAATGGTGTGATTTTTTTGGGGTTTTTATTTTTTCCTATTAATTATCAATATTTTTAACATTTCATACATTTATATAATTATAAAAAGAGCTAAACCAATGCAATATGTAAAATGAAACGCTGAAAATTCCATGCTGTAAATTGTTATTGTTGTGGAATAAAGTGATTATTATTATTATTAATATGCTCTGAAGCCCTGTTAACTTGACCTAAGTCTATTTTCTCACCTCTTACCTCTTTATTAATTTCATATATATTCCTATGACAAGTCCATGTGTGATCAGATTGTTCGAAATGTGTTGCGCGAATACATTACACACACGATTCAGACAAATGACGTCTTCGTATTGCCTTATCTAAATTCGTAAAAGGGAACTAATTGTTTTAAAGCTTTATTTTTTATTTAATTTTAAAAGCAAACTATCTTGTTCAAAAGCATAAATAACACTGAGAAAGTATGAAATTATTGTAAAATAAGAACTGATTAAAATGGAGAAACACTAGTTCTGAACAAATTTCTATTGACGGGTTTCATTGGAGTGATATATAATCAGTTCCTGCTGATAATGTCGGTTGCAAGTATGGTCTCTGTCTGTCTGTCTGGATTCAACATAGAACTTGGCACCGAAATGCAGCAGTTCGAGTTGCCACGTTCCAAATAGCACACAAACGTAGACAAGAAAATGAGTGAAGAGAATCAATAGAGTTTTGACAAGTATAAGAGTGAAACAGAATGAGTAATAGTAGAAAGAAATATGAAAGATTACAGAGACTGAATACATCTGCGTAAGCCATTGACAACGATTTTGAGCCATGTCACCTATTGTCTCCAGCCATTGATTCTTAGAGTCCCGAGGGGGGGCCCCAACCCGGAAGTCTGCATCTCCCTACCTGACTCAGTTTAACTGTCAGGGATTTCATGAATTGATAGCATGTTTTTGTTTGTCCACCACTTACTCTTTTCCAACCTGCACCTATATCAGCTAGTAATGCCCGTCCGTCGGGGGAGGCAATGGTTAGGCATGCGCAATTCTTATTAATTCTTATTTGCATTACGCAACCCCTGAAGGGATGAATGTACAGCCTAGCTGATGACTTCAATCGAAAAGGAACAAAAATATTTATTTCTTCCTGACACTCTTCTGTTTGTCTTCTTACATTCAGTCGTTGTTAACTGGTTGACCACAAGGGTTTCAAATTTAATACCATACATATTCAGATCTAGGCAGTTGACGACGCACACATTAATCAGACATAAATATCAGTAGCCGCAATGTTCTAGTGAGCAAACCTTATTTTTTTTCCAAAAAAGAGGAAGAAACAATATTACATACTGATTTTATTTTTATATCGTACAGACATTGACATCAGACAGTGATGATCTGTGTAGGTTCACAGTGAACTTTAGTATGTGACCATATCCGATGTAACTTTAGTTCAGCCCATACAACTTGTATCAGTTGAAAGTGTAACAAGTGATAACTTCAATTAACTGAATGATTTCTAAAGTAGATGGAATGGGATTGGAACCCAAGACGCACTGATTGACAGTCCAGTTCTTAATACCAGTATAAGGTGCATCTTGAAATACGAAATGATGGACAGTCTTATTTTATTTTGATATTTAGCTGATGTCTATTTACAATTAATTTCAATGTAGATTTTGTAAGGAATGATTCCTCTCAGTGGGGAACATCATCATTCAATGAGTAGGATGCAGGTGTATCCAGATGATGAGTCCCATTAATCAAAATAACACTATATATTTATATTCAGAGATCATCGAAGTGTCCGTACTAAGTGTCCGACACGTTAATAATGATCGAGTATTTTAGTTCGACATGATCAGTAAGTAAATGGAAAGGACAAATTAATTTCAACAATGACGATAAGCGAACTTTGATTAACTGTAGGTAATAATCAAATAGATAATGGAGTAAGGGTTTTAAAATTTGACAAGGTAAACATTTTTGAATGCACACTAGTCAGTAACTAGTGTAATGCGTCTAGTCCTATCTTCGCTGCAGACTGAATTCTATCAGTCAAGCTTGCAATGTGGCCACCATGCCAGGTGGCTCGCCATTATGGTGCACTGTGAATTGTTGGTATTAGATGGTTGCATGCAGTCGACAGGAAGCGTTGGACCTAAGTTTCGTGCTAGTTGGCACTCACCAGTCATCAAGGCTTATCTGCAACCTTGAAGGAACTCATGCTTCTGACTGCAGCACTGGGTGACATGGGTTCGAATCTCAGAAGGGACATAAGTTCCTTCAAGGTTGCAGATACGCCTTGCTGACTGGTGAGTGCCAACTAGCACGAAACCTAGGTGAGAGGTTTCCTCACGACTGCCTCCAACCATCTAATATCAACAAGGTAAACATTGACATTAAAAGAGGAGAAGAAAGTAGATTTTGTGTGTTCACTTGTTAACTAGTTGCACACACTACACAAAACGTTCACTCTCCAAATGCATCGCGAGTACAATATGTGGTTTGACTATCAAAAAGAACAATAGAAAGGAGATCAACTACTCAATTTTTGAGTATCTGTTGAACTTGGGTCACGCAACTTTACCAAGGGTTATTCTTTAAAATTATTTATAAAGTGAAGGGCGAATGGTTTACAAATGTTAGATTTTTACACTTGTGTGTTGCAGAAGTCCTAGCGACTCGTCAACTCAACTCCGAACTCTGTATGCAGAAAACGTTTAATTAGTCAATCATTACACTACGATCTTGAACTCCTTCCTCAATATGAGATTCTCCTACATGTTCATTTCTGTATACTTTCTTCTACTTTTTTGTCTGCACCTTCTTCCTACTTATCAAGTGGATACTCAACCAATTCGGTTCTCATCTAATACAATTTTTAGCTTGTCAAATTTTAAACTGACACGCAAATTTACCCCATAGTTAGTTATCAAGTGTTGCTTTTAAGGGATTTGATTGGTTTTAAATGTTTGATCATCGACAGATAACAGTTAGACAACCATTGAAAGCCAACAAGGAGTACTGGACAGCTGTTTTGTCCCAATTCGGCATGCATAACCCTACCGAGGAGCACACTCAAGGCTTTCAGTTCACAAGACAAGCCTATTGGCTTGAAGTTTTGGTGAGAAGTTGTGACACTGGCTGGTAGTTAGTGGTATTATATATGTCAGGAATTGGTAGAAGTTTAAATTTCTTGACCGTTGGATTCCCTCCCAATGACTGAATGGTCACCGTGTTTGAAGGTCCTGGGTTGGATCGTTGGTTGAAATATGCGTGTGTACTGCTGAAGAGTTTCAAACCGGGATGAAACAGCTGTTCAGTATTCCCTGGAGGTGGTGGTTATCAATACTTCTGTGATTGATGTCAATCCTGGTGTGAATTCAAAATCATCTTTAATTAACTTTACTAAATTTACACAAAAAACAATCATCACAGTAGGTACATTTTTTTCAACAAGTGTCACTAAGACTACAATCTATTTGAAAATGGTATATGTACTACTGACTGATATGTTTCAGTGAAAACAACTCACATGTAACCTGTAGTACTTGCTAACAATAGTATAATATCCGCCAATTTCATTACTTGCCTTCTTAATGCCATTTTTGATATAATGCAGGTTATCTCCAACAATCTGAATTATTTGGATTGGACACTAGTAACTAGTGTGACGTGTCTAGTCCTTTCTTTGGTGCAGACTGAATTCTATCAGTCAGGTTTTGCAATGTGGCCACCATTCTAGGTAGCTCGCCATCACGGTGCACATTGATTTGATGATATTAGATAGTTGGAGGCAATCGGGCACAGGAAGCCTTGCCTGACCTAGGTTTCGTGCTAGTTGGCACTCACCAGTCAGCAAGGCGTATCTACAACCTTGAAGGAACTCATGTCCCTTCTGAGATTCGAACCCGTGTCACCCAGTGCTGCAGTCAGAGACGTTACCACTGAGCTATTCGGACTCGTGATTGACTTCCTGTAGGACTGTAGTGGATATTTTGATTGGACACTAGTAACTAGTGTGACGTGTCTAGTCCTTTCTTTGGTGCGGACTGAATTCTATCAGTCAGGTTTGCAATGTGGCCACCATTCTAGGTAGGACAGTCCTACAGGAGGTCAATCGCGAGCCCGAATAGCTCAGTGGTAACGTCTCTGACTGAAGCACTGGGTGATGCGGGTTCGAATCTCAGAAGGGACATGAGTTCCTTCAAGGTTGCAGATACGCCTTGTTGACTAAGTGCCAACTAGCCCGAAACCTAGGTCCAAGGCTTCCTGTGGCCGATTGCCTCCAACTATCTAATATCATCAAATCTGAATTATTGTGTTTAATTTATCAAAATCATAAAGTACAACATTATTACCATCTCGAAATTTCTAATACACAAACAAAAAGTTTAAAGTAAGCTGCAGTCTGTCTATTTTTTTAATTTTTTTACAAATAAAAAGACATGAAAATAAGCTAATGTATATTTCAAATTGAAGCTAATCATGATAAATAGTTCAATGTTCAACATAGTGTTTGTTGTTCAAGTGATTAATGTTCAATTCAGTGTTAAGTCATATATTTTTTGTTTTACTTAATATTTGTTTTAAATATTTTTGTTATAATTGTCTAGCCACTAAATTAAAGAGTGTAGAAGTGAGTTAATTAATGTTGTTTTTTTCGACTAAAAAAAATACGTGAATAATTAAAAATATATAAAATATTTTTTAGTGCTTACTGTACGAAGTTGAAAAACTGACTAATACGGAGGCTTCAGCTTTATTGTAATGCCAGCCCCCCAAGACAATGATTTTTTTTATACAAGAATAGGCTGATTCGATTTCTTATTGTTATTGCACAAGTTTATTATGTATCACACATATCTTTTTTAAAATTTCTTTACGTTCCCAGTGGAACATAGGGCCACTTCAAGCTAAAGGCTTGAAGTTTCTGTAGCAGTGATGATTATTTTTCCAGGATGGGGTTGCTAGCCTCATGCCCAACCTTCCCTCTTTGCCGTTTGCGAGGTGAAGGAGTGCGTCGGTCGGGGATCGAACCCCGGACCATATGCATGGTCGGCGAGCGTCCTAATCGCTGTGCCGCCGACGCCATAATCAGTGTATCTAAAACATCCACGAAAAGGTTTACCCCTTAAGAGAAGTTAATCCTTCACTGTTCAAAACTAACATTATACAAGTTAATACCGACCAGTATCATGTCGATTCTATGCTTTGAATTTTCTGTAGACATTGAACTGAGGAGGCTGTTGAGTTCCATCACGTGCCAGACCTTCAAGTGGAGCCCGAATGGGAAATGACAAATTGGGCGCCCCAGGGTTATGTTGAGGAGATCGTCTGAGGAGGAAATAAAAACTTATGTGTAATCGTGGACTCGACTTACAAGGACTGCAGAAAACAGGACGAAATACAGATGTGCAGCTAAAGCCTTATGTCCCACTCAGAACTCAAGGGAATTATGACAATAATAACAATAAACCCACGAAATTTGTATCAAAGTTTGTAGGTTTCAATACCACTATAATTCTCATCCTATTAAGAATCTTGTGTGGGGCTTCAAAGATCCTTTCTTTGCACGGTAACACTATGTAGGCTTAGAATTTCTTATTGTGTTTACCTATTTAGTTAATATTTATTCTCAAGTATTGGTTTTTTTAAGGATTTAGTTTGAATGGTTGGAGGATTTCATGATGAGCTGAAATAAGTAAGAGAACCACTGGGAAACCAGCTGGGAGTACTGCCAGACAGCTGTTTCGTCAGCCTAGTTTGGTACTCTTCATCAGTAAACACCCACCTCCAGTGTTCGAACCCAGGACCTTCTGGTTACAAGGCTGGCGAGCTCGTAGACCATTAAGCCACTGCGACCCAATCCAATGGCCAGTGCATGAATTCCAACTTCTGCCAATTCACGACATAGCGTGACCACTTCGCAATGTCCTCTTCGATGAGTTACCGCCTCACCTTCAACCTGCTGTACCCTACTGGTCATGGCTTCCCACTAGAACTCCAGGTCACTGCATGAATAGGGCCGATCGCTAGTGAGCATCAGATGAATTTTCAAGTATGGATTTTCGTAGGGATTTAGTTTGATTGGTTGGAGGATTTCATCATGAGCTCGCCTTGTAACCAGAAGGTCCTGGGTTCGAACCCCGGTGAGTGGGTGTGTAATGCTGAAGAGTTCAACCTAGGCTGACGAAACAGCTGTCCAGTCTCCCGCTGGTTTTCCAGTGGTTCTCTAACTGATGTCAGCTCATGATGAAATCCTCCAACTAATATTTATTCCTTTTTAATGATGCTTTATAAATTTCTAAATGAAGTCCAGAGGATTACAATTAAGTAATAATGGACTATAGATGCAGTCACACAACCATAAAATAGGATGAAAAAATATATGAGTGAAAAAGATCTTTGCTTATGGAATCAGACGAAGGATACATCAATTAGGAATGATTCATATATTTTTATATTTTTGATTTACAGCTTGATTCCACACCGTATTTTCAGTACAAGTATGGAATTTTCAGCATGGATATCGGTTGCCCAAATTCAGGCATACCATAGATATCGGGTGTGCGCCGGCAGGGGATCGAACCCCGGACCATGTGCATGGTCGGCGAGAGTCCTAACCACTGTGCCACCGACGCACACCTATACCTGATATCTGGGAAATTCTCCTGTCTTTACGACAAATGGGAAGGGAGAAAGAACATTTCACATAATAACTCAAAATGTCTAAAGCTTAGCGACTAAACCATCCAGCTTAGTCTACATGCAATAACAAATAAGCATTCACCTCGGTTATAAATCTGCTCCATTATCTAAGTATTCAAGTGTTTCTTTTAACCATATGTGCTGTTCAGAATTTCTATTCAATGAATACAAAATAACTATGATCCCTTACTTACTGACTGATAGAGTTTCAACATAGAACCTTGAACAAAAGTTGTCATACTTCATACAGCACACCAGCGTACAGCAGAAAGAATAATTATGGAGAGGGTAATGAGAATTTGATGTATCAAGGAGTTCTTAAAGAGTGGATTGCATCAAACCATTGGCATCTTTTGGCATCTCAAGGACTCCAACTAATTTAGGCAGTCTAATCCCCTCTTTAAGGGACTCCAGCTAAAAGTCAAAGATTTTTCATGGATTAACGCCAAAGTTTGATTAGATCACCCCTAACTCTTTTTCCAACCTAAACACCTATGTCAGTTAACATTGCTTGTTGAGGAAGGCGATGGCTCAGCTAGCGTAACACGTCTCCTAGACATGTGAATCAATGTAGCTTCACAACCTCATCGGCTAACTTTCCCTACTTACCTAATACGTGGAATAGAACGCAAACATCTAAGGTTAAAGACAACTAACCTTTTTAAGTCTTTAACTTTCCAATGGCCATATTTCACAGCCATAAATAAACAGTGATCCCTACTGATACACAACAGATAATCAGTCAAGAATTTTTTTTATTCCTTCACGTTCCCAGTGGAACATAGGGCCACTGCAAGCTAAAGACTTGAAGTTTCTGTAGCAGTGTTTATTCTTTCAGGATGAGGTTGCTAGCCTCATGCCCAACCTTTCCCCTTTACTAGCTTTATTTCTGGCTTAGCGAGGTTTGGGAGTGCGTCTGTGGCCGGGGATCGAACCCCGGACCATGTTCATGGTTGGCGACCAGTGAATACTTGTCATTCTGACAATCATTGAACACCTTCAATTTACTATAATATATATATTGAACAATGAACGTGAAATTTAACGATACAATCAAAAAACAAAACTGAGAAAAGAAAATATCAGAATCTTTTCTTATAAATAAATTCTTTCATCAGAAATAAAATCAGAGATATTTATTTATTTATTTGCTAGCTTGTTTTAAATCTTCGCACTTTGTCGTTGTTATTGACAACTAACTACTTATCAATGATACCTATAATCCTATATGACGTCATAGTAAGAATAGTTTACCTTTATAATAATATTAGGTCAGATTAGAAAATTTCTTCAATGTGTATACACTAAACTAAGAGCTAAGCTAATCGCAACGCATTCTCATGTTATTGTTTTTGTTACTGAATGACGTAGTAGTAGGTACAGTACACACATTGTGAGTGTACAAAATTCATAAGTGTGTATACTATTCAACAGAAAATACACAAAAAATATTTTGGAGTTCAATGTTAAAGTGAATATCAATCATCAAAATTCTTTGTAAAAAAACAGTTTTATTTTTCTCTCTAAAAAAGTAATCTAAGTTGATTAAAGTACATCGTTAAGGTGGTATGGCTCTTAGAGGCAATTTTTTTCTCTTTTGAGGACTTTGATTTGACTAATGGAAGGTATTACTAGCATTATTATTATTATTACTGTTATTATTATTATTAGTATTGTCTCAGAGTAGATTCTGTCATGGAGCAAGAAGCACTGGATAGCTGCTTCGTCCTAGTTTGAGACTCTTCAACATTGCCTACCCATACCATCCATCACCAGTGATAGAACCCAGCACCTTCAGGTCAGTTCTTTGTCCAATCAGCCATTTAAGCCAGGATTTAGTGATCTGTCAGTTCGCGATATAAAGGTACTGTCGAACAGTGCCAATGATGAGCATCTATTTTTTTATTACAGCTTGATTCCACACCGTATTTTTTGGTACAAGTATGGAATTTTCAGCATGCGATATCGGTAGCCCGATTTTTGAAGGCCAACCATTGATATCAGGTGTGCGTCGGCAGGGGATCGAACCCCGACTATGTACATGGTCGGCGAGAGTCCTAACCACTGTGCCATCGACCTGGTGGACTCCACTGACCACAACTTCTCACTACAACTTCAGAGCATCCATTCAGTAGCTATCAAATAGCTGGAAATTGATATTTAGATTATTAAGTTTTGTGCGGATTCGATGGACGAAACAACTGTCCAGTGCTCTTCGGTTCTCGATGATTCTCCAACTGAAGTTGGTACGCCATGAAATGTATATTAAAGATAAATTAAACAGCTATGAACTCAAAACCTTTTTATTATTCTTGATTCTGAGTTACCTAATCAATACCTTTTGGTCTATTCTTAAAATATTTAAGGTATGTTATTAGTTTCCTTCTAAATCCTTTAGTAATCAATATAACTTGAAAAGGCCTACAAGTGATGTGGACTAATGAAATAAAATATCCTTTTATACTTTGCACTGAATATAGTTTTTTGTTTTGTTTTGTCGAATTTTTTCATGAAGGGAACCGCATAAATACAATCATTATCCTACTTTGGATATAAAAATTGTCTGATCAACAAAAATATGAAATCAGGATGATTCAGTGTTAGTCAACAGGTGGAGAATTGAGCAGTCTAATGTCAACATGGTTCTCTAACCGATGTCAGTTCATGGTGAAATCCTGTAATCAATCAATCAAATCCCTACAAACCGATACTTGAAAATCATTGAGATGCTCACTACCGAATGGCCCTATTCATGTAGGTGGTTACCTGGGGTTCTAGTGGGACATCGTGACCAGTACGGTGCAGCAGGTCGGGTGTGAGGACAAATACTCACCGAAGACATTGACCAGCAGTCGCGCTATGTCGTGAATTGGAAGAAGCTGGAATTCATGGGTTGGTCAATGGATCGGGTCCCAGTACCTTAACGGTCTACGAGCTCGCCGGCCTTGTAACCAGAAGGCCCTGGCTTCGGACCGTAGCGGTGGGTGCGTAATGATGAAGAGTCCCAACCTAGGCTGACGAAACAGCTGTTCAGTCCTCCCAGCAGGTTTTCCAGTGGTTCTCTAACTAGTGTCAGCTCATGATGAAATCCTGTAACGAGCTAATATCAGTTGGAGAATAATTTCAAACTGAAGGGGACTGATCAACTATTTCATCTTCTCAAAGAAGTCCACCGTAAAATCAATGAAGCTCCCCAATACTTAACACTTTAAAATGTATGACTTGATCATGATAACATTATTCAACTTGAAATATCATTTACGTGTAATGGTTCTCTGAGTGACATTCGTTATGTAATCTGCATTGGGAACAGCTTTCTCTCTCGCTCTCCCGACAGAACAACTAACTAACAAACTGGACTTAATATTTCAAATTCTATCAAGATATGAGTTTGTGTTTCAATGTGGTTCAGATTCGAAGTTTTGATTGAGAAAATTTGTCTTCTTGTTGAATAAGGATATTTGTTTGTCCAGGGCGTAGACATCTGCTACTTGTGGAAATCAATTCCAAAACTCAGTGTGGAAGATCCAGTACTCCTGTCATATTCTCTAAGAAACTTAATTAATCTGAAATAATGATGCTGTTTCGGGGAAGGCAGGACCAACCTTCATTACTGTGAAATCAGTGTGGACATTCACAGCACTTACTACAAGAACGAAAATTCAAATTTTCAACACTGATATTAAGTCAGTGCTTATGTATGTATATTTCAGAGACTTGGCGAATGCGTCACAAAAGTATATCCAACAGGCTTCTGCACTATAGACTTTCAAAATCACCCGCCTCCTTCGCTTGATACTTAAAGACCAAATGATTGGTCTGCCGGAAATGATAAGCAAACTGAAGACAACTCTATCAGTGCACAGAATGAACCAACAACAACCCATGGCCGACCCAACAAATACACAGAAGGAAATTGAGGCGGAATAGTCATACACTGAGGAGGCCTTCATACGCCGAGTAAGCCCTCAACTGGGACCTAAGAGGAGAGCGCAACCACTTTGAAGTGGACCCGAGGATGACAGTAAAGGTGACCATGTGAAGAGGAAGTGAAAGCTGGTAAGCAAGCACTCTTGAAGCCAGATAAAAATGATGGTAGAGAGAGAGAACATATCGCTATGGTGATGTGAAACTGTGTTCCACTAGGAAAGAAAGGAACGAATAATAATAATAATGGTAAGGTGCTTTCATTAAATCACCTTTCCACGCTACCAATTCATCTAGCTCACTTAATCAATTAATTAGAACTTTCGATGCACATTTTTTTTGCTTTCTATATTCTTTTAGTACACGTTTTATAAAAGGACACTAAATGTCAAGGTCAAGCCTTAACGTCACAACAGCAGAAACAATAAAGATGACCTGTTCACAAAATGCTAAGTGACCTCATTCTACTCAGACATGCCTATGTTATAGAGTATATGCTTTTAATGTGAAAATAGATACTTTCACATAAAAGTAGAAATGGGAAAGACACACAAGTTGAATTAAAAAGCATGTTTAGTGAAACAGTTATCAATATAAATGAGTCATGACCTTGTTAGGATTTTTTTTTAAAAACAAAATCTTCGATCAAATCCTGCCACATATCCGATCTACTTTCGATGATAACAATAAATGTCATGAGAATAAGTAAAAACCGTTAAAAGCGTAGAATTCACGAATTTATACAGACGTGTGTATGTGTGTGTGTGCAGTGAAGAGTCATTTGTGATGGTAGATAGGTGGATAGACAGACAAACAATGTCAGTGACCCAGATGTGCAGAGAGAGGGAGAGAGAGAGAGAAAAGGATGTAGGCCAACCTCCATAATCCTGGATATCTTAAAAAGCAAAAGAGTACCTTCGGAAAAGTGTTGTACACACACTGTTTTGGGGAAGAATACATGCCGTAAAACATGCATAAACATATATATTTGATGCGTTTGATAATGACGTACCTAGATAGATGTAGTATTGATGATATGTAAGTACAAAGAGCCATGAATGAATGAATGAAAAGGTGTGATTGTTTTCAAATTTAGGAGAAACAATTACTTCTGTGCGTGTGTGTGTTGCAGTTGAACATGTTCACACTGTAAAATTGATGTACTACATACACACTTCAGAGGATTTATCATTAAATGTGTATTCTACGTATTAAAACTCTAATCATACATTTAATTCTCCAAAAATTATCCAAGATAATGAGTTGTATGTGTGAGTACAGACGTGGATGTACAGAACACCATCGATTAGTTGTAGTGTGTCCCTCAAGGCGCTGTCCTTTCTCCTTTTCTGTTTTCTTTCTTCTTGCATGACTTGCCTCACTCTGATGACGAAATGAACTTTGTTAAGTATGCCGATGATCTAACTATTTCAATGTCTGTTAACTCCCAGCTTGACTGTACTAAGATAAACAGCTTTCTATCACGAATTAGAAAATGGTCTTCGTCTAACGGCCTTAAACTTAGTCCTTCCAAATGTCAGACTTTTAATTTCAGTTTCCGATGTAAACGAAAGTTAAATGAAGCCGTTGGTTCCTATGACCCTTGCAAAATTGATGCTACTGATATAGAAACCAAGTCTGAAGTTAAGTATCTTGGATTAATTCTCTCTTCTGACCTATCCTGGTCCTCCCATGTCTTAGCGATTTCTCAAAGAATATTTCGTCTGACTTTTTACATTAAGAAGTTGAGGCACTCAGGCATAACCCAACCACTCCTCTTACAGTTTGTCAACTCGTGTATTTTACCTATTCTTCTTTACTGTTCACTCTTATTCTTTCCTGGATTGCTTAAAAAAGACTATGTCATACTTCGTAGAACTCTGAAGACTGTCAGTAGGACGAGTGGTATCCCGTTGGGCCATATCGTTGACATTGTCACTGATAGGCACTTGATGTCATGCAACAAATTTGCTAAAGGAATTTTGTCAGACTGTGAGCATCCACCGCAGCACCCGCAGCTCCAACCTTGTGTCTCCTCAGGTAAAACAAGAAGTCTTTTCAGAAGACTTTATGCACGTACGTCTAAGTATAAAAATTCCACTATACCATATTTGGCACGTACTTTATGTGATGAAAATAGTGTCAGGCATGAACTAACTAACCTTCTTAGCACCACTAAATAAACCATTTCCTCCACCCTTAAAGCATCAAACTTTATTGTTATTGTATTTTTTATATTTGTAATCCTCTCAATTTTTTGTTTTGTTTATTTTTTTCATAAGTGTGGACATTATTTAAGCTGTATTATAACTGTTAATTTTGTATTTCCCCTCACTATACTATATCAACAGAACATTAGATCCAATAATCTATAACATGCTAAAGTTTCCAAACTGAATCAACAATACTGTTTGAAACAAACTCACTGTTATTATTATTATTATATTTAATAATCTCAATTCGTGCTTGATATTTTTGACTTTATGTCGTAAATGTGGACAAATTCCTCCGGTTAATTTTGCTTTAATTTTTAATTTTATTTATATTTTGAGTAAATCAGATGCAATATTGTGACAAATGCTGAGAATTCCATTCTGTATTATAAGTACTGTTTTTGGAATAAAGTAGATTATTATTATTATTAGTTGATCTTTAGCATCTAAATTATTTACATTCACTAACGCACCGACATTCAACCTCTCCAAATACTTATTTTCGATACTACAACCACTGCAAAAGGACACTCAAAATATTGTAAAAGATTCATATGATTTCAAATCCCAAATAGAACACTGAGAAATTGATAAAGAAGACATTATGGTAAGCTATGATATTAACTCATTATGTACTAGTATCCTTATTACCGAAAGTCTTGATATCATTTCCAGTCTACTAGAATCAGATACAACGCTATCACAAAGATGTCCACTGGACACTAGTGAAATAATTAAGAGCTTGAAATTCTGTCTAGAAAGTAATTATTTTACATTTAACGGGAATTTATATAGACAGACAAATGGTGTTGCTATGGGTTCACCAGTCTCCCCAATAGTTGCTGATCTTTTCATGAATAGATTCGAAGATAACATCTTTTCAAGCATACTCACTCCTAAAATATGGTTAAGATATGTAGATGATACTTTTGTAGTGCTGAAACGAGATCTACACAGTTCATTCCTGGAGAAAATAAACAGTCTATCTCCCAGAATCCAGTTTACTTCGGAAGCAGAATCAGACGTCGGTGAACTACCATTTCTAGACTGCCTAGTTAAGAGGAGGGAAAACGGACATTTTAGTATATCTATATTCAGGAAGAAACCCACCCCAATTAATATTTAGACTTCAGATCATCACACCCCATCAGCGCAAAGGTATCAATTGTTTCAAGTCTTCTTAGACGAGCACACTCTTTGATGTTAACGGATGAGAAAGAAAAAGAAGAAGAAATATCAAACATTACTGAAACTCTCAAGCAAAACAACTACCCAAGGAACTTCATCAACAAAATCAACACTGACATTAAGTATGGTCGAAAACGTATTCCGAAAACATGGACCTCAACAGTTGTCATTCCATATAGAGCGGAGACGTCAGACGATATCAGAAGAGTACTCAATCAGCTCGACATCAGAGTTTTCTTCAAAACATCAGACACACTGCGAAACAACCTTGTCCATATAAAAGACCAAATCCCTAAAGATTCTCTATCTAATTGTGTCTATAAAATAAAATGCTTGCTTGGAATGTGATGCGATATACATCGGACAAACATCACGAGAAATCAAAATCAGAAGAAATGAACACCGTAGAGCATCTGTTCGACCACCGAGAAATCCAGTTGAACTAGAAAAGCTTGAAAAATCATCAGCCATAGGTCTACACGCTATAGAATCAGGCCACAAAATTGATTTCGACAATATTGAAATAATCCAGAAAAAGCATTTCAGAAATCACAAAGAACGTCTAATATCAGAAGCACTTCATATCAAGTGGAATCCAAATTTTCTGAATAGGAATGATGGACTAAAACAGAATTTGACCTGGTTACAACACTTCCCTCCCCCATGAAGTGACAAAATCAACACGAATGTCATAAGCAATTTCATTATGTAAACACACGCTGCTTTTATAATTTTATACACTTATCAAATCCAACAACCTACACCTGGTTTCGTTATCTTTACCAATTGGCCAATTTGACAACGAAAAACGACCTCATGCTGAGGAACGATGATTAAGTTGTTATATATAAGCTAAGATTTGGTAAATTCTGGTTTAATGATATTTTGATAAAGCTATTAGCAGCATTAAATAGCGAAACATCAGTAAAACAATATCGTTTTGTATATAGTGCACCTAGCATGGCAACAAAATAAATCAAAGGTCTAAACTTAAAATAGATCAAACTAAACCAACTTCATAAACGTCTAACCCGTTTGAGAAGGCTTTATGTGTTTTAAGTTTTGTTTTAATGGGGACTAACTTTAAACAACATGTTGCTAAAGGCATTGGATTATGAGCAAACTAGTATTTGGAGACATTTATTCTTATGTATTTGAATAACCTAGCAATATGTAGGATAATTTCAGTTTCAGCAGGTATGTATGTAACCAGGTAGGGACGCCACTGTGAGCTCCTCCTTTTCGCTGATAACATGCAGATCATCAGAGTCCATAATTCAATCAGACTAGCTATTACGAGTTTGACCACGGATTGATATCAGTTAGAGAACCATTGAAAACGAGAGAGCACTGGACAGCTGTTTCATCCTAGTTTGGGAATCATCGGCAGTACGCACCCACCACCAAGGTTTGAACCCAGGACCTCACGGTTATAAGGCAAACTGGCTCGTATACCATTCAGCCACTGGGACCTGCCCGATTCAATGGCCAGTCCATGAATTCTAACTTCTACCAATTCATGATTTAGAGCGACTGGCACCAACCAATGTCATCGGTGGGAAATCCATTCTCACACTTGACTGGATGAACTTCACTGGTCACGACTTCTCACTAGAATTCCAGGAACTCCATCCTGTAGCAAGTCACTAGTGAGCATCAGATTAATTTTAAAGAGTTGGGTGCGTACTGCCGATGATTCCCAAACTAGGATGAAACAGCTGTCCAGTACTCCCTGTTAGTTTTCAATGGTTCTCTAACTGATATCAATCCGTGGTCAAACTCGTAAAAACAAATTTAATCCTTACAAACCAACTCTTGAAAATATATATATATATATTTTGTTATCAGTGCATATAAGTCAGGTAGCACCCTGATTGGTTAAGTAATTAGGCATATTGCGTTTTGTAAAGCTGGTATAGTTTAGTATACAAAAAGAATTGCGCAGCCAGTACTTTACAAAAGAACTATATTCCTTTCCAATGATTTCCATATTAACAACTCTCCACTAATATCTAATTTTCACGAAATAGGAAGAATAGAATGGTTCTGTCTCGCTTTTGGATGACAAAATGAGTAAATCTTCATCAACTGGACGATATACACACTTTCTGACTTTCATCCCTCTACAATACAAACGAAATCCGCTTAGATATCCAGTTTGAACATACTCAACGGAGAAGTCGCTGTTATTCGTGATTTATGAAGTGGAAACTGAGATGAGATGACATTTTTGAATAAACACATGGATTTAAGAAATACGCAATCGTCCAGAGTGCCTACAGTTCCGAAGACTGTAGTTTAATGGAGATTTTAGGATCTTCAAAAAGACTTTTATCATAGATAGGCTACTCTGTTTTTTCTCACCAACTAACCAATATTTAGTAAACGAAATAAAAACAAACTGTCTAGTTTCGCCTCTTCCATCTCTACTTACTAGTCGGACTGTCCTCCTGTGGAGCTAGTTACATCAGGTTTACGATATCAAGTTCATCGTCAAATTCCATGAACATCAACAACAGCCTTAATACTCACTTATCATCTCGTCGATACTAACAGAGCTTTTAAAGTTATTTTTTGTACTTCACCCAGCCCTTCGAATGCTCTACTAGTACGACTTTTACAAACGGCAGAAACAATCGGAATTTGTTTGAATAAGCCAAATCTGTGTGCTCAAAAGAAATTCGTGTAGCCCTCCCCCTCCTTTGCTGTGGCAGTCTACATAATATGTACCGAGTCTTACAAATGATTGTTCCCTGTATCCTTGTAACTATATTTTGACACTGTTATTTTATTATGATTACTATTCTAGTAAATTGGATTAACTTATTCGTATCTTGGTTTTCTTACGTAATTCATCCATCTTATAACTTGTTGATAACCTCTAAAAATGAACTGATATTGAATTCCGTAGTTATTTTCACCCCTCCTATACTTCAAAACAGTTTATTATTCTTCCTGACTAACATCACCGCATGACTGGTGTAATTTCGACGTAAAAGCTATATGTATATCAGTATAGAGCCTCTGATAAGGAACTTCTTAATTCATTGACGAAACTGCACTATAATGATGACTTCATTACCAGTTGACTCATGTAGAGTACCTGTTAGACAGTTGGATTAGAAACACCGAGACTACTGGTTCAACTCCTACATTAATTGACAGAGGTTAGAATTTCCTTCATAACCTAAAGCTCCTGGGTTAAATCTGCTATGGGATGATGTGGTGTGTGGCTGCACATCTCCCAAACTAGGTTGAGACAGCTGCTCAATGCTTCCAGCTTTTCATAGATTCTCTAACAGATTGTCTCTCTTTTCATGATGAAATCTGTCATGGAAATCAATCAAGTCTCTATATAATGTAACACTTGAAATGTTACTATTAGTAGCAGGTTTACGAATAAGTTCTTCTTTAAATACACATTCAGACACAATCAATCAATCAATTTACAAGAAAAAAATGAATAAGAAGAAGGAGTCGAATTCATGTGAAATAAACTACAAGGTCATATGACCACTTTGATTTATTTATTACTATGAGTAATTAATTCAAATTCGAAACTTCTTTAACTACTAGGTATTATGAATGTATATCACTCGGCTGAGTATATAAGTTATCATCAACAAAACAAATTCCCCTACCTTTCACATTTCTACCTATTTCAATGGTTAGAATAGAGGTGATCAATCACGACTTAAATTTGTACTCAGGAATGGTGTAATCTTATCAGAGGTTAAGTTGGGTTGTTTCGAAGGTGTTTTATCGATTTTACTTTACACAGCCTGAACACTTGATGCATGTGCTATACGATGTGTGAAAACACCTTGAGGTTACTTTTATCCTCACTCTACAATAACTAATAAAGGTATAATTACATATGTACATCAGAAACAATAATATGGTCGAGCTTTTGAAATTACATTGGCTTCCGAGTGAGTGGGACATAGGACTTCAAGCTATGAGCCTTCAGTAGCTGTGGTGTTATTTTTTTTACGGAGTAGGATCGATAGCCTCACGTCCAACCTTCTCTCTTTTCCAGGCTTACTACGGACTAGTAAACTGGGCTAGGTTAAGCACTAAGTCGTAATTGGTGAACGTTTAGTTATCAACGCACATTATAAAGGATAAACTGTTATTCTATTTAATGTCCTTTTCATCCTGATTTCACCATTTTCAATCACCACCCATTTTATATCGATAACAGTCTGTGAACCCAAGACTAATCTCACATAGTCTCACCCTGGTTTAAATTATTTTTCCCTATGAAACTACAGTTTAAAAGAGCTCCACTTCCATTTTAGCATAACCCATTAATGTGGAGCTAGTCTGTACACTTAGTTAATCAGTGAGCCAGTATATAAATATATATATATATATATATCATCAGTTGGTGCCGTCATCAGTACCTTTAAGTTTGTAGATATGCCCTACTAAGGACTACCAACAAAAGTGAAACCTACCTCCAGGACTTCCTGCCCAATACATGTGCATTGGTGGCACAGCGGTAAAGTGCCCGCCAACCACGCAGGTGGTCCGGGGTTCGATCCCCAGCCACAGAAGCACTCCCAAACCTCGCTAAGCCAGTAATAAGACTGGTAAAGAGGGAAGGTTGGGCATGAGGCAGCTAGCAACCCCATCCTGGAAAAATAATCACCACTGCCACAGAAACTTCAAGCCTCTAGCTTGAATTGGCCCTATGTTCCACTGGGAACGTAAAGGAATTTTAGAAAAAAAAATATACATATATAATTATACGTCATTCTTAATGTGAAATGTTTAAGGATGCCAGCGTTTCACTTGAGATGACCATTGAGTAGTTAGTTGAACAAATAAGTTACACTTCATTTATTTTAATTGTAAATAATATATTGTTAGAAATATAAGTCGTTTACTGTCTACTGAGATTTTGTATTATTTTGTTTTAATTTGTAAGTTTGTTTTCTTAGGAATAGAGAAGGAAAAACTATGACTGTGTGATGACTAATATAGAATAACTTTTTAATTTCCCTCTCATTACCTTCAGCTTCATGGAATATTGAAGTTATTTTGAATTTCCCATCGATTGATTATACATATATACACTGGACCGAAACGTTCTGTCTCGGTTGACGTGATTTTGGCTCCCAGTGTAGATGTGTTCTGATATAGCCTTGTTTGTTGGCGCCTAACACTGAAATCCACAATGCGTCTTCCGTTCCATTCGGGACTTGTCCGATGGATGGATATACCTGTATCACACTGAATGATGGTTTTCCTTTCGGAACTCGAATCCAGTATAGGCCATTTGAAACGCCAAAGTTTTCTCCCTGGATCATCCATCACTCACAGTGGATTCAAGTGTATCCAGGGGACAAGTACTATACAGGACGAAATATGAGTCTGAGGCATGATATATATATTCCATGGCATGTCAAATACAATCTGAAAAGAAACTTTTAGAATAGGTAAATTCCACTTTAGTAACAGTTTTAACTGATTTCTTCTGATCCCGTTTTTAATGTAATCTTAGATTTACTTCATTCACTTATCTAGGGAGCATTGTCTCAACTACAGGAGGAACGGACGAGGATGTCAAATCGAGAATCGGGAAGGCGAGAAACACATTCATCAACCTGAAACCAATCTGGAAATCTTCGTCACTCAACTCAGCATCAACAACAAAATTCGGATTTTCAATACAAACGTCAAGTCAGTCAGTTCTTCTTCTATACGGATCAGAAACTTGGCGGGTCACAAAGAATATTTCCAACAGCCTGTTGCACACCTTTATCAACAACTGTCTTCGCTCTATACTGAAGATCAGATGGCCACCGGAAAGAATCACCAACAAGAAACTATGGGAACGAACAAAACAAGAACCAATCGCCCAACAAATATGCAGGAGAAAGTGGAGATGGATTGGACACTCGCTGAGGAGGCCGCTGGGTGACATCGCGCGTCAGGCCAGTGCTCGAGTGGAACCCGAAAGGGAAGCGGCGAGTGGGACGTCTGCAAGGGTGACATGGAGGAGATCGTGTGAAGAAGAGTTGAAACAGTATGGACTAACATGGATGCAGGTGAAAAGTACAGCAGAAGACAGAAGCAAGTGGAGACGTGTAGTTGAAGCCCTATGTTCCACTAGGAACCCAAGGGAACAATAATAACAATAATAATAGATTTTGAAGTGTAGATACACCACTCCGTTCTGTAATGCATTTACTAATTACTATAAGATAGAAAATATAGCGATACCAAACTATTTAGAATATTTACTATAGAGAAAAACTTTAGATCCGTTAATAATGAGTAGAATTGACAATACCAATACTGTTGCGTTTTGCGTTATCATACAAAGAAAAAAAAAAGAGAGTAAGAGAGATGGAGAGAGGGGGGGAGATGGAGAAAGACCGATAGTAGAGTTAGTAACCATTCCATAATCTTAACATCACAACCATCGGTATCTGATGTTATCACTTGGGTGTCGTAGACACACACACACCTACAAACATCATACAAACTTAGATCAAACGATAAAAATATAATACAAACATAACCACCCTGTGACTACCATTCACAAACAACGGACGATAGTATTAAAAAAAACTGCTGATTACTGCTCAGAAGTGAATTCCACTAATAATAGCTGTACGCGTGTCTATCAAATACCGGGGTTAGATTTTTAATTATCATTATTGTTCAGAGGACAAAATAGTTTTTTTCTTCTGCTTAAACATATTTAAATTATAAAATTCAAAGATAATAATAAATGAAATTACAATGACTGACATACACTTTCAACCTTTTCTACTTGTGAAATACACAAATAAAGCCAAAAAAACGAAGTTGAATAGTATTTGAAGGTGAATTCATAAGACTGCGCAACACAAAAAAGCCTAACAGATTATAAAGTCGACTGTGATAAATTTCAAATTTAATTGAGAACTGCCTACAGGGAGTGTTGGACAGCTATTTCCTGCCTGTTTGGGACATTTCAGTAACACGCACTTATCACCCCCACTGGCGATTGAACCTAGGAGCTTCAGGTTAGGAGGCGAGCTCGTTGATCATTCAGCTGCTGGGATGGAATCGAATGACCTGTGAATCCTGACTTCTGATCGTGACCGCTAGATCATACTAGTCCGAACCTAGACTAGGCATTAAACCTTCTTTGTGAGATTGATATAAGAATAGAACTTGTGCACTGTGATAAAGTATAATTCCATTGTGGGTAAAATTTATTTTGATAAGACTTCTTTGTAAGAATTGACGATATATACTAACTAATTTTTGTCCAGACATTAGTTGGCGAAACGGGATTCGAACTTATAATGGCATCATTCATGGAAACAAATAAATTTGAATAGAAATTTGCTTATTTGATAGTGGCTAACATTAGAATCTATGTAGGAGCGTTTCACCCTATCTGTGATTCGTCATCTGGTTGTATATAATCCCCAGTGAATAATAGTGTCCCACTGTGACTCCAACCCCGTTATATCCAGAAACACCGAAAAGAGGAGTCATAAATATGATTTAAGGCTCAAAAATTATAGTTTTATACAAATATGGTTCTAAGCATTTAGGCGCAGAGGAGGGTGGAGGGTGTAATATGTTTACACATCAATAAGAAAGTTTAAGATGGATATCAGGCAACACATTATTGATTAGTTTACTCTTTTTACCCACATTCTATGAAGAAAGAAGTCGAATTTGTGGATTTTCTAAACACGTAGACATACAAACAATGACAACTGAAATTAGCTAGAGAATCACTGAAAACTAGGTACTACTGATGAGACATTTCATTGTTTTCTAAGACTCATCAGTTGTTTTCTATCCAAAATTCTATGCATTTTAGAGTACACAACCATCAGGTCTCTCTCTCTGAACGTCCCCATCAACATTTAATCACTGTGTTAGTAACTAACAGTTTTCATGTGTATGTATTGCTTGTGTAACATCTAAACATTCGCAATACAAAGCCAATCCTTTCATCTTAGACATGTTGCTGTGTAAATGGAAAGCTTTCATTATAAAGGTCTTAGGTCATTCCTTGATTTCCAAGTGGAACATAGGATTTCAAGCTTTGAAGTTTAAGTAGCGTTGGTATTGCTCTACCTGCCCCTATTTCCTTGGATTACTATAAGCTAGGCGAGGTTTAGCAGTGCGTCTGCAGGGAGTGGAACCTGAGGCATCTAAGTGACTGTCTAGCATGATACCAATGAACCACCTATCAAGTTTTTGATTCACTAGGCGTGATACAAATTTATATCATTGGGAAAAACGTTTGAGTTGACATAGGAGCGTTACTTTGTTCCAATCTTTTTTTATTATTCCCTTACGTTCCCAGTGGAACATAGGGCCACTTCAAGCTAGAGGCTTGAAGTTTCTGTGGCAGTGGTGATTATTTTTCAGGATGAGGTTGCTAGCTGCCTCATGCCCAACCTTCCCTCTTTACCAGTCTTATTACTGGCTTAGCGAGGTTTGGGAGTGCGTCTGTGGCCGGGGATCGAACCCCGGACCATTTGCGTGGTCGGCAAGTATTCTATCTCTGTGCCACCGACGCAGAAACATTCACAATCATTATGAAGGTATTTGACACAATATTTAGGCAATATTTAATATTTGGCATGAGCTATTCTGGTTCATACTGACTATTCACTAGTCCTCTGTATTGATGCTCTCTGAATTATATGAGTCAAGTGAAGCTTCACATCAAAGTTTTGTGGTTTTTGACACTTGTCAAGAAGGTGTATCTGCAACCTCAAAAACAACTCACACCATCTCGGAGATTCGTCTCACGTACGCCTTGCTGACAAATGTCAATAAACATGAAACTTAGGTCCACAGCACACAAACGATTATTTCCAATCAACGATTATTCATTCTAGTTTAGTTGACAGTATGTAGTTATATATATGTTTTATATTTATTGTAGCTTGACTCCACACAGTATTTTTGATACAAGTATGGAATTTTCAGCAATGTGATATCGGTAGCCCAAATTTAGCAGGCCGACCATTGGTATCAGGTGTGAGTCGGCCGGGGGTCTAACCCCGGACCATGTGCTTGGTAGGCGAGCGTCCTAACCACTATGCCACCGAGGCACAATACTGTGTCCGAAGACGTAGCTGGAAAAATGAGGCAAGACTTATTGTACTGTGCCTCCCCACGGAAATCTTTAGTAAAAGGCGAAAGATTTTTGCGCGAATGAGGAAACACCAGAGTTATATATATATATATATTCATACCTACGAATCTCAATTTTGCTTTAAGAGTTCGACTTCTAAATATTGCTGAGGCTGTGGGGATCCATATTAAGAAGCCTAATTTATGCATCCAAAAGAAGTTAGTTCAGTCATTATCATTACCTTGGCCATCCAGGTTTGAATAATCCAGAATTTTTGTGAAATTTCCTTAATTTTAGTTGATATTCTATTTGCTACTATATCTTTATTATTATCATTATTATTTAAGCATCTTTAATGAACTGTAATAGCATTGATCACACTTTACAAATCGATATTATTTAAAAAAGGTTAATATTGTTATTGACTACTATTCTAGAATATTCTATGTATATAAACATACATATAATTGTAGAGCCTGGAAGAGGAATTTATCGAAAAGAATATTCTTTGCTCGATTATTTTGTGTCATAAAAAGATTAGCTGTCATCGATCATAGGTATCTGCGTTCTATCTCCCGTGTGAAGTGGTATAATAAGGTGAGCGATACTGAGGTTAGGCGTCGAGTGCTAGGTAAGGAGGGGAAATCAATCGACGAGGCTGTGAAGTTGCACCGATTGAGATGGTTAGGAAATGTGCTACGTACGCCTAGTCATCGCCTTTCTCGACGGGCAATGTTAGCTGACATAGGATCAGACTGGCAAAGAGCGGTGGTCAAACCAAAACATGGCCTCATCAGTCAGTGAAATCCAATACAGTTAGTTTAAGCCACGTAGGAAGGTGTAGACTTCCTGACTGGTTGGGGTCCTCGGGACGGTAAAAACCAATGGTTGGAAACAATTGGTGATATGGCTCAAAATCGTTCTCAATGGCTGGTGCAGATGCATCCACTCCTTGTGACTTATGATTTCAAATGAAACTATATTGTTTTTCGATATTACTATTCTTTTTGCCTCCTACCTCTGTTTACTGTCTCTATTATGCATTTCTTCTACTTTCTTCTCTTGTTTTGTGTGCTACATGGAATGTGGCGACTTGAACTTCCGCACATCGGCGCAAAGTTCCATGTCAAAAACAAACATACAGACAGACATATATTCATATTATGTTGTTGTATTATTGAACTTCTCTTCTGCCGACCTCGTCTACATGCCATTTTACGAAGTGTAGTAGGCTAAACAGTTATAATTCTCTCAATTCTACTCTGATCCATCAATATTTACCCATAAATGATAGTAAATTAAGAACTCCCAATCAGTGGGTTTGAATCTCACACCACATGCTTTATCCTAGCCATATGGTTAATATCATCAGCTCTCACATACAATAAGTGTGGCACAATGCCAGGTACATAAGAAATATGAGTTCGCAGTAGCCAAGTTCTAATAGCGATAACAAGCCGAGTTCGAATATCAGCAAGGCGTTAGGTTAAGCACTTTTGTGCGTCAATCGTTCAATGGTAGGTTGACTGCCAGTGACGCTCATTCGATTCTCAATGGACGCACTCTTAAACCTCGTATAGCCAGTGGTCAACCGAGTAATGAGGAAAGGGAGTAGCACCTTCGCCACCACTACTGAAACTTCATAGTGGAGTCTTAAAGTCGCATGCTCAACTCGGAACTCAGAGGAATAAAAGGAAGAAAGAAATAACAATGGTAGAATTTAATTCTATTTGTTATCTTAGAGTTTGAGAACTTAAACCTCCTTACATAAACGTATTAGTTGAAGTGTATTTATTTCGCACAATTATGGGTTCATCAACGCTCAAACACACCACCATAGTACACACATAATATATAACACACACGTACATAGCAAACATAGATAAAATAAGGTGACAAAACCAGTACTGATATCAACTTCAATCATACCAGTTAAATTTTCTGGTGAGCTCTTCACCATCCGCCCGCCCATACCCGAGGTAGATATATTCAGGTAGCCTTAATGGATGGCAATTGAGGCAGAAATGAAAATCTATGTGGTAATAGGACTTGAATAAGCGAATGGTATTAAGCGGGCACTATTCTTTCTGACCTATTAGACCCATCAACTACTGTATGCGACTACCACAGATATGATGTAAGTGACACGTAACTGAATATTTGACAATATCAAGTATTAGTTTGAATCATATACTGAAATGAAAGGAGATGAACAGGTTGAAAAATAATTGTGAAACTCTCTGAGGGTAATCCCAAATCATAAGGCTACTAATGACATACGTGTGAGGACATTACTATCCCTGGTGGAGTCATGAGTGCGTACTACTGAAGAGTCCCAACTTAGGATGAAACAACTAACTATCCCGTACTCCCTATTGGTTTGTCAACTCGTAATCTAACATGAAATGACTGTTTATTACAAAACTGAAGAATAATTATTGCTGATGTATACCTGCCAAGGATGAAAGTGCTCACTCATCATTATCGATTTACATCTCAGTAATACATGTACGATAACTTTTCAGTTTCCAAGTTAAAATTTCTCGAAAAAAAAACAGATTAAAATTCCAACAGAAATAAGGCACTACTACCAACAACAAAAACATGCATTATACCGGGAAGATACACAATTAGCAAGACTCACATGACAATGTTCTTTTTCGTCGCTATTGTCGCTGTTGTTGTTGTTGTAATATTATTTGTGATAATCGAAAAATATATACATATACGTAAAATCTTTGAATCAATTCCAAGACAACAATTGTCTCTCTCTCTCGCGGTGCTCGGCTTTCTCAATTCAATATCAATGTTGTAAATGTGAAATATTTAAATTATTCTATTTCCTTGTTTAATTGTGTTATTGGATATCCCCTTTGATAAAAAAATTAATATTCCCGTTTGGATTGTCTTTGAAAAACAAAATTCCAATTTTTTATTGTAATCAATCAATGTTCAATGTTGTTTGTTTGATTGTTTAATAAGCGGGAGATTTAATTTATCAATTTTTTTGATGAGAAGATGCAACATAACAAAATTTAATCAAGATTATGATCGGGTGTCATAATAAATGCTCCTGTTTTTATTGTATTAGGAATAATATAAGATTGAGGCCTTTTTGACAATTACTATAAAGTATAAGGTTACTTTAAAAAAATTACAATTCCTCTTCTTCTTGTGTGTGCCTCATCATGAGAGCATGGTTTCACAAATCAAAAATAACAACACAGGTGAAGTATTCGTCTGAAGAAAGACACTTATATATATCGTATCGTATCATATCATATCAGTATGTGTGTATACATCACGAGACTGTTAAAAGATTTTGCACAACTGTGCCATTTGTTTCCTGCACTGAGTGCGATAAATATATATATATCTATCATGCTGTATGTGTCGCGCTTCACTGTACTGCGTTGCATTTTGTCCTGTTGTTGTGTATATTTCATTGCATTCTGTGTGTTGTGTTGTGTTGTGAGTTCTTCTCTTCAGGGTGGTAGTGGATTTTTTGCTGTTGTCGTTGGTTTTGCTACCACTAACTAACTAGTAATACTACTAATACTAATGCTAGTACCAGTAGTACAATTATCACTGGTCATCGTCGTTATGATAGTGGTGGTGGTGGTTGTAGTAGGGGGGTGCGATGAAAGTATAGGTGGTGGTGAGACCGGGGAGAAGTGAAAGAAAACGCATTAAAGTACACAGACATTCATTGAAAGATCTAATAACCAATATCCATACTTCAATACCAACCTCCTACCTACCTATCTACCTATAGATTTGTATATATAAGCGTTTTTTGTTTTGTTTTGTTTTGTTTTGTTTGAAAGCAGAGCTGTGTAAGTCTAAATTCCCATGACCACCACTTCTACTGTCTGACTTAAGAAATCATAGGTGGTAGGTAGGTAGGTAGACATACACTAAGGCACATAGACACGCACACTCACACACAGATTTGAGGTACAAAGAGACACAGGAGAGAGAGCGAGAGAGCGCGCACACGAGTGAGTGTAGGAATAACATATTGGAACATATTGTACGTTTTAGCGTGCAAGGTATCTTTTCTGTACAAACCCTAAATTTAGTATTTTTTCATTGATTGTAGTAAAATTTTTGTTTATATATCTACATTTATATTATTGTGATACTGTCTCCTCCGCCTTAACCCCTCCCGTTATTATTTTCTAAACAAATGGTAATGAAGGATACATATGAATATATATACACCTTCGACACATCAAGTGCATATACACACACACACACCCAACATAAATGCAAACATGACTACAACATAGTATAATCTCTGTATAGACATATTATATTGGCCTAGGACGCCCAACAGCAAAAAAAAACATACAAACAGTATTTTCCTGTCACTATGGTACTTACTTACTTACTTACTTGCTGACTAGTGGTCATCTCCTCTTAAGTCGGGTGCAATCAATGCATACTTGTTAACAACAATACCAGACGACTAGATTGCTTTCTAGCCTAAGCTTTAAGAAAAAAGTACTGTTTTCTAGTAGTGCATATTATGTCTGTCCACAATCGAGTACTTGAAGTAATTTTCATTTCTTCCGTTGTTATTATATTGTCATCATGAGAATGTATTTATTTATTATTTATTCTCCCAGTTTCAATTTAAGCCATCCTCCATTTAGACACAAATGCATCAATCACTCTGGGTAGAGCAATCTTCAACCTAACAGGCAAATTTGATCCCGTTGTTAATCAACCCTACCACTGATATTTCCTTAACCTCTAACCCTAGCCTAGAGAAGTTAAACTTTAGGCGATGAAGAGGCTTGAAATCACTAATGGCCTTAGTACGCTGAATCAGGAAGTTAGTGAAATCAGGAAAAGGATGCCATATTCACACACAAAAACTGCTTAATGTAATGGCGGGATAATAAACGGAATATCTCGCAAGTTTTAGGTTTGGGAAAGAATAAGGTGAAGTTTTGGCTTGAAATAGGTTGGGGATTAAGTTATTTAATTGAATTTTAGATTTTCCCGTCGATTGATTGGACGGACAGAAGTGCTCGGTCTCAGGTTGACATGTCTGTCGACTTCTTGTGCAGATGCTTCGACGATGTCTGGGCATGTAATCAGAATTTAATTGGTGGATGGTGACTTGCAGTGGAATCCAGGATGGTCTAGTGGGTAACGCTTTGGCGTTTGAAACTATGGGCACTGGGTTCGAGCCTCGGTGGGAACATCATCACTCACTGGGGAAGGCAGATACATCCAGTGACGAGTCCCAAATAGGACGAAATGCACATCATGGATTCCACTGCAAGTCACCATCCACCAATTACATTCTGGGGTTAAGTTAACCTAATTAGGAACAATTGGTGCTCGTCCTCTGTAGATTTGGATTAGTTAGGTAAAAGATCGGTCAGGGTTGGAGGACCAAATTCACCGTTGGGTGTTATTCCTATTTCCAAAGGTTATTGGTGTTTCCTTTTAGAGTTAAAGTACTTAAAGTTCAAATTTACCCCTAACCTCTCTCTCTAGCCAATACATAACTCAACCTAACCAGATATTATGTTTAAAATCATTATACTTCTTAAAATGTTTTCATGAATATACTGTCATTTACCTGGTGTCACTACCTTGCTCTGACTAAGCGTCCCGAGGATCACTGGTACGTTCACACCTGTTGGGTGTGTAAAGTTTGACTTCGTCTAAATTCATCTGTATTTGTGCATTTGTGTGCGTTCCCATCGAACAACAAAAGTCATAAGTTACGAAAAATATTGTTTTGCTTCAGAGAAAAGCTCACCATCGATATTAGATGTCTTTATTCTTCTATCCCTTTGCGTTCTTAGTCGAACATAGGGCTTCAAGCTCTAAGCCTTAAAGTCTCAGTAGCACTAGTGTTGCTTTCAAGCCAAACCTTCCCTTTTTGGGTTTTACTACTGGTTAGGAGAGGTTTAGGAGCGCGTCAGCTGGGAACAGAACCCGGACCACGTTCATGGCTAGCAGGCATTCTACCTCGAACTACTGACGCACACGATATTGTATGTAGAGATTATTAGTAACAGACAGAATGTAACGCACGAATCTGTAGCAGTATGCACGGGTGACTCCACTAGAGATCGAACCCAGAAGCTTCAAGTTACCAGGTAAGCATGTTGATCATCTGTCTACTGGGATAGAAATCAGTGACGAAAAAGCTGAGCTCGTGCTAGTTTGATTTAATTCATCCTATTATGATACTGATCCCTAGAGCTGCGGTTCCTTGGCCTTTGCACTCGACTACCAATAGTTCCACGGGTTTGAACACCGCTCCAACTACTGAGGTTTGGGGAGCCAGATAACATCACTAGCCCTCACTCAATAGATGTGGCTCATTGGAAACTTCATGGAATTACAAGTGGTTGAACTTTATCATTCCTGGTGCTGATGCAGGCTGCATTTTATCAGTCAACTTTCAATGTGATATACCAAGCTAGATGACTTGACATCGCGGTGAACTGTTTATTGGTGTTAGATGGTTCAAGACAATCGACAGGTAGCCTTGGACCTAGGTTTCGCGCTTGTTAGCACTGATCAGACAGATGTATATTTTGCAACGTTGCAGTAACTGATGTCCCCTCGGAGGTTCGGACCTACGTTATCGCTGAGCAAATAGCTTTTTGCTTCACTTCAATTCTATGCCAATTTAAGTAGGTCTACTAATCACGAATTTCATTTACATCAATACACGTACATACTTTAATGTGGTTGCATTCTCTGAGGTGGATACAGTTCAGTTGCGAAGCTTTCACTGCCCTTTGAGATAACGTCTTCATCATGTCCATATTAGAGTCAGAGCTGGATATGCTGTAATTAAACTAACCAGCTCAGAGAACACAAACACATCAAAATTATACACCTGAGCTACAAATCTTCTCTATTTCAACACCTACATAGGTGATAATTAAGAGGTTCCATAGTTAGTGACCGACCTAGTGTTTGGCATGCTGACATAGTAGCTATAAAGGAGCGTGCTTCAACTGCCGACTGGTCAGTCAATATTGTCTCATCCATTGAAGATGAATGGGATAGATTTAGGAATACACTTGAGAGGGTTACCACTGATTTCATTCCCTGGAGGGTTCCTAAAAGACCAACAAATCGGCCACCATGGATAAATAGACAAGCTATAACACTCCTAAGACGGAGAAAAAGGTTCTGGAATCTCTTTGTTTCTACTGGGCTTCAGCAGTTCCGGCTGAAATACTGTGAAACCAGAAACCAGTGTAAAACTTTGATTCACCAGTCAAGGATAGCTTACGAAACCCAGTTAGTTAAAAGTTCACCAGGCTGCCCAAAAAGACTCTTCTCATATATCAAGAGAAGAACACGTAAGAGTGATGCTATCCCACCTCTTATGCTTGAAGATGACCAGACAAACATGGCTGAGGATAACTTGACTAAGGCTGAGGCTTTGTCCAAGCACTTTAGTCAAGTATTCTCTGATAATATTGATACCAGCTTTGTAACTTTTCCAGAAGGTAACTTGAAAATGGCACCCTTATACATTGGAAAGGATACTGTCCTAAAGTGGCTTCTAAGGCTCAATCCTGGTAAGTCCAGTGGACCTGATGAACTCCACCCACGTATATTAACAGCATTGGCTGAAAACATAGCCGAGCCATTGTCGGTAATCTTCAATATGTCTCTGGACCAGTCTAAATGTCCAAGAGACTGGAAAGATGCCATCATTAGTCCGGTCTTCAAAACCGGATCTAGAAACTTAGTTCAGAACTATCGTCCTGTTAGTTTGACCAGTATCGTTGTTAAACTACTAGAAAGAATAATTCGTGATGCTATCATTCAGTTCATTGAAGGGAACAAACTTTTCGCTGTGGAACAGCATGGTTTTAGAGCAGGTCATTCTTGCTTGACCAACCTTCTTTTGGCCAGAGAAAGTTGGGCAAGCTCAGCTGATGCTAATATACCGGTGGATGCCATATTCATCGACCTTAGCAAGGCGTTTGACAGGGTTTCTCATTCAGGTCTTCTAGTAAAGTTAGGTAGTCTGGGAATCAATAAAGTGGTTACCGACTGGATTCAAGACTTTCTAAAGGACAGAAGACAAAGAGTGCGAGTTAACGGGGTTTTATCAACATGGGAATCGGTTAAGAGTGGCGTTCCTCAGGGTACAATTCTAGGCCCACTTCTTTTCCTGATTTATGTTAATGAGATTCCATCGGTAGTTAAGTCATCCTGCTTACTGTTTGCTGATGACATCAAGATATGGAGGGCTTTACACGATGACAGTGATCAACTTGCTTTGCAGGAAGATTTAAACTTGTTAAGTGATTGGTGTAAGCACTGGGCCTTGGAGATTAACTTAAGCAAGAGTGTAGTTATGCATGTATCTCATAGTCACGTGCACAATTACTCAATGAATGGCATTACTCTCCCAGTGGTCACTGAGTACAAGGACTTGGGAGTGGTTGTGCAGCATGACTTGAAAACAGCAACAAACTGTAGAGCTGCAGCCACTAAGGGTTTTCGAATATTATGGGCCATACGCAAGGCTTTTGCGAATTTTGACGCTGAAATATTTCGTATATTATATCCGACTTATATCAGACCTCATTTGGAATATGGGATCCAGGCAGCGAGCCCGTGTTTCAAATACGAAATAGACTTATTAGAAAGGGTGCAAAGAGTAGGAACTAAGCTAATAAAGGGTTTCTCAACCCTCTCATATGAAGAGAGGTTAAGTCGACTGGGTTTATTTCCACTGTCATACAGACGACTTAGGGGTGACCTAATACTAGCATACCGTATCCTAAGAAATGATTTTGGAGCAAATTTATCTAATTTATTTCTTCCTTCTAGCACCAACCAATTGCGAGGACATCACCTCAAGGTTCAAAAACCACGGTCGAATCGTCTGCGTCTGGAGATCCGTTTTTCGCATCGAATTGTGAACCATTGGAACTCCCTACCGGAACACGTCGTATCAGCGCCATCCGTTGATTCATTCAAGGCGAGATTGGACCTCCTGTGTGTAACAAATCGAAAGGATTAACACAGGCATATAGCCTACTATCCTAAATAAATTGTAAACTGTAAACTATCTTTTTCTGAATGTTCTTAATTTAATCTTATCTCAATAACCACTTGTATTTCTGTGCAGTTGGCCGTCGGCTACTTCTATTATAAGAGGACTAATCATGATACATAGCTGTCGAAATCTTGTAAGGTGGAGCAGCTTTCAAAACCATGATCATATTGGTTAGAAGTCAAGCGCTTAGACGAATGAACCACAGACAGCTTCATACTCAACTAACATTGAACAGTAAAAGAGATGGTAGGTAAGCACGCTAAATTCTAGTCCCAATAACATGAACAGTAGTCTTGACATCGAATAAAATTAGTAATTTAGCAAATTATACAGTTCGAGGTTGAAAAATCAGTACAGTTTTCCCTGAAAACAAAATTCATTCAAGTGATATGTTGTGACCTGCTAGATAGCATAAAGGATAATCGAGAAAGAAAAGCAATTCGTGTGACGGTAAGTACCACTAATTAAATATGACTAGTGGGAATACACTCAATGTCGACTAGTGGTTTGATAGGTGATGGCTTTGCGGTGTTTATTTGGTTGATAATGGCTTACACTAGAATAATCCAAGATGTTCATTTTGGTGTTGAGTGAAATTATTCATAAAGAAAAAGAAAAAAACTAATTCTGAACAAACAATCTGACCTTCTGATAAACTTTTTTTTAAAAAATTATTACAATCGTATGGTTTAACAATATGAAACTCAATTAGTAATCTATTACATTAAATCCTATTGGTCGACTGTTCAACTGTCTTCACTACAGTGACCTAGAGGGATGAATTTGACTGGTGCAAGTGAATTATTGTCCGTAGTTTTAAGCGAATCGCGGTTCAAAGAATTTCAAAACTTTATTTTCAGTTATGAGTATGAGTATGATATGTGTATGGATATTTTAAATTTCAGACACATTACTGTTATTTTTATCTGAATGGTTCTTATGAAAGCCAATATGTGTCGAATGGTTGAAGACAATCGGATGGAAGACCCAGATCTAGGCGCTGTATCTGTTGGCACTCGTCAGCAAGGTGTGTAGGTATATGCTCCCTCTGAGACTGGAACTCATTTCATGATGCCATTGACCTCTTGAAGGATTGAAATGTGAATATATTGGTTGAACACTGGGAATAGAGTGCTGTTATTTTGTTTACTCCACAGATCTGGTACACAAAATTTATGGTAATGGTGAATCTAATCAGCTAGAAAACTATTGAAGACCAGCAGAAACTACTGTAGGGATGTTTCATCCTGCTTTTGGAGTGTTCAGTGACCAAACCAACAATGAAACCCAAGGGGTTTCAGGTGATGAGGCAAGCCCATTGACCATTCAGCGCCACTTGTCAGCACCAGCCAATGTCATCGGTGGATCGTGGATCAAACTGGTTATGAATTCTCTGTAGGACTTTGTATTTAATCAAAATTGAACAGTGTTTGAAGGTGTTAGAAAAGTAGGTGCTATCATATTTACTGGCGTAAGCGAGAGAAAGAAACAAAGCAGCACATAGCAGAAAAAAGAGAGAGAGAAAGGGAAAAGAAAGAAAGAAAACGTTGTACCTATAAATGATATGAGTTGGAAAGACGAGATCCAGTTGTTCTACTGACTATTTAATGAGTTATAGGTGTCACGCCTAATGCTTTCTTTATCGCACAGAACACGAGCTAAGTAGGGTATGGTTGAGTTTTTGTACTTGCTAGTGCGAGCATATAGTTTTCTATATAGGCTTCTGGTCTTGCCTGATGAGATGCAAGGGGAGAGTTGTGAGTGAAGAGGGTGGTGTGAGTTAGATAAAATGGATTTGGCCCATTTTTCACATGAGTCCATGTGCCTGTCGACCAGAATATTAACAAGCTGGTTAAGTGGCACGTTGCTTACCCTGCTGACAACCTTTAACATCCTACGTAATAAGATATAGTCCTTCTTCAGTAGCCCGGGAAAAACTAAGGGGGAACAATAGAGAATAATAGGCAGAATGCGAGAGTTAACGAATTGTAGGAGTAAGGGTTGGGTTATACCAGAATGTTTTAACTTCTTGATGTAGAAGGTAAGACGGAATATTTTCTTAGAAATCGCCAAGATATGAGACGACCAGGAAAGATCAGCAGATAGAATGATGCCTAGGTATTTAATTTCCGACTTGGTTTCTATTTCAGTGCCATCTATGTTGCACACCTCGTGAGAGCCAACCAGTTTGTTTAGGTCGGATTTATGCCTAAAGGTGAAATTGACTGTTTGGCATTTGGAGGGGTTTAAGGTAAGACCGTTTTCCTTGGACCACTGGCTGATTTCTGACAGAAAGCCATTAAGTTTAGAGCAGTCACTTTGACATTTGACAGGTAAAGATACTGTCAGGTCGTCAGCATATTTGATAAAATTAATGTCATTTGAAGATGGTAAGTCATGTAGAAAGAAAGAAAAGAGAAGTGGGGAGAGTACAGCACCTTGGGGGACACCAGCTTCAGTGAGCGCAGCAGAAGAGGATTTACCTTTGTATACGGTGTACTGCATTCTGTTAGAGAAGTAGGAATGCAACCAGTTAGTGACCCAGGACAGTGTTTAACAAACTGAGATACACTGGATGACACCTTTTACTGGAATAATCATTCACACTGAAAGAGGTTAAAAATTGTACAACAAAGCAATATTCTTTGTTCAGTAATCCATTTAAAAAAATTTTATTTTTACTTTTGATCGATTTATTAGAATTTTGACGTAATAAAAAACTTTGTGTAACAAACTTTATTAAATATATTGTCTAACTGCTTTCCAGATCGAGGTAATTTAAATACCAGATGGCCGTTTCGATCGTTCGGTAACGAGGTCATTAGTGGTGTATTCAGTTTGCAAATTCTAAAATTTCCCTCTATGCATTACCAGCTAGGCAAAGTAGTGTAGCCAGAAATCGGGTGCTTTCAACTGATTCGATTCTCCGCGTCTAGTCAAAACGGGTACATCACTGATGGGATCGGTGTCAGATGAGAGAGACAACCATCCAGAGTTTAGATAATCTATATCTGGCTGCCAAGCTCCACCGCTTGATGTGAGTGATGCGTAATTACTCATATCTATTGGCACTATTTATACCATCATCCTACGCCGGTCGCCTTCTTGATCAAACAGATCACTTATGTGTGAATTAGATAATTTTTTGGTTTCCAAAGGAAACTTTGAAGAATTTCCACCTTAGACTGTTTAATTTGCAAAGTGCAATTCTGATTCAACATGTGTTAGGCTGTCCGTCAACCAAGAAGTCTAAACTGTTTGAATCAACATTTTATTACTTCAACACACCGAATGAGACAAGTAGTTAATTTGCAATTAATAGTGTTCTCTGAGCTGGTTGGTTTAGTTGCGGAGCTTTCGTCGTCCTTCTGGACAACATCCCCATTCAGCGCAATATTTAGCACAAAGTGAAATGATTTAAATTTCTTCATGAGTGATATAATTGCGTCTCCTGGTAACTATCTTTACATATGTATTGACCATTTTCTATTGACTTGGATTTTAAACTTTCTGGTCACCTGATTTACTTTTTATTAGTTGGCATATTTCGTCTATATTAACGTGTTTGTTAATTGCATTTTCGTTTGAGTACCAGGCTTCTAGGAATTCCCTGACGCACTTTTCGTGTTTCCTCTGTCTAAGATTTTGACATTATCCCAATCAAATTGATGACCATAATTGTCTATATGCATTGATACTAAAGAATACATATCGTGTCTTTTCATGGCTGATTTGTGTTCTTGGATTCTAATTCGAAGGGGACGCCCACTTTGGCCGATGTAATGCTTGTTGCAGTTCATACAATTTATTTTGTAAATGGTATTAATTTTATCCCCTTTTTCTGTTGGATCTTTCGGTTTGCATAATATCGAATTAAGCGATTTGACTGGCTTGTGTGCTATATCTATATCAAACGGTTTCAGTATTCTAGCTGTTATTTCAGAGATATTTTTCATGTATGGTAGAATGAATTTTCTTGTGGTCTTTGATGATGGTTCTTTGTTGGTGTTTTGATTCGACTTTAAACACTTTTTGATGAAATTTTGTGAATAACCATTCTTTTTGAAGACCGTTTGTAGGTACTTTTCTTCCATTCTTTTCAACTCTGGAGTGCTACAATGTGTTTGAACTCTTTTAAACAATGTCTGCACACAGTTTCGTTTGTGAGTAATTGGATTATTGCTAGTATAGTTGAGTATTTGATCTGTGTGTGCGTTGATTTTCTATATACTTGTGTTTCTAAATCTCCTGTGTTGGTTCTCCTGATTAAGACATCTAAAAATGGGATTTTGTTATCTAATTCTTCTTCTCTTGTGAATTTGATGTCTTCAAATATGTTGTTTATTAATTTATGGGTATATTCTAAATCATTTCTCTTAATTATTACAAATATATCATCAACGTAACGTATCCAGATTTTCGGTTTAATTATAGGTAGAGCTATTAATTCTAATCTTTGCATAACGGCTTCAGCTATTAATCCTGATATGGGCGATCCCATTGGTGTTCCTTTTTTTACAAGAATATAGACTATCTGATTGTAAAAGATGAATAGGATTAGATTATTTTAATTTCAATTGTTGGTTTGAAGGGATTCGATTGATTTCAAGGTCGACTACAAACCGACTTCAGTTTAAGAATTACTGAAAACCGCCTAGGAGTACTGGAGAGCTGATTCGTTGATGACCTAAGCTGAAATTGGTCAAATTCCTACAAATCAACCCTTTGATAATTAATCTAATGCTGATTAGTGACTGAATACAAGATGTAGTTGCCTGAAATTCTAGTGAAACATTATGACTAGTGGGGTCCACCAAATGGGTGACATTAGCTCGTGGTAACTCTGTGCATTGCCAGCTGGCGGGATTTAGAATTCACGAACCACTGGATTCTGTTCCAGTGGCTGGATGATCAGCGAGCCTACCTCGTACTCTGTAGGTCCTTGGTTTTATCCTCAATACGGTCATGTGTGTGTACTGATGAAGAGTCCAAGATTGGGACGAAACAGCTGTCCACGACTTTCTTCTGATTTCCAATGCTTCTTTAAGTGAAGTCAGTTAGTCAACTAACTTGATTATTTTATTAGTATAACTAATAAAATATTGAGCACTAACACTTTTACGATAGTAAATATGAGAAAGAATCAGCAAACATAAAGAATAGTGACCACAGAGTGCGAACGCAGCAATGACCTTGGACGCATACCATTAGTTTGAATACAGAACCTGCCATGTATTCTACATTAAAAGTCATTTATTTATGAGAAAAATTAACATAATAGTAATGAAACACACACTAACCCTAATCCTAACTATAACAGTAACCCTAACATGCTATCAAATAATACTTAAGAAAGTGATCAAGATGAAATTTGCACATCAATTCGTGAACAGTGTTCACACTGGTGCTGTAATAGCGGTAGGTCCAACGATTGGTGTGCGTTCAAGGTCACTGGTGAACTCGCACTCCGCGGTCGCTATTCTTCGCTTCATGGCCAGCCTGGAAAACGGCATCTTAAAATCAACAATGGACAAATTGCTGCTGTACAAAAGATACGTCGATGACACTTTTATAGTTTGTCAGGATGATTCTGATTTAAATTGCATCTTACAGGAGTTTAATAACTGCCATCCTTCAATTAAATTCACAATGGAAGTTGAAAATGAATCAAAGATTCCATTTCTGGACGTCGAATTGACAAGAAGAGATGACGGAACTCTGAAAAGATCTATCCATAGAAAACCAACATGGAATGGCCAACTGACAAACTTCTACAGTTGGATACCTATCAGCCGTAAAAGAGCTCTCATCATCTCGCTAGCCCACCGTACCAGAAGAATTTGTAGCGATGACTGTTTAGAAGAAGAGCTCCTATTTCTCAAAAACATCCTGGTTCAAAATGGATACCCACTGCGTTTCGTGGAGAAGAACATGAAACCAAAGTCAAAAAGAGAAGAATACACTTCAGTGCCAAAGAAAACACTTTATTTGAATCTGGAATTCAGGGAACACCTAGCAGCAGATATCCTTAAAAGGAGAATCTCCAATTCCCTGAAGAAGACTTTTCCTGCAGCAACTCTAAGAGTGATATTCTCTAGCTGCCCACTACTTCGGAGCAACGGGAAGGACAGACTTCCGCATATGACCACTTCGATGTGCATATATCAGTTCACCTGCTCGTGCCGCGCTAGGTACATAGGTCGTTCTATGCGGGTCTTATCAAAACGTGTTAGAGAACATCATCCAGCATGGCTGCAAAGAGGAGGCACTGGTTCAATCAGAAGCGCCATAACTGAACACCTCGTCAATACCTGTCACAGCATCTCAACTGACTCATCATTCAGAGTCATTTACAAAGTAAACAAAAATCTACCAAAGGCAGTGTGTTTCCGACTTCTTTGTACTGCGGAAGCTGTCGCCATATGCATCGAAAAGCCGGAGCTTTGTGTTCAAAAGAAACTAGTCCAGCCTTTACAACTACCGTGGACCTAGTTCGGTATGTTCCCTTATCCTTCAGTTTTTTGTTTTGTTCTCTGTGTGTGTATTTTTCTCTCTTTGTCTTCATTCAATTCATCCCATTTTTTTCAGTTATAAAATCAGTTATTTCCAGCTTCCATTATCCTGTCACCAAGTTAAAATCCTGTGAAAGTTCAGTTTCAATCGACCCTCCTGCTTCAGTAATATGATCAAATCCCCATTTGCTGTAGGTTGGTTAACACTCACTCCGTTAGTAATCACTTGTATCACCATGTTCAGAGTAGGACCAGACTTTTGACAGCGGGCAAGTCTTAACGCGTCTTGTTCTAATGCGTGTACTCAGTATACAACCTCGGGTAAGTCATCTTTGTCTTCTGGTCTAAGTAAAATATCTACGGCCAAAGGGAAAACCGAAAATCACTTGCTGAGACATTGTCAGATTGATTACACGATTGCTTCTCTAAGCATATGGTTAAGGTAATTGTCATCCGACTGCAGTGATCACTATGAGTAGTTGCAAGTCACTCATTTCGGTTCTTCAGTGGTTACGTCACAATACATTATCAGTCAGTAGTATGTATCACAGTTACTCACAAACGAAACTGTGTGCAGACATTGTTTAAAAGAGTTCAAACACATTGTAGCACTCCAGAGTTGAAAAGAATGGAAGAAAAGTACCTACAAACGGTCTTCAAAAAGAATGGATATCCACAAAATTTCATCAAAAAGTGTTTAGAGTCGAATCAAAACACCAACAAAGAACCATCATCAAAGACCACAAGAAAATTCATTCTACCATGTATAAAAAGTATCTGTGGAATAACAGCTAGAATAATGAAACCGTTTGACATAGATATAGCACACAAACCAGTAAAATCGCTTAATTCGATATTATGCAAACCGAAAGATCCAACAGAAAAAGGGGATAAAATTAATACCATTTACAAAATAAATTGTATGAACTGCAACAAGCATTACATCGGCCAAAGTGGGCGTCCCCTTCGAATTAGAATCCAAGAACACAAATCAGCCATGAAAAGACACGATATGTATTCTTTAGTATCAATGCATATAGACAATTATGGTCACCAGTTTGATTGGGATAATGTCAAAATCTTAGACAGAGGAAACACCAAAAGTGCCAGGGAATTCCTAGAAGCCTGGTACTCAAACGAAAATGCAATTAACAAACACGTTAATATAGACGAAATATTCCAACTAATAAAAAGTAAATCAGGTGACCAGAAAGTTTAAAATCCAAGTCAATAGAAAATGGTCAATACATATGTAAGGATGGTTACCAGGAGACGCAATTATATCACTCATGAAGAAATTTAAATCATTTCACTTTATGCTAAATATTGCGCTGAAGGGGGATGTTGTCCAGCAGGGGGACGACGAAAGCTCCGCAACTAAACCAACCAGCTCAGAGAACACTATAAATCGCAAAAGTATGTATCGTCGTACTGTATTGCTTGCTTTCTCGATTACCATTTATAGTGTCAAAGAGATCACATGTTATGAATATCTTTGGTTTCCAAAAGGAAACTTCTGAATACCTCATAAAAACTGTATGACTAATATATAATATGTTATTCCAAACAGTTTATATTGCACAAAACAAGCTTTTAGTTTTTTTGAATTGTCTTAATTTCCTCGTGTTTAGCACTTATGTATTTTAATTCATTAGTCAGCATTGAAGATATGGTCTAGAAAGGGAGTGAAAGCTTTACAAATAAACCATCCAGCTCAGAGAATACAAACAACTAAAAATTTGTCTCAATTTTCATCACATACTGATATCAGTTAGAGTGTAACAAGCAAAGCAGCAGACACACAGGTAATGAAAACAGAACACGAGCTGTGCAGGGGAGCGTTTATTCCACGAAATCAACTTTTAAAAAGTGCGGGAGTCCAGTCTTAGAGTATAACAGTTTTACTGGTCTTCGTTAATGTTTAGATTCTGCAATTCTTGTATCCCCTGGTCCAGATAGTTGACTCCCGAGTATCTTCCTGCAAGTAAAGAAAATAAAACATTAATTAGTGTTATAATATAGGTTTGTTTTTATTACAAGGGAACCATTGAAAAGGAAGGAGTACCGAAGAGCTGTTTCGTCCTGGTTTGGAACTCGATGACAGTGTTCAGTCACCAAGACTGAATCCCAGGACCTTCTGGTTAAACGGCAAGCTCGTTGACTACTCAGACACTGGGATTCGATCCAATGAATTCTATGAATTCCAACCCCAATCCCTGGTTTTCAGTAGTTCTCTAATTGATATCAATGTGTGATCAAACAGAAAACAAACCAAATCCCTACAGACTAAATCTGGAAAATTTGTGAGTTCCTCTGTAAATGCATAGTGTTAAAGTGTTTACGTTGAGTTTCAAAATATTTCCCAAGTTAGTTTTTCATTTTGGGGGATAGTTAACTTTCAGTGGTAGACGCCTCAGTCATCCCCGACAGTGCTAGTGTAGTTCCTGGTTAAAGGAATATCTTTCACTTGTACATTAAATTAAATTAGGCTGGAATTAGAGTGGCATTTAAGGCAGTCAACCAACTCACTCAAGGATAAAATTTGTCCACTTAAAGATTATTATTGTTTCCTTTAATTCCTAGAGGAACATAGGGCTTCAGCCGTGTGTCTTCATTGAGTTCGGTTCTCTGCCAACGTTTTCATCTGGCTCCACGTCTGCACACATGCTTTTATCTCCACTTCACATGACCTGCTCCAAGTCACCCTCACACTGACGACCAACTCGCCGCATCCCTTTCGGGATCCACTCGAGCAATGGCTTGTTTAGTGATGTCACTTGATGGTTTATTTTCTCAGAGTGTGGCCAATCCACCTCCATTTCTTCCTGCTTATTTGTTTCACAATCAGTTCCTGGCTGGTTACTTCGCTCCCAGATATGCCTATTGCTGATCCTTTCTGGCTGGCCATCTGATCTTGAGTATTGAGCGAAGACAACTGTTAATGAAGGTCTGTAGCTTGTTTGAGATGCTCATTATGACGCGCAGTGCAAGTCTCTGATCCGTACAGTGAGTAGCACTGACTTCACATTGGAGTTGAAAATCCGGATCTTATTTTTGATGCTGAGTGTTGTTGACCTCCACACAGACTTGAGAGAAATGAAAGCTTGTCTTGCTTTCCCGATCCTTGCTTTGATACCCTCATCAGTTCCTTTCGGATGTAGTTGAAACGATGCTTCACAGGTAGGTAAGGGAGGTTGTTTCTTTCAGGTTCCTCCCATTTATGCTGATTGTTGTCTGTTGTTGTTCTTGCCCAGGAATCTTCATCAGCTCTGTTTTCTCTATGTTCACCTGAAGTCCTGTCTTTGATGCTTCTTCTGCCAACTTGTTGCTTTTCGCTTGCATATCTTCCAGTTTGTGGGAAATCAGACATATATCATCGGCGAAGTCCAGATCCTCCAAGTTTTTTGTGTGAGTCCATTTTATGCCTGTTTCCTCATTGCACGCTGTTTGTCGCATTATCCAATCTACTGCAATCAGGAAAATCATTGGCGATAGTAGGCAGCCAGTGATATAAATTACTAAATACCGTGTAATGATTTTGAGGTCAGTTACATAGATCAAACTAAAAGATATAAGGTTAGTTAGGTTGTTGTAGCTAGATCTATAATGATCGACTAAGTTAAGTGAAGTAATCTAGAATAAATCTCAACTAGTGAGATTCACTCACTTGCATTCAATCACAGAACATGGTGGGATAGGGTGAAAGTATTAAGAAGTAATAAAAATAGGTCAGTAAAGAGAGAGAGAGAGAGAAGGAGTTTAACTATGGAATCTTTGTTCACTGAGTCAGCACTAAACATACGCAACAGAATTGATGCAACACCTGTCCCGGATATATGAGAAATTTGACTAAAGACAAGAAGAACGAGTAAAGTTATATAGAGCAAGTTATAATGTGATTATCAGAGATAAATTTTGCCCGAAACATTGTCATCCAGTGTTATTAATACTGTATTACTCACTGTGTATGCTGTTATATGAAATTATTTTCTACTACACAATGTTCAGACTCTGCTCTTATATCCTTAGTATATTGCTTTGTTTCTTGAAACCGAAGTTCTCTTCTTTTTCTTTCTTTCATCTGTAAGGAATTGTAGAAAGGCATGTATTAGGCGGTGATAGGCACCCTATTCACAGACATGTAGGTTTCATCCGGTATAAATATCATTTGATAAATCCCATTCCCTTTCTTCTCTGTTGTCAACAGAGTACTATTACTATTCGGCATTAGAAGATTTGATCATAGTTATGTATATTAAGGGTGAATTGTAAATATAAGAAAGGTGCTTTGAGCTATGCATATATATATATATATATATCTGTATGGGTGGTTTTCATTCAGGTAGGCAAACTGTTCACTTACATGTTTCTTTTTCAAAAATAACAATAATAATAATAATAGTAATAATTTAAACACTAACCACACTGTTAATTGTTGACACTACATGTTTTTCGTGAAAACAGGGGAAAACGTGTTACACTTAGGAGTGAATGCGGGCGGAAGATATAGAGATAGAGAGAGGGGTTCACTTTTTTCCCCATAAGAATTACTGCTAATAAGTACATAGTTTAGAATTTGCAGAAAAGTTTACTTTCATTTCATATTTAAAACAGAAATCAGATACTAATGGTTGATATCGTTACTATTTTGAAGACCAGATGGCTTCCCAGATAGGATAAGCAACATGGTAATCTGGTAGTGAAGCGAAGCAGCAGCCTACAGCCGATGGCTAGGCCAACAAACATGTAGAAGGAGATGGAGAGTTATTGGACATACACTGAGGAGAAATTCAAGTGACATCACGCGCCTGATAGCCCCTTGAGTGGATCGTGAATGGGAAACGACGAGTTGGTCATGCCTCTGAAGGTGACATGGAGGGGTTCAGACAACGAGGAGGAAATGAAAGCTTATGGGCAATCGTAGAGCAAGCTGAAGACGACCGCAGAGAACAGAGTGGAATGGAGATGTTCTACTGAAACCCTATGTTCCACTCGGAACCCATAGAATGATGAATAATAATAAATCACTGTTATACGTTAATAAGTACTTACTATTTTCCCTATTTTCTATCATACTTTTAAGGTAATTGTCTCAATGTAATAGGTAATTATTGAAGTTAAAAAGGGTGAAACGGGGTTGCAGAGAATTAAAACCAAAGACCTCCATGATTTTTCAGATTGCCGTAGACTGGATAATGCGACAGACAGCAGGCAGCGAGGAAACAGGCATAAAATGGACCCACACAAAAAACTTGGAGGATCTGGACTTCACCGAAGATATATGTTTGATTTCCCACAAACTGGAGGATATGCAAGTGAAAAGCAACAAGTTGGCAGAAGAAGCATCCAAAGAAGATAGGCCTTCAGGTGAACATAGAGAAAAAAGAGGTAGGTGATGAAGATTCCTGGCCAACAGCAACAACAACAGACAACAATCAGCATAAATGGGAGAAATCTGAAAGAAGCAACCTCCTTTACCTACCTACCTACCTACCTGGGAAGCATCGTTTCAACTACAGCCGAACGGAACTGATGAGGATATCAAAGCAAGGATTGGGAAAGCAAGACAAGCTTTCATTTCTCTCAAGTCTGTGTGGAGGTCAACAGCACTCAGCATGAAAAATAAGATCCGGATTTTCAACTCCAATGTGAAGTCACTGCTACTATACGGATCAGAGACTTGCACTGCGCGTCACGAAGGGCACTTCGAACAAACTACACACCTTCGTCAACAGCTGTCTTCGCTCAAACTACTCAAGATCAGATGGCCAGTCAGAAAAGATCAGCAATAGTGAGGGATCTCTGGCGATGAGCGAACCAACCCAGCAGAAACCTACTGCGCAACAAATATGCAGGAAGAAATGGAGGTGGATTGGCCATACTCTGAGGAAACCATCAAGTGACATCACTCTCCAGGCCATTGGAGAGTGGGAAGCGGCGAGTTGGTCGTCAGTGCAAGGGTGACTTGGAGGAGGTGATGTGAAGAGGAGATAAAAGCATGTGTGCAGACGTGGAGCCAGATGAAAACGTTGGCAGAGAACCGAACGCAATGGAGATGTGCGGCTGAAGCCCTATGTTCCTCTAGGAATTAAAGGAAACAATAATAATATAATAATGCTGTACAGACCGAGCTATGAGATCCTACCATGATGAACTAGGTCATCATTTCACCACAGTTATAATGGGTATTACCCAGATCTCATGCGATTGAATGATACACAACACACTAGCCACTCAGCTAGACATTCTCCTGGAATACTAATCACATACTAAATTAGAAGGAAACAAGCAGGTTATCAATTAAAGATCGGCGGACAGTTATACAAGTTGAAACTAAATCGAGTGTTAGATACCTTCGATTTTGTCTTTTCTCTCATCTATGCTGATCTTCCCACATCATGTTAATTTCTAGAAACATATTACACCAACTGGCAAATACTGCTGTGGACAGACAGTGGAATTCATGTAAGAAACTGATGAACATCATCATGTGGGACTTTTAGCATCCTATTTATGCATTACTCTCCCCTCATATCTCGTCACGTACGAACCAGAAGCAACTATAGAAGACTTTATACTTGGACGACTAAGTGTAAAAACCCAAGGATATCTTATTGGGCATGCATTTCATATGGTGAGAAAAGTGTTAGGCATGAAATTACTGACTTACTGCGAAACAGCAAATAAACACCTCACAGCTGAAGATCCCCAAGCTAGGACAAAACAGCTGTCCAGTACTCCCTCGTTTTTCACTGGTTCTCTGATGTCAGCTCGTGATAGAACCTCGAACCCTTCAAATCCCTGCAAATCAACACTTGATAATACATTGTTGTTATTTAGGGCTCTTTATTGGATGTTCCTGAATTCCAAGTGCGTGGTATTGTTCCCACTGTGACTCAGTTCCAAATAGGACTAAATGCTCATCCTGAGTCCCACTGTTATTATTATTATTTCCTTTAATTCCTAGAGGAACATAGGGCTTCAGCCATGCGTCTCCATTGCGTTTGGTTCTCTGCTGTAGTTTTCACCTGGCTCCAAGTCTGCCCACACGCTTTCAATTCCTCTTCACATGATCTCCTCCAGGTCACCCTTGGACGACCAACTCGTCGCTTCCCTTTCGGGTTCCACTCGAGGGCTTGTCTAGTGATGTCACTTGCTGGTTTCCTCAGAGTGTGTCCAATCCATCTCCATTTCTTCCTGCCTATTTGTTTCACGATCGGTTCCTGGTTGGTTCGCTCCCAGAGATCTTTGTTACTGATCCTCTCCGGCCATTTGATCTTGAGTATTAAGCGAAGACAACTGTTAATGAAGGTCTGTAGCTTGTTTGAGCTGCTCTTTGTGACACGCCAAGTCTCTGATCCGTATAGTAGTACTGACTTCACATTGGAGTTGAAAATCCACATCTTATTTTTGACGCTGAATGCTGTTGACCTCCACATAGACTTGAGAGAAATGAAAACTTGTCTTGCTTTTCCGATTCTGGCTTTGATATCCTCGTCAGTTCCTCCTGTAGTTGAGACGATGCTTCCCAGGTAGGTGAAAGAAGTTGTTTCCTTCAGGTTCCTTCCATTTATGCTGATTGTTGTCGGTTGTTGCTGTTGATGTTGGCCAGGAATCTTCATTACCTCTGTTTTGTCTATGTTCACTTGAAGTCCTATCTTTGCTGCTTCTTCTGCCAATTTGTTGCTTTTCACTTGCATATCTTCCAGTTTGTGGGAAATCAGACATATATCATCGGCGAAATCCAAATCCTCCAAGGCTTTTGTGTCGGTCCATTTTATGCCTGTTCTCTCGTTGGTTGCCGTTGTCTGCCGCATTATCCAATCAACTGCAATCAGGAAGATCATTGGTGACGGTAGACAGCCTTGTCTCACTCCCGTCCTCACTTCGAAGGATTCCGTGAGCCTCCCGTTGTGGATTACTTGGCATGCAGCGTTGTCATACAGCTGTTGGATGAGATGTATAATTGTCGGCGGCACCCCGTAGTAGCGAAGTAGTTGCCAAATCACCTCTCGATCGACGCTGTCGAAGGCTTTCTCAAAATCCACTGTTACTCACCACCAATCAAAATTATGTATATGTCATCCTCAGATATCATGGAAGCGTCCTTACTAGGTGCCAGTATGTCGACATTTCAGTTCAACATTGTCAATCAACGAAAAATGCAAAGCAAATGCGCTTGTCTTTATTGACAAAGTTGAATTCAACGTTCTCTAAAAGATAATTTAACTACTGATTTCAATATTCAGTAGTTAAAAATTTAATTTAAAAAAACTTCTGAACAAAAATGTATATCCATAATAGCCAAAGAGTAATAGTTATTTACAATATTAGTGTTTACAAAAAATTTAATCTAATCGACGACATCAAAATTTCAAAAGCTAATGCAAATACATTGTTAACAGATTATAGTTCAAAACATGCGTATGTTATCATATGCGTAAATATAACGCTAAACTGAACATCACGTTTCAAAAGTAAATGTTCATGAATAACAACGAATCTATGAGTAATGAATGCTGATGCCTAGTGTTTATATTGATTATAAACTTCATACGGATGAATAATAATATCAAGACTGGATAGAGAAAATGGAGAGAAGGTTGTGTGTGTGTCAGTGTGTAAGTTAATCGCTGAGTGCAATAATAAGGGTAGGGGAAGGTCATGCCTATGAGGCCGAAGTAATACAGTATTTATAAGTTTGTCCATGGATTGATAACAGTCAGAGAACCATTAAAAACCAGTAACGAGTACTGGACAGCTGTTTCGTCCTAGTTCGGGACTCATCGGCAGTACACACCCTCGGCTTTCGAACTCAGGACCTTCAGGTTACAAGGCGAGCTCGTAGACCATTCAGCCACTGGGACTCGATTCAGGGGCCCATGAATTCCAACTTCTACCAAGTCGTGCTTTTTAGCGCGACCGCCCGGTAGGTGAGTACTGATGATGAATCCCAAACTAGGACGAAACAGCTGTCCAGTACTCCCTGGTTTACAGTGGTTCTCTAACTGATATCATTCCGTGGTCAAAGTTGAATCAAATCAACTCATGAAAACGGTATTTATAAATTTTTAGATTCCACAGCAGACCAAGGTAGCAAGAGTGGCTGAACCATAATCATTTACTTTGGAATACTGGTGTTCAGTTTATTGTTACATTTATATATGTTACCACATAGACAAGTTTGGGACTGTAGTCTGTTAACAATCTATTTGTATGTGGCTTTTAGAATTTTAGTGTCAGTGATTCGATGTGGCCTGCTTAAACCTCTGGGTTACTTAAATTTCCATCCAGCATGATGCATATACTTTTCTCTGTTTCTTGTTGTTCTAATCTTCCAATTACTTTTTTTGGATCGCAGTATCAACTCACACAAATTTTCAATTTGCTTCCAACCTAACGCTGTATGCAAATCAAGAAAATACGAGAGAAATTTCGTAGAAGACTGAGTGTTGTTTCAGATGGAATGACATTGAGTCATACGATATACTGTCGATGAATAGTGACTTGAAACATTCTATAGGAGGAGCAGATATTTTTCAAGAAATTACCCTGAGAATTCTGTGTTGTATTTAAGCATAATTTATAGAATAAACATAACATTATTATTATTTTATTATTTTTGAGACACTAGCGTTGTAAATAACAGAAATTCTTTGATTATTGTGAGTATATATAACTGTAGAACCTGATGAAGAAGTTATCAAAAAGAATATTTTTTGTTCAATAGTCATTGTTTTGAAATTTGAAGTGGACATCTTCAATCATTTAAGGGTATTTAAGTTTTTTTATTTCCCGCTGACTGAATGTATTGGACCTAAATGCTCTATCTCTATTGATATCTCGGTCCCTATTACGGACAATTCAACGATTTCTGAGGATTACCATGATCTTTACGGGTTGATCACGGATTGATATCAGTTAGAGAACCATTGAAAATCAACAGGGAACACTGGACAGCCAGCTGTTTCATCCAAGTTTTGGGAGTCATCGGCATGACTTGCTACAGGACGGAGTTTCCTGAAATTCTAGTGAGCAGACGTGACTAGTGAGGTTCATCTATTCGAGTATGAGGATGGAATTCCCACCGATGAACACCGACTGGTTGGTGCCAGTCGCGCTGAATGCATCACGAATTGGTGGAAGTTAGAATTCATTCACTGGCCATTGAATCGGGTCGGGTCCCAGTGGCTGAATGGTATACGAGCCAGTTTGCCGGAATGTCGTGAAATCGAACTGCCGATGATTCCCAAACTAGGATGAAACAGCTGTCTGGCGGTACTCCCTGGTTTTCAATGGTTCTCTAACTGCGTAGACTAAGTGGTGCTCGGGAGGCACAAACACGAGTAAAACAGACAGGATTTAGGCCAGGAAGAGAGTGTATTGATCATATCTTCACCCTCCGACAGATTCTAGAACATAGGCATTCTTACCGGTGTCCAACAATCATTATGTTTCTTGACCTAAAGGCAGCATTCGATTCTGTCGACCGAGAGGTTCTCTGGCGATGCTTGGCTGTAAAGGGAATGCCGAGAAGATACATTGCACTGATTAAGGCACTCTACCCGTACTCATGCAGCCAGGTGAGGGCTTACGGTGAGTTGTCATCTGAAGTGGTGACGACTAGTGGTGTCCGTCAAGGATGCCCATTATCCCCATTCCTATTCAACTTCATCATAGACGTACTAATGGACTTAATCCTAACACACTTCAGCGACTCAGGGATTGACTTGCTACCAGGGAAGAATCTCGTTAATTTAGAATATGCGGACGATATAGTCCTTCTAGGCGAGGACGCTGACAAAATGCAGAGTTTAGTGAACACTTTCAGCAACAATCTTCGTATGTTTGGCATGCGATTCGCCCCTGTAAAATGTGAGATGATGCTGCAGGATTGGACTTCACCCACCCCATGATTAGAAATAGGAAGTGAAGTGGTAGAGCACGTTGACCGCTTCACTTACTTGGGAAGTACCCAACGGGTTGATCTCTGACGAAATCTCAGCACGAATACAGAGGGCTAGTTTCGTATATGCCAGTTTACGCCGTCTGTGGCTTAGTAGACGTGATATCCTACTGGTCATCGACCAAAGGGTGGGTGTACTGCTCAGCAGTCCGCTTCGTCCTCCTTTATGGCTGTGAGACGTGGCCATTGAAGGTGGAAGATATGAAAAGATTAGCTGTCTTCGATCATAGGTATCTACGTTCTATCTCCCGTGTGAAGTGGTATAATAAGGTGAACAATATTTAGGTTAGGCATCGGTTGAGTGGTAGGTAAAGAGGGAGAATCAATCGACGAGGCTGTGAAATTACATCGACTGAGATGGTTAGGCCATGTGTTACGTATGCCTAGTCATCGCCTTCCTCGACAACGGGTAATATTAGCTGATATAGGGTCAGGCTGGAAAAGAGCTAGCGGTGGTCAAACAAAAACATGGCACCAGACAATGAAATCTACAACAGTTAGTTTAAGCCAGCCACGTAGGGAGGTGTAGACTTCTGTCTGGTTGGGGTCCTCGGGACGGTAAAAACCAATGGAGGTTGGAAACAATTGGTGACATGGCTCAAAATCGTTCTCAATGGCTATCGCAGATGCATCCACTCCTTGTGACTCATGATTTCCAATGAGACTGTTTTGTTCTTCGTTATTACTATTCCTTTGTCTCACATTTCTGTTTACTGTCTATATTATGCATTTCTTCTACTTTCTTCTCTTGCTTTGTGTGCTACAAGGAGGGAGTGTGGCGACTTGAACTGCCGCACATATGTGCAAAGTTCTATGTCGAAAACAGACAGACAGACAGACTAACTGATATCAATCCGTCGTCAAACTCGTATCAGCAAAACTAATCCAAACAAACCAACTGTAGAAGATTAACATGCTATTATTTGGTAGCTCAAGTAGTCTAGTGGATAACCCTTTGGCGTTTGAAACGATTAGTGCTGTGCTCTAGTCTCACTGGGAACGCTACTACTCACTGGGGATTGTAAGTAGAGGTATGGACTCCTAAATGTGATAAAGTGAGCAACCTAGATTCCCCTACCAGTCACTATGCACCAAACAACATCACACTTAAAGTATATTTTCGAAATACTTTCACCCTCGACTTTTATCGCCAATGTGAAAAATACAGGAATTCAACATATCTTATGATATATCTATTACTTAAGCACATAATATGAATGAAATTCGAGTGGCATTCAAAATGATTTGCAAAAATACACATTGGACATGTCGATTTGTTGAAATTTGGCGCATCAAACAAGTTTATTCAATTGACTAAAGATACTTGCTTATAAATTTCAAAAGACTGATTAGTAGTGAGCAAAGAATATTCTTTTCGTTAATTTCTTCTTAATCAGGTTACAGAAGAATTGTCAATGACAATACTAATGCTTTAAAAAATAAAATAAAATCGAATCACTACTGTCAAGCAGATTATAACATTTAATAATAAATTAACAATGACAATTTGACATTAACACTACAAGTATATGATGACGAATGACATTTATTCTATTGGGTGGGAGCAAATATCTACTGATAAGTAACTTTCAAGCAAGTTCTTTTCGGTGTACCTCATATACTTCCATATTAGTTAGTTTATTAGATATATCACACAGTCAGAGAAACAGTATTATTTACTGGATGACAATGTTTCAAACAAAATTTATTGTTCATAATCATTTCATCAATTATAATCACACAACTTCGAAACTTCAGTTTTATAGTTTTCTTTGTTCTCTCTTATTTGTCGTCGTTGGGGGATTAGAATTTTCCAGATGTCTGAGTGGAGAAATGTTGAATCATTCCTATTACACGTGTTTGCAGTTGATTCGATAAACAAAGCTTCTTGATAGGACACTAGTAACTAGTGTGACGTGTCTAGTCCTTTCTTTGGTGCAGACTGAATTCTATCAGTCAGTTTTGTAATGTGGCCACCATTCTAGGTAGCTCGCCATCACGGTGCACATTGATTTGATGATATTAGATAGTTGGAGGCAATCGGCAGGAAGCCTTGGACCTAGGTTTCGTGCTAGTTGGCACTCACCAGTCAGCAAGGCGTATCTACAACCTTGAAGGAACTCATGTCCCTTCTGAGATTCGAACCCGTGTCACCCAGTGCTGCAGTCAGAGACGTTACCACTGAACCGGTTATTCGGGCTCGCGATTGACCTCCTGTATGACTGTAGTGGGTATTTTGATTGGGTGACGCGGGTTCGAATCTCAGAAGGGACATGAGTTTCTTCAAGGTTGCAGATACGCCTTCATTTCGTCCCATTCATGACTCATCATCTGGATGTACCTGCATTGTAGACAGTGAGTGATGGTGTTCCCACTCAGACTGGAACTCTGCACCCGCCGTTTCAAACGGCAAAGGGTTATGCACCAGGCGACTGTGGCCATGAAAGCCAACAGGTATCACTTATTATTTCTGTTCTTAAGTTAATTTTTGCATTTCCCGTTGAGTGACTGTACTAGATTGAAACGTTAGATGGCTGTGTTGACATGTCAGCTCCTAGCACGGACATTTTAACGGTGTCTTAAGGATTAAGGTGAAGTTATTTTGGTCTGAGGACTTGTCAACTTATCTTGAATGACTTTCTACTAATTATCAGAAGTAATTTATGATCCAATAAAGAGGGATTATTATTATTATTACATTCAATATTTATGTAATTTTCCCACTGAAAGACAAGATACAAAAAATTAGAGGAAGAATCACAGAAAGGAATGAAATAAAAAGAACAAAACCAGAAAAAGTGGAAATGAATCTAATGAACTTGATTAGTTTAAAGGTGAGAAAGCCTCAATCCAAATATAGGCAGTACATAGATTAGCTTCAGTGGAATTAGTAATAATAGTAATTTACTACTAACAGACACTGATATTGTCGGTTCATATATTATTATTATTATTTGACAAGATTACTTACTGTCTTATTATTCCTACTTTTCAATTTTGTTATTATTATATTTACTCAGATTAAATAATTTATAAGTAGTATAAACTAGTAAAACCCAAATCACCTTCAAAAAAAGGAAATACGCTTACTACTAGACTAGTAGTGCTAATATCTTTTCCTGTCTCACTTCCATCCATCCTCACCCACAATCTCTCCATGCCTCACTCACCCCCTTCGTATGCATACTCATTGAAACTTTACCACCTGTCTTAATATTTCATTTATTTGAAAAGTTGAAAACGCTCTCACACAATGTCAAACACTCACTCACTCACACATACATACATACACACACATTGTACAAAAGTGCACACTATGGGAAAGAATATTGAAATATGAATTCCCCAATGACTTTCACACAGGAATAATCATTAGTGTCATTTTGAAATATTCATCAGGTTATATACACATCTCTAAAATATTTAATTAGTGTCAAAATCAGTAGATTATAATTAGGAATGGTCAAATAAGCATTTCTAAAGTTTGCTCTATATTATTTTTCTATAGTTTGGTTTGTAAGGGTTAGTTATGTTTTTACGAGATGATCACGGATTGATATCAGTTAGAGGAAAACCAAAGTACTGGACGCCAGTGTTTCACCTAGTTTGGGAATCATCGGAAGTACGCACCCACCACAGGAGTTCGAACCCAGACATTCCGGTTAGAAGGCAAACTGGTCGTTACCATTCAACTGGGACCCGACCCGATTCAATGGCCAGCTCATGAATTCTAACTTCTACTATTCGTGATGCATTTAGCGCGACTGGCACCAGCCATTGTCATCGGTGGGAAATCCATCCTCACACGTGACATCTGGATGGACCTCACTGGTCACGAGTTCTCACTAGAACTCTAGGAAACTCCATCCGTTAGCAAGCCACTAGTCATGAGCCATTGAATCGGGGGGTCCCAGTGGCTGAATGGTATACGAGCAGCTTGCCTTGTAACCGGAATGTCGTGGGTTCGAACCTTGGTGGTGGGTGCGTACTGCCGATGATTCCCAATCCTTATTATTTACCTGCTGATAAGAAGTTAAGAGATTCAAGCATTGACGTTGACAGCTTAAATGTTAATTCAACAAACGGCTGACGTCTAACACGGGATCAATGAAGAAGGAATAACCCGATTCACATAGGTCAGAAATCACACGGTTAGCTTAGAACGATGGATTTAGATCAGCGCTTACTGTGCGTTAGACAAATACAACAGTTATAATCTGTAAATATTGAGCTTCAAAGCGTAAGCTTTTTAGTTTCAGTAGCATTGGTCATGTTGTTGTTTTTTTATAGGGCAGGGTTGCTAGCCTCATGCTCAGTCTATCTCTTTTCCAGGCTTGCTATCAGCTCGTAAACTAGGCGAGGTTTAAGAGTGCATAGTCTGAGAATCGAACCCAGACCGAATGCCAGAGCCCTACCCCTGAACCACCGATACACAACGCACGCACTGTCTTGGAATATAACATTTATCAAGAGTAGACTGCAGTTAAGACTAGTCAAATTGGAATACAGCACCAACTTTTAACCGTTAGTTTAAGTATCATATGAAGGTGTAGACTGCTTGGATGGTTTCCTCAAGATGCTGTTAGTTCTGAATTATTATTGCTGTTATTCCCTTGGGTTCCGAGTGGAGCAAAGAGCTTCATTACCACATCTTAATTTCGCTCTATTCTGTACAGTCCTTGTTAGATGGCTCATAAGCTTTTGTTTCCTCTTCACACTATCTTCACCACGTCACCCTAGGACCCACGCCTATTCACGTTCCACTCGAGGGTCTGTCAGGCGTGTGATGTCACTTGAATGTCTCCTCAGCGTATGTTCAGTCAGTCTCTATTCCTTCTGAATATTTATTGAGCCAATCATAGGTATTTTGTTGTTTATCCTTTCCTGTCGGCTATCTGGTCTTTATTATCGAGAGAAGATATTTGTTGTCGAATGTCTACAGCCTGTTAGAATTACTTCTTGGGGCTCACCCGCAGTCTCTGAACCAATATATAGAATTACTGACTTAACAGATGTTACTTGTGATATGTGCTGTAGATCTCCACATCGACTGCGGAGTAATGGAAGTGTGTCCTACTTCATTAATCCTTTGCTTGTCGGCTTTGAAATCCTTATCAACGCCAAACTATGGAAGAGACGACATTTCAAGCACAAATGAAAGAGACGAATTCCACTAGTCTTTCCAGCTGATGATGATTGGTGATTATTGTTGTTAGTTGGGTATTTTCATCTGCTCTGTCTCTTCTGTGTTCAATTGAAGCCGTGTCTTCGTTATCACTTTTGCGAACTTGTTACTTTTTGCTTGTAAATCTTCGAGTTTCTGCGACATCTGATATAATTCATCCACGAAGCCCATATTTTCTAGAGTATTTTTGTCGGTCCAACGTATAGCTCGTCTTCTCACTTCCCACGGTCTGTCGCATAATCCAGTCCATCACAGTCAGGAATATCATTGGTGATAGTAGACAGACTTTTCATGCTTCTACCTTCACTTTGAAGGCTTTGCCGAGTTTCCCGTTGTGATCTAAACGCATGACGTCATCATATAGCTGTTGAATGTGATTCTTTATATTTCCTTCATCTACTTTTCTAATTCCTTACGTTCCCAGTGGAATACAGGACTTCAAGCGTTTGAAGTTTCAGTAAGCTTGACGACCAGCTTTCTCCCTTTTCCAGGTTTACTATCGGTGAGGCGAGGTTTCTGAATGCTTCGCCCGCGAACCGTACCTGGAAACACAGCGTGGTAGGCGGGCATTTTTCCAGTGTGACAGTAAATATCACAAACCAACATTATTTAGGGAATCACCAAAAACCATATGCCCATTGAAAGCTGTTTCGTCCTAGTTTTCAACTCTTCACCAGAACTCACCCATGACTACTCTGTGGAGCCAAATCACTATTCACTATTCAGCCGCTGGGTTGGAATTCCATTATCTGCTGCGGTCAGTCCACCATATAACGAACGCTACGGCTAACCAGTGGCATTGATGAGCATCCACTCCACCCATCGGTCACGACTTCTCTTTAGAATTCCAGACTATCCATCCAATAGTCACTCAGTTACTAATGTGCTGGAGATTTCATGTTTAAAGCTTGTTATAAAAAACCTGACACTGGAATTCAATGATAGAGACAGCTTCTTAATAATTTATAAGAAATCTAGTTTTACTGAACAACAAGATTACCTTGTCAAGGTAGGTGTACTTGAATGAATTATGTGTCAATGACAAGAGAATCGATAAAGCTTCAACAGTCTTTTTCTGGTCTCTTTCTTTTCAACTTACTGATTATATTAATCTTCTAGTTTAAAACAGTTTAGCATTCACTCTCTCTCTCGCATTCCCGGTACACATATATGCATATATTCCTGCCATTGTCTGCTTATAAAAGATACCTTACTCACTTTCAGTGTTGCATGTAGGCCGCCAGTAAAGCGACACACAGACATAAGGAGACAAAGAGCTCAATTAAGCGGAACTAAGTGCCTAATCATAATATCAGATATTTGGCATATTTCATTACTTCTCTCAATCAGTAATAATATGGTAAGTTATATTAAATATCGGGGGTGGGTGGGGGTATTTCTGTTACACTATTGTAAAATGTTAACAAGTATTAGTGTTTATGAATGTCATTGCGTTTATCATTCAATCAGAAAGAGATAGAGAGATAGACAGACAGACAGACAGCAGACAACAGATGTGTGTGTGTTTGCATGTTTAGCAACACATGGATGTACTAAGTCATTTAAAGCAAGGTGATTAGAACTCACTTCAATTTATGTGCCAGAGTGATGATGATGGCACAGGCATCTCTGTATAGTATTCAACAATATACTGTCTTGACTTGTACTACTATTATTATCATAACTATTTATCTCATGAATAATAAGTCTGACTGGAGTCAGACAAGTTTAAATTAACATTCCTATTTTTCAAATAATTATTTATACTCATGAATATTTAAAAAGTACTGAATATCTGTAATTAATAGGATGAGTAGCAATCCCCCGTATAGAGTCAGCTAAATGCAGTAAAGATAGACTGGCATAGATGTAATCATATAAATTCTGGGAATATTAGTAACAATAATAATAATAATTGAAGCTTTTTCGGTTTCAATATCAATGCTATTGTTTTTATGGGGTAGGGTTGACAGCCTCACACATGCCCAACCTGCTGTCATTTCCGGGCTTACTGTAGGTGGCTGGTTATCTGTCTGTCTGTCTATCTGGATTCAACATAGAACTTGACACCGAAGTGTAGCACTTCGAGTTGCCACGTTCCAAATAGTAGCACACAAAGGTAGACAAGAAAATAAGTGAAGAGAATCAATAGAGTTTTGACAAGTATAAGAGTGAAACAGAATGAGTAATGGTAGAAAGGAATATGAAAGATTACAGAGACTGAATACATCTGCGTAAGCCATTGACAACGATTTTGAGCCATGTCACCTATTGTCTCCAGCCATTGATTCTTAGAGTCCCGACCCGGAAGTCTGCATCTCCCTACCTGACTCAGTTTAACTATCAGGGATTTCATGGATTGATGCCATGTTTTTGTTTGGCCACCACTTACTCTTTTCCAACCTGCACCTATATCAGCTAGTAATGCCCGTCGGGAGAGGCGATGGTTAGGCATGCGCAGCACGTGACCTAACCATCTCAATCTATGTAACTTTATAGCCTCTTCGATTGATTTTCCCTCTTTGCCCAACACTCTACGCCTAACATCAACATTACTTACCTTATTATACCACCTAACGTGAGAAAGAGATCGTAGACATCTATGATCAAAAACAGTCAACCTTTTCATTTCTTCAACTCGTATTGGCCATGTTTCAGAGCCATAGAGAAGGACGGAGCGAACTGGTGAGCAGTACACACATCCCTTGGTTGATAGCCGGATGTCACGCCTTCGACACAGATGGTGCAAGTTAGCGAAAGCAGCTCGAGCTTTTTGGATCCGTGCTGAGATTTCATTGCCAATCAGTCCGTTGGTGCTGATACAACTTCTAGGCGGTGTCCAGGTGTACATCAGTCGCCGGGAATCGAACCTGAATCTCTTGCGTGACAAGTGGAAATTCTACCATTGAACCAGAGATGCATAATAATAATAGTCGTAGCAGTACCAAGAGCAACAGTGAAAAACGGGAAATTTAAATTATGAAGAATACCCATTTATTCATAAGTAAAAACACAGTTTTTGTTCAGCGAAGAAATTTCTTTTCAACGACTTCATTTTCAAGCTGTACAGTCGTATTTATATTACAGAAAAAGGTTATTAAGTGGCACTAAATAATTGCTCAGTCAATATACATATATAAGTGATAAGAATAACGATAATTAAAATGTTATAAGGGGTAGAGTTGAAGTGGATAAATTACAAAATTATTAAAGATTGTTTTATAAGTGAATTGAAATCAAAAATGTTTTAAAAATGTCAAGTGTTGTCTAAAAATTTTAAAAAATTAGGAGTACGATTACGATAAGAATGAAGATGTGAAGTGAAGTGGAAAGAATTCAAGTGGTAAAATAAAATAAAGTAAAAACTAGAAAGAACATTACTATGACCAAGGTAAAGAAAGGGGTTTGACAAAACGTTTTTGAACACATAATTTAGGTTTCTGTTCATGTATAGCTAAAGCTTCGGCTATGCATAAGTGAAGAAAACGTAAACTTTTGGATCGATTCGATTTTGCCATGTAGATAACTTTGAAAGATGAATCACGTGGGGCTAAATGACCAGACTCTAACAGGTGATCACAAATAGACGACTTCGCAGTTCTACTTTCGCCTTTCATTTACCAAACCGGATAGTGTTCAGCTACACGTTTTCGGAGATTACGCTTACAACGTCCAATATAATCGGCTCCACAGGAGCAGGTAAAAGAGTAAATACACATAGAGTTTGGGCAACGTGCATTGGAAAGCAATTTGTCATTAAATAGGTTCATTCGATATAGCACACAGAGATAGTGCTTTAATAAAAAAAAATGGATGTCTTTTTGAGCACAATTGATTTTTCACAACCATATTAGTGTATTCACAAAGCTTCCTTCTTAATTGGCTTTATACAGCTTCAATCTTGTTACCGGATAGACCTAACTCTGTATAAAACTACATTAGTTTTACATGTGAAGGAGAAAGTTGCAACCGACTTTCATTCGTAGATATACTTTTGATTTGAAAAACAAATGAACCGTGAAACCATGATGAACGTATGTGGCAAACTACCAACCTCAGCAAAACTTTTAATTGATATGAATTACAAGATATTGAAACAGCTTCCACGATTGTTTAAGTTGATTTTGCATTTACCCTTTGATTGATGATGTTAGACGAAAATGCCTGGTCTCTTCTGACATGTCGGCATTGATTACAGACGCTTCAACGATGCCTGAAGAACATAACGTAATGATTACGAGTAGAATGAGGATGATTTATGTCTAATGTCACACAAACTTGAAAACGTACAGGTGAAAACCAACCAACTGGAAGGAGAAGCAACGAAGACAGGACTTCAGGTGTACATAGAAAAGAGAGACAGGTGAGGAAAACACTTGACTACCAACAACAACAACAAGCACCAGTCACTATCAACGGAAGAAATTTGAAAACTCCCACTTCCTGCACATATCTAGGAGGCATCATTTCAAATATATGAGACAGCATGGATAGGAATGTGAAAGCCGAAATTGGAAAGGCTAGACACACCTTTATCCCTCTGAAATCAGTTTGGAAATCTTCTGTACTCAGCAGAGAGGACGAAATTCGGATTTTCAACACCAATGTTGAGTTAGCCAATTCTTCTATATGGGTCTAAAGCTTGGCGTTCACTTTGTGAAAAGCATTTCTAACAGGCCAGTACAGAATTTTATCAACAGCTGCCTTCGATGGCTGCATATTGAAGATCAAATTGCCAGCCAGAAAGAAATGGCAGCAAAAAACTCTGACATTGGAACAAATCAATCAAGAATCTATTTCTCGGCGAATATGTAGAGGAAAATGGAGATGGACAGGAACATTCCAAGGAAACCGTCGGGTGATATCGCGCGTCAGGCCTTCGGGAGGAACCGGAATGGGAGCCGAAGGATTTGGGTTGGGTCTGAGGGTTACATGGATGAGATTGTGTGAGGAGGATGGGCGAGATTATGTTCAGTCGTGGGGCCAGCTTGAGAGAGCTGCAGGGAATAGGATTATTATTACTACCTGTCAGTATATTCAAGAGTAAAACAAAGAAACAGATCAGTTACCTAGATAACCGTTGAAACTGACATGGATCATACCAAAGATGAGTTTTATACAGTCGAACAAATAGAACAATATACATACGTACTTGCACACAGAAACTTTCTCCATAAATTACAGAATATAATCCATTCATATTTTAACTTTTCAGAGAAATAAAAAAATAATGTTAAGAAAGCACAGAACAATTTTTATTTCTTAACATTATCACCTTTTCGAATATTTCTTAGACATAGGTTGAATTCAACTGATTTACTTATAATTTTTTTAAAATTAAGTCAATGCATGCTAGTTGAACATTGATCTTTGTTTGAATAGTAAAAAGATTAAGGCGGTGATTTTAAATTACTCAAACTGTAAGATAAGAATCAAATTCAGTCTTTTTTAAAATGATTATTTGCAAAGATATAAATTAAAGTATGATAAAAACAAATTCACCTACAACATTGGAAGTTGAAATTTTCACCAATCTGATTATTTCATCTCCGTTTTAATTTCAAAAATACAATTTAAAAAAAAAAACAAATTACTGATTGTCAGTAATGGTCAGACTGTATCTTGAAGAAATATTTGGTCAGTTAGTTAGTTTTCATTCCCTTTTAGTTTTTGTTCATTGTGAATTTTATAAAGACTGGAGATAACAAATGTATGAAATAATTTATATGTGACCGAAAAAAGATATACTACTGACTATATAAGAGTAGTTAATGATTAATTCCATCATGGAATAATTTTATTTCATAAAAAATAGTTTATTTATGGATGATGTTTCGAGTACAATTTATTGCTGCAAATAATCATATCATCGTGTACTCAGATAACTTTAAACTATGTGTAGATAATTTCATGGTCTTTTATCCCTTGATTTTATTTGTAGGTCAGTTATATAGGTCAGGCAAATAGATCTCGGTCGATGAGGTAATCGGAACATTGGAATTTAACTAAGTGTAGATTGATTGACCCCAGCAAGATGAATAATAATTTAAGACGAAAAATACAAATAATTTAACACAGTTCACTGGTACAGTCAATCACAGGAGATCAGTATTTTCAAATCTAAACAACAATATAAGGTCAAAATTGAATAGAATGTTACGTAACAAGACAAACACACAGGCATACTGACAAAAAGGCAAAACAAAAATAAAATAGAATTAGGGTTACCAGGGTAGTGAAAGATTAATCACACTATCTTTCTGTATACAGAGGTCTGGTCGAAATCTCTTGATAACAATGGCTTCTGCGAAGCGAAGTAGCCATGGGTTTCTTTGAGTATTGATTATTTTGAGGGCTTGGCTAATTTCTACTGTGTGTCCTGTGTCAGTTAAATGTCTGGCGATTGCACTCGATAACACTTTTGTTCCTTATGTACAGAGACTCTTAGGAATGTGCTCAGAAAATCTAGTAGATGATGTCCTCTCAGTCCTTCCTATGTACTTGCTTCCGCAAGTGCAAATGAATTGGTAAATGAAGTTGGAGTTGACGTGAGTAGGGTACTCATCTACTTCTGACTAGGTTAACGAGCACACAGTGTTGTGAAATACAACCAGTCTGGCGGCTGGAAACGTTCCTTTTAATGCACTTGTGATTCTTTTTTGTGTTCTTGTGGATACGTCTTCCCCTTTGTACGCTAGACAGATGAAAACTGGTTTCTTTTCAACGGTGTCAGCTTTCGGTTTGTGTGCCTCTTCATTTCTATACTTTAATATGAACTTTCGGGGATATCCATTCTCGATAAGGTTCTTTTCGATGACCGCGAGTTCTGATATAATTCATGGCCTGATTACTCATTACAGACAAGGTTATAAATAGTTATTCATATAACAAGTCATATTTAATAATAATAATAATAGTAAAAACTTTATTCTGAACAATAAATTTACACAGTATGCACATTTTTCGTATGCGTAGTTTATTGCAGAATATTTCCTCTTCACCCAGGATTTTCAAGTAAAACAGCTATCTCGTCTAATTTCCGAACATCACCCTGTATAGTGGTTAAGTAAAGGACAAACAAAATCTATTCGTAGCGCTATTCTATCTCATCTTGTGGCTACAGAACACAAGATTGATATTAACCATGCTTTCAGAGTCATTTACTGCATACCAACAAATCTTAACTTCGCCTTAAGAGTTCGATTACTAAATATTGCTGAGGCTGGCTGCTGAGATCCACATTAAGAAGCCTAATTTATGCGTCCAAAAGAAGCTAGTTCAGACATTATCCTTACCTTGGCCATCTAGGTTTCAGTGATCCTCCATTTTTGTGGAATTTCCCTAATTTTAGTTGACATTCTATTTGCTACTATATCTTTATTATTATTATTATTATTACTATTTAAGCATCTTTAATGAATTGTATTTACATTGATCTTCCTTTACAAATCGGTATTATTTAAAATACACTAATATTTTTATTGACTACTAATCTAGAATATTCTATGTATATTAACATATGTATGTATAATCGTAGAGCCAGAAGAGGGGGAAATTATTTTGTGTTTTACAGATATCTACAGTAAATCATATGACGCAGTGATGTTCGATCTGAAGAATAAAATAATTCTTTATCGTATTTTTCTTGATCCCCCAAAAATGTGCAACAATAGGTTGAAAACCAGTTAAAAGTGTATATGAGTACATCTAGTGACCCAAGGAAATAACTGAGTAATTTTAACAACAAGACTTACAGAAAAAATAATTAACAGACAAAATAGCTCAAGTCTTCTTCGGTTAGCTAAGGCTATTGTAATAAAACGGTTCAAACCTAACCTACATGTCAAAAAGGAATCTGTCATTGGACTCAAATTATCCTGGTGAATCATCCCATAATAAGTCTTTGTTTTCTAATTTCATTACCTTTTCTTTTCAACACTCCCACCTCTTTTTTTTCTCTTTGACTTTCATAAGATATAATTCTTTCTGACCATATGAGTTCTACTCACCATATTACATTATCATCTTTTCATCTGATCTCTTGCCCACCAAATTTTGATCTTCTCTGATCTAAGTACGTAACTGTTACTATTTTTTTATTACCACCTTAGAAACAGACTAGTCAGTTAATTTTCCAGAAACTTCTCTCTAACGAGATACATTTATATCATGGAAAATTCCCATTGTAACATATAGAAACTCGAAACAAATGATTCAGCGAAGAGATTCTTTTCAACGAATTTATCATCAAGCTGTACAATCGTATATATATATGGTTTTTAAGAAGTGGTATTTGTGTTTATCAATTCACCTGCTCGCGTAGAGCTAGGTATATTGGTCGTTCGACACGAGTTTTGTCCAAAAGGGTGCAAGAACACTATCTTGCATGGTTACGAAAAGGTGGAAGTGGAGCAATAAGAAGCGTGATCATTGAACATATGGTCGATAATGATCACCCTATCTCCATAGCCTCCGCCTTTAAAGTCATCTACAAGGCAAAGAGTAATTTACCGAAATCCCTACGTACCCGACTCATCTGTATTGCTGAAGCTTTGGCTATCAAAACAGAAAAGCCAGAGCTCTGTGTACAGAAAAAGTTCTTTCAACCCCTCCAACTTTCATGGTCTTAATCCCTCTATGCTAAAGTATGGTAATCACTAATCATATTTTGGCTCTACCAATTTTTCATTTCGTCTATTTAATTTGTATACTCTTCCTTATTAAGTCAACTGTTACTATTACTTTTCTCACTTTTAATTGTCCCCGGTATTATTTCACTTGTTCCACTTGTCATTCTAAATCAATTCCTTTATGCAACATTAAGTTCTATGCTATTAAATTTCACACAATATTACGTAACGTTTTTATTTCATTCGATTTGTCTACTAATCCTATAATTGCACACCTTTTTCAAGTTCTATCCATCCTATGAATTATTCTATATATGACATTAAATGTTTTGCCATTTGACATTTAACCATGATTATGATCACAAACATTTTAGTTTTAATTGCATTTCATACCACTGTTATTATTATTTTATGCATTCACACCTATGATTCAATTCCTTCATCGGATATAACTTCTTAAAAACCATATATATACGATTGTACAGCTTGATGATAAATTCGTTGAAAAGAGTCACTTCAGCTACCTTGTAATCCTGATGCAGTCTTGTTGATAGACAAAAGTATGTTCAGTTTTAAGCTGATTTTTATTCATCAAAGGTTATAGGCTGTATGCAGATGATGAGGACCGACGAAATAAAATGGATCCATGTTATTCTGCACCAATGTTTATCCTTTCTCTGCTCAGAATAAGATGCATTGTGTCGGATGGGATGTAACAAGCAGAACATCAGGTACACAGATAATGAAAGCAGAACACCAGCTGAGCAGAGGACGTTTATTCCAAAAGAATCAGTCGTAAAAAGTGCAGGGATCTAGTCTTACAGTCTAACAGTCTTTATTGTCTTCGCTAAAGTTTAGACCTTGCAGTTGTTGTATCTCTTGGTCCAGATATTTGACTCCCGAGTATCTTCTTGCAAGGAAAGAAAGTAAAAACATTGATTAGTGTTTATTATATAGGTTATGGGTTCATTACAGGGAATTCAGGTAGCCCAGTGACTTAAGCATGCCGCCGTAGTGAATTCAGCCTTGACAAAACAAAATAATTTACCACAGATATAATACAATATGGTATGCGATAGCAATAGTGAAACAGTGAAGGATATACTAAGGAACAATATTACTACATAAACCAATACAATAGATAATGAGAAGTATTAGAAACATGAACAGTGTTCAATAATGGTAAAAGAATTGAACGAATAATCACATGGTAAGTGAAGAAACAACAAATTACCAGGGAAATGCACAGTGAACTACAAAATCCTTCTGTATGCATCAGTTGGACTTAACGCCTCAGATTACTTCCACTTCTGTATACCGTAGTAATCTACTGTTGCTCTAACTTTTCAATACACAGAAAGACGTGTTCGAATTTATAATGTGACCCATATCAAGTATATGTCTACCAATAACAGTGTTAAGGAGTCCAGCACCTAATGACTGCCTATTTGCAAGGACCTTGTCAATCTTTCTTTCTGTATACGTCCTACTGCAAGTGCACGTAAGTGAATGAATACATTTCGACGGCTGTCATCCTCAGATTTATTTCTCTGACTATGTTCCCTGTATTGTAGAGTGGATTGGAAGAAAGGATACTTATTCAAACTACCAAAGAAAGGAGACTTAAGTCAATGCAAGAACTGGCGCGGAATTATGCTCCTGTCCATCCCAAGCACAATACTAAGCCGCATAATCCTGGAGACAATCAAACAAGCCCTAGATGAAAAACTTCGACCGGAACAGGCTGGATTCAGGAGAAACAAGTCAGATCGCCACATTACGGATCATCATTGAACAAAGCTTGGAATGGCAGTCACCTCTTTATCTCAACTTCATCGATTTTGAAAAGGCGTTCGACAGCGTCTATCGAAAGGTGATTTGGCAACTAATTCGCTACTACGGGGTGCCACCAACAATTATACATCTCATCCAACAGCTGTAGGACAATGCTGCATGCTAAGTAATCCACAACGGGCTGCCTACTATTGCCAATGATTTTCCTGATTGCAGTAGACTGTATAATGCGACAAACAGCGGGCAATGAGGAAACAGGCATAAAATGGACTCACACAAAAAACTTGGAGGATCTGGACTTCGCCGATGATACATGTCTGATTTTCCACAAACTGAAAGATATGCAAGCGAAAAGCAACAAGTTGGCAGAAGAAGCATCCACAGAAGATAGAACTTCAGGTGAATATAGAGAAAACAGAGGTGATGAAGATTCCTGGGGAACACCACCAACAGCCACAGCAACAACAACAAACAACAATCAGCATAAATGGGAGGAACCTGAAAGAAACAACCTCCTTTACCTACCTGGGAAGCATCGTTTCAACTACAGGCGGAACTGACGAGGATATCAAAGCAAGAATCGGAAAAGCAAGACAAGCTTTCACTACTCTGAAGTCTGTGTGGAGGTCAACAGCACTCAGCATCAAAAATAAGATCCGGATTTTCAACTCCACTGTGAAGTCAGTCAGTGCTACTATACGGATCAGAGACTTGCACTGCGCGTCATAAACAGCATCTCAAACAAACTACAGACCTTCATTAACAGTTGTCTTCGCTCAATACTACTTAAGATCAGATGACCAGAAAAGATCAGCAACAGGGAGGGATCTCTGGGAGCGAACCAACCAGGAACCGATTGTGAAACAAATAGGCAGGAAGAAATGGAGATGGATTGGCCATACTCTGAGGAAACAATCAAGTGACATCACTAGACAAGCCATCGCTCGAGTGGAACCCGAAAGGGAAGCGGCGAGTTGGTTGTCAGTGCAAGGGTGACTTGGAGGAGGTCATGTGAAGAGGAGATGAAAACGTGTGGGCAGACTTGGAGCCAGGTGAAGACTCTAGCAGAGAACCGAACGCAATGGAGACGCACGGCTGAAGCCCTATGTTCCTCTAGGAATTAAAGGATACAATAATAATAATATCAGTACGCACCCACCGGGGTTCGAATCCAGTTTTATTTTATGAACTCATTTCAATCGCCTTTGATTATTATTATTTGCATTTGACAATGACATCTTAAGTGATTATAAACTGCACACTAATTCTCAATTTAGTTTATATATGTAGAAGATTTACAGCATATAGCTGAAATGAAATTGCATTCAATTCATTCTCACCCTGTTTATTGTGCTTGCTTTGTGGTAATATAAATATTATGTATAAGTCTATTGCCTTTAGCTTGTAAACATTGTCTGAAATGTGTTCATTGATCAGATGGCGCAAAGGCTAAACATGATTAGACTACATTATCGCATATGACATATATATCTGCATACGAACATACACTGCTGATAAGCACCTGCAAATTTCACAAAAAAGAAGAATTTCTGTTTTAAATCTTTATCATTTTTCTAAAGATAAGAAGTTAAACTGACTAATAAGTAATGGATGTTAGTGGCATTCAAAAGCGTTGGATTTTCAATCGATTTTTTCCGTTTTCATTACAGTTGAAATTCAACATACACACCACTTCACTTACTGGATGGTTTGAAATGTGACTACACAACTGGGCGCTAAGACAAACGAAAGACAGATGTGAAAAATATGTATAAATATAACACATGACATATTTAAGATAGCTCAGTTACCGGGCAGACAGTCCTGACAGGAGATTGTATTAAATCTTAGATTCACTCAATAGATTATCGCTGATTAAAGAATACAGCGAGACAAAAATTAAGGCCAAGTAAAAAATATACCTTCGTTATTCTTTATTAAGGGTTCATTCCTTATTGAAGCCTATCGAATGATGAATGGCCTTTCGTGTGTTTGACTAGGCTTGAATACTGTTCAGTCAGCCTTACTATCAAAGGTCGGGTATACAAAACTTCGATGTTCTCATTCTTGACCTACGCCTGTCAAATCTGTCCTCTCCGAGTTGATGATGTTCAACGATTCTGCAAATTTGACTACCACTGCCTCTGTAAAACTGCTTGGATTCGGTGGTATTATCATGCAAGTAATTCTGAGGTCTGATTGTGATTGTTTGAACAACGGTGAAGATCGTTCTTCAATAACTGTTGTTATCATGGAAAACCGACTTCGGTGGCTTTGAACGTCACTGGTGAGGCTCCCATACTGATCACTGTTCGTTAGTTCTGGAACGGGATGGAAAATGTGGAGGGTTAGTGAACCCACTTAGCGCCGTGATATAAAAGATATTTGTTTTAGGTTAGCACTCATTGGCGCATTGTGACTCCCTTGGTTAGGATAGAGAGACAATTTCAATCAGTGGCGAAGTTACTGCAATTTCTTTCTTTCTTCACTTCGTGAAAGTAACACGAAATAATAAACCATCCACTGAATGCTCTTGATAAGTGTGTTTACTTGCCTTCTGGATGTTGTCCTCCGTTTATTCCACTTCTGTTTTTCTTATATTGCTGTTCTGTTATTTTCTGTTTAGCGCATCTACAGCTGCCCATAGTGTACCACCTATATTCAGCTGAAGAGAACCTACACACTGGTCTGAATCCATGTTATTTTCCTCTAGTGTTTATTCTTGCTATTTTGTACCGAAACACAGTCGTGTTCTACAAAATGAAAAGCTTACCTGATGATACCTACAGAAAATATTATAAACTGGGGGAGGTAAGGATATTATCACTCAAAGGTTGGTATCCGATTCGCAATTTTGCGTTCTCATCAGGCCGACTTATCATGTTATTGTTATGGCAAGGTCTAGGTGTGAGACAGAAGTAAAACTATATTTTTATGACTGATAGTGTTCGGCATTTTACTAGGATATTCTAATACATAAAATAAAAAACTGACCATGATTTGGATATGGTTGCCTCATAGTTTTTTTTGAATAACCGCGTATACAGTTGTCCAAATTCCTCTAATAAGGTTGATTTTGGCGGCCTATCTAAACCACTGGGCTACCTATATTTTTGTTCAACATAATTCATCTGCCTTCCACCATTTCTTGTTGTTGTTGTTTTAATATTCCAATTATGTCTTTGGATCTCAAGATAAACTAATGCAAATTTTCAATTGGCTTCCAGCATACCGTCGTTCACTTCAAGAAGAAATTGATGGATGGAAATCCTGATAGCCCAGTGAATTATGCAGGCCACCATCCTAAAAGATTTAGACTTCTTTCTGACAGGACAACTCATCATACTAAATACTGTCAATGAATATTTTACTAGGAGATTCTACATAGGAAGTAATTAACCTAACAGTTATTTATTTTCTCTAAAGGATTTCTAGACTAAACCTAACCCAAACATTTGTGTCGACTACTTATACTACTCATAGTAGGCAGAGAGATAGCACAAAAGAAAATGTGGCTCGCATAAAATGTTATTTATGAAATTATTAGGTAAGTGCATTAAAATGATACTGAAGTGGGACTATAGGATTGAAATGCGTCAGTCAACGTTCCCTATTTGTCTCTGAATGTTTTCTGAAAAAGCATTCTAAAATGTCTCTCTCCTCCATAAGTATATTTTTATATTCTTCACATTTATAATTTTATAATTCTTCACATTGATTTATTATTTACTGAGGAGGAAGAAATCAGCAGGGAACTATAATTGGTTCAGTCCACTCTTGGATCAAATAATCATCCTAAGCCTTCATAAAAAGATATTTAAAGTATGAAGATAAGGATGGATCGAAAATTGTTGCTAGGAATTGGGTTAGTACAGTGGTGATTCCTTACCGCAAAGAAACATCGCATGAGATAAAGCAAATCCTTAACAATCATGACGTTAGAGTGTATTTTCGTGCAACTAACACCTTATGCTATCACTGGTGAAGGTTAAAGACAAAATAGAAGACTGTTTCATGATTCATATGATTACGCAAAGTCATATATATATATATATATATATAGCACTTTCATTGCAATACACAACATTTTACTAATCAAGTGGCGATATGTTTGTTAACAATAACTAGTCACTATCAACATGTCAAGTAGGGTGATAATTAACAAGGAAAATTAATACACACAATTAAAGGGTAGAAATGTTTACAACAAGTGGATTATATAATGCATGATTTCGGAAAAGTGGAGAGTAATTAAGGAATAAGCGAGTGCTCAAGTTGATTACGTAACAGATAATTAAAGAAAAGTAAACCGATTTTGGACAATGATAACTTGTAGTTAAAGATGGAGTAGTCATAAGCATAAAATAATTTGGACAGTTATAATTTCTAAAAGGTTTACGAGTGAGAGAATGAAGTAGTCCGGTTTATACATTCATGTAACGATGGGAACGGTAAGGAAAGTGGATGTACGAATTTCTTCTGAACACACAGGTGTGGCTTCTTCAATTGGATTCCGACGGCTTCAGTTGTATATAGAAGACGAACTCGTAATGCAAAATCAAGATTGGCAGGAATGAGCTAAGTACCTTTAAATGCTGTATTAACATCAACTTTGTGCTCACCATCTACGAGATGTGCCAAAACAGGGCTACGATTAGATCTTGTTTGTTCCTTGTTTAACCATGCCGGATGATGTTCGGAAATACGCTGATGAACCTGCTTAACTGCACGTCTAATTTAGCTGGATCCGCAGCTGCAGTCAATTTGGTAGATACACACAGAGGAGGTGAAATTAGATAACTTTCCCTTATTTCTCGACCACAAAATAGGCATGGTAGTGAAGAGACAACGTACCTCCACTGCACTGAAAACTATTTCAACTGCATTCTTCAGGCTCTGTGTTACACGACCGGTTGTAGTTCTTCAACTGACAGATGGATAACTACCTCTTCTTGTATCTACCAATTCAGCTGTGCTTGTGGGGCGAGTTTTATATTTGCCGTTGCTCTAGGAACTTGATTTTCCTAGTGTAGTTAAATAAAGTGAATAATGTGTAGTGAAAACCATCAACTGTTTGACATCAGACCGCCTTGTCCAAACCGGCCACAAAATTAAACATTGAAGAATCTTTCTCTATCATCTATCCAGTAGTTAATAAATTGTCAGAAGCATCCAGTTACCGAAAACTGCAATCAGCAGAGGCTATTGTAATTCGCCTAAAACGACCGGTGCTTTGTGTGCAGAAGAAACAAGTCCAGCCACTATTGCTGCCCTGACCTGCTGTGGAGTCTGCAAGTTCATAAATACTTTATTACGTCGATCTTTTTTTAAAAACAATTAGTTCCCTTTATGAATTTAGATAAAGCAATAATAAGACGTAATTTGTCTGAATCGTGTGTGTAATGTATTTGCGCAACACATTTCGAACAATCTGATCCAGCATACACGGACTTGTCATAGGAATATATATGAAATTAATAAAGAGTTAAGAGGTGAGAAAATAGACAAGTTAGGTCAAGTTAAAAGGACATATTGAAGGTCAAAATAACAATGAAGACCACTAAACCAAATAGCAGAGGTAATAGTACATCTGCCTAACTGGTATCAAAACAAAATTTACCAAGGAAGGTTTAATGTGATGACTAATTGTTTTTGAACGCATAAAGGTGGTTTTAACTTTCTAATTGCTAGGGCTTCCACTAACTTTAGGATATGCCCCAAACACGTTTTATAGATAGGTTTAAAAGATCTGTTAATGTCAATTTTATGTCCTGTCTCTATAATATGTTTCGCAATAGAGGAGCTAGGTCTCCTGTTCTCACCATTAATGGGTTCTGAAGATTCCATTTGTTTCTGGAGCCATTTAGGAATATGCTCTAAAGTCCTTACTTGCAGAGATCGATGAGTCCTCCCTATGTATGTGTGTCCACAAGTATATTCAAATTGGTAAATACAGTGAGATGTGACATCATTTTTCTCATGTTCAAAGGGCTTAGATAGATATATTGGCTTCACAATCTCAATTATTATGATATTAGCTGCATAAAATTTTTTTAACAGCAGCATTCAGTCTTTGCTTGATGCACACGTCTTTCTTAGCGGCTAGTTGGAGAGTGGGTCTTTGTGTTCTGACTACTTTAGATCCCCTGATGAACTTGTCTGGATAATTATTATCAACCAGAGTTTGTGTCAACTTTCTTTCTTCTTCATCAAGCGTGTCTTCAATGCATATTCATTGGATGAGGCACCTTACTAAGGCTCTTTTGTACTGAACAGAGCAGAAACTGTGATAATCAAGATACTGTCCTGTCCAGGTAGGTTTTCTATAAATAGATCGTTTTATTGACCCGTCGATTAAGCAATATGTCTAGGAAAGATGAACAATTATCTTCCTCTTCTATGGACGTAAGTGATATGCCCTTCTGAACCTCATTCATTTGATTTAAAATTGAGATGGCAGAACAAGGCGCTTATCACTTATGATTACAATGTCATCTACATACCTTCTATAATGTGGCACATTTTCGATTAAATCCTGCGACCTTTTTGGTATGACCTTCTATCCTGTAAACATTAATTCCCTTCTCCCTTATTATTACTACACTTGCATTAACTAACCTTTTATTTTCTTACGTAGATATTAACTTACACAAGGACACACATACAACGCAAATGACCTTCTCCCCAAATTTTTCTCCCCTGTTCTTGAGATGATTATTCATCCATTTGAAGTTTATAATCGATATGTATAGAATTCAGTGTGAATATGACTCATAACAATTCACTTTGTAATATTGGTGTTCAGTTTAGTGTTACAGTTATACATATTACCACATACATAAATATTTTGGACTATAATCAATTAACAGCCTACTTGCAAATAACTGTTGGAATTCTGATGTCAATATTTCGATGTTACCTTCAAAAAACACTAATGTTGTCAATAACAATTATAGATATATAACTATAGAATCTGATGAAGAAGTTAACGAAAAGAATATTTTCAAGAGTTGGTTTGTAAGGATTAGATTTGTTTTTACGAGATGATCACGGATTGATATCAGTTAGGGAACTACTGAAAACCAGGGAGTACTGCCAGACATCTGTTTCATCCTAGTTCGGGGATCATCAGCAGTAGTCACCCACCAGAAGAGGTTCGAACCCAGTGTGGTGAGAGCTGGCTGCTAGCCAAAGTTGGTAGACAGTAATTGACGTCAATGTTTATGTCCCCAACATTGGTGGTGAGAAAATGAGAACAAAGGCTTTGCGTAGACAGATATAGTTAGCATATGGATGATCTGACACAGCCACAAAGAGACGCAAGGTTAACTTTCTGTGTGAAACAACCAATCAAGAGACTGTATTTTCTTCTAACAATAATCTACAATAATGTTCATTATTATCTATACATATGCGTTGATTTTCCTTAATAAACGATCTGTTGCGTGGCCCTTGTCTTCTGTTGTTACACCAGGACCTTCCGGTAACAAGGCGAGCTGGCTCGTATACCATTCAGCCACTGGAACCCGCCCGATTCAATGGCTAGCCCATGAATTCTAACTTCTGTCACTTTGTGATTTAACGCGATCATTAACCGAATTGGGTGTGTACGGACGATGATTCCCAAACTAGGATGAAACAGCTGTCCGGTTCTCCCTGGTTTTCAATGGTTCTCCAGCTGATATTAGTCCGTAATCAACTCGTAAAAACAAATCTAATCCTTACAAACCAACTATAGAAAATTAATCTCATGCTTGCTAGTGACTTGATACAGGAGGAAGTTTCCTGGAATTCTAGTGAGAAGTCGTGACCAGTGAGGTCCATCCAGATATCACGTGTGAGGATTGATGTCCCACCGATGACATTGGTTGGTGCCAGTCGGGCTAAATGCATCGCGAATTGGTAGAAGTTAGAATTCATGGGCCATCAACAGTCTCAAGCCATTGATTCTTAGTATCTCGAGGACCTCAACCACGCTGTCTACACCTTCCTACTTGGCTTAAACCAATAGTATAAGACTAGATTGCACACCAAATAGACAAGTCCAGGTGATTCATTACTTCACAAATGCAGTAGACATGCGCATGTAAGAATATTTATAAATCAACACGGAAATGATCCCTCTATGATTTACTTTCGGCATCCAACCTGAATTCCCTGCTAGATTACATAACTTAGATCTAGTTAATAAGCCCTATCAATAAACGTGAGTAGTTTTCAACTAGTCATATTGTAAAGAAGAAAAGACCGAGGAGGCTGAAAGGAATGTTTCTTAGGGGAAAAACGTATTGTACATAGGTTAATTTGGTATACCATACTTTCAAACCTCCATTTGCACATCATTTGCTACATCCTTGACGAATTGCTCGAATATCGTCACATTCGATGGCTTCTTGGATTCTGCATCATATGACAACATTCTTCTCATAGTTCTCTTCTTTGATTGCTCTTTCCAGTGTGCCAAACATATTGTTACTTTTCTGAATTCGCTTTCTGATATACTACTTATATCGGATTATAAGCAGCACTCACCACAATATCAATCAACAGTATATACTGTCAAATCAGAATTGCTTGGAAGAAAGGCCAGAAAGTAGGAATTACTTTTTCTCTTCTTCTCTTAAACACTCAATGCATTCTAACCAATTGAAAAATTACGAACTTAACCTTCGTATTAAGCACAAGATTCATACAGACGTTATAAAATTATGTAACTTGAAATTCTCTGAAGCATGAACATCATGACAATCCATAATTTTATTCTTCATTGAATAGAAATCTAATTCAGCCAATTTATCTGCAATAAATTTATGACCATCTAACACTTAGCATAGTGTTATCGTGCTATAGTTTCGGTTTATGACACACCACGAGCCTACGACTGACGTTTTCCTGCAAGAAACTGTTCAGCCAGAACGCGAAAGACAAGCTGTCGCATTGGGCCACCTCAACGTGCATATACCAGTTTACTTGCTCTTGTGAAGCTGAGTACATCGGCCGTACCATGCGCCGACTTGAAAAACGCACTCGCGAACACTACCCAGCCTGGCTAGTAAAAAGCAGACCAAAACGTGTATACACTTCAGTGACAGAACATCTGGCCAATTCAGGACATTCAGCGCCTTTCGAAAAATCCTTCAAAGTAATATAGAAAATTCAATCAAACCTATCAAAGGGGGTGAAATCAAGACATCTGGGCACAGCTGAGGCGCTAGCTATCCAAAAGCCGAAACCCACACTATGTATCCAAAAGAAATACGTCGAATCCCTGTCCCTGCTATAGCCATCATAAACAGGTAAATTTTTTAATAATGACCATCCCGTAGCCTTTCTTACCCAAACTTCCTGTTTATTCATGTTATTTTAAGTTTTTCTTAACCTCTATTTACAGTACCATATTTTCATATCTACACTTCCTGTTTATTTTGTCATTTTATTATTTCTACATATTTAATCTCTGATTGCATAAACAATCATTCATCACATTAGTTTTTAATCCAAACATCCTGTCTATTTTGTTATTTCTACATTTCTATCTCCCAATTGCACAATGTCAATCTTCTTAGTTATTATGCTACTTTGTTTGAGTTTTATCCGTCCCCCTGTTTATTATGGCATTCTAATTCCTAATTGTAATTTTTATTAATTTGACCCCTAACCAGAAATTATTCTGGAACTTTCCCATCCATTTGATATAAATACACGAATGTACAGCCTAGATGATGACTTCGTTGAAAAGAAAATTTTCTTCACTGCAACTGTCTTTTTATTCCCTACTTTCATTCCACTTATGAGAGTCCTGTGGGAGCCACCCGAATTCTGGCTAGCTGTTTTGCCAGACTGGCAGTACATTCAGTCAGATTTGTAATTTTCGAATCACATAGTTCAAGATAAAATCATACAATCATTCTTCGAAGTCAAAGACACTTACATTAAAAAAATATCTGGTCTGCTTGATAAGTGAAAAGGCAGTCAAGAAGGCAAGTGGTTTGCAACCACTCATATAAGTTAGTCATATGCACTACCATGCATTTAGGCTTGTTTTCTTGATTGCTACTTTTGATGTCAAGCAGATCACAAAGTTTGATCTGAATATTTTTGGTGTTCAAAAGAAAAAAAATACGGTGAAATTTCATCTCGAATTGTGTAATTTGTAAAAATTGCGAAGTTGATTCGCTTTTTATTTCAGTCTCATTTAAACAAGACGAGGTAATTATACACTTATAAGGAAATTCTGATGACTGAATGTTTTGGTGAAGTTTCTACTGCAGATGATATCTGTATTATTACTATTATTATTATTATTACTATTATTAGTTACTGTTTCCTGTAATTCCTAGAGGAATATAGGGCTTCAGCCGCACGTCTCCATCGCGATCGGTTCCCTGCCAACGTTTTCACCTGGCTCCATGTCTCTACATCCTTTCATCTCTTATTCACACCACCTCCTCCATGTCACCCTCGCACTGACGACCAACTCGCCGTATCCCATTCGCGTTTCACTCGAGCAATGGCCTAACGTGTGGTGTCACTTGGTGGTTTGATTTCTCATAGTATGGCCAATCCATCTCCATTTCTTCCTGCTTATTTGTTGCGCAATCGGTTCCTGCTGGGTTGGTTCACTCATTGCTAGAGATCCCTCACTACAAATGATCTTTTCTGGTCGGCCATCTGATCTTGAGTAGTACTGAGAGAAGACAGCTGTTGATGAAGGTCTGTAGTTTGTTCGAAGTGCCCTTCGTGAAGCGCAGTGAAAGTCTGTGATCCGTATAGTGAGTAGCACTGACTTCACATTGAAGTTGAAAATTCGGATCTTATTTTCATGCTGAATGCTGCTGACCTCCACACAAACTGGAGAGAAATGAAAGCTTGTCTTGCTTTCCTGATACTTACTTTGATATCCTCGTCAGTTCCGCCTGCCTGTAGTTGAAACGATGCTTCCCAGTTAGGTAGGTAAAGGAGGTTGTTTTTTTCAGGTTCCTTCCATTTATGCTGACTGTTGTCTGTTGTTGTTGTTGCTGTTGGTGTTGTCCAGGAATCTTCATCACCTCTGTTTCCTCTATTTTCACCTGGAGTCCTATCTTCTCGAAATGCTTCTTCTGCCAACTTGTTGCTTTTCGTTTGCATATCTTCCAGTTTGTGGAAAATCAGACATATATCATTGGAGAAATCCAGATCCTCCAAGTTTTTTCATGTGGGTCCATTTTATGCCTGTTTTCTCGCTGCCCGCTGTCTGTCTGTCGCATTATCCAATCTACCGCAATCAAGAAAATCACTGGAGATGGTAGGCAGCCAGCCAGCCTCGTCTTACTCACGTCTTCACTTTGAAGGAGTCCGTGAGTTTCCCGTTGTGGATTACTTGGCATGCAACATTAGCGTACAACTGTTGGATGAGGTGTATAATTTTTGGAGACGAGATCGGTAACAGAACAAATATTTGTTAAAAAATCCAAGTTAATGAAACGATAGTGTAACAGTATATTATAAAAATACAGTTAATGAGTTGTATAAATTAATTGTTACTTGGTTATACGGTTAAAGTCCGCTGCTACAAATTATTAACATAATCCGCAACAGTGTTCTCTGCTGGAGTTGTGTCCACTGATAGAAGCTGTGCATCGGTTGTAGAATAGTCTTCGAATGAGGATAAGAGGTTCCTCCAAAATCTGAAGTATACAATATGATTAGTAGTGAAACAAGTAAACAGTATGGACAAGTGAGAAAACGAAGTGTTGAGAAGCACAATGTATTTTAGATTCCATTCCTAAGTTATGCATATTTTACAAGGAATTGTTTTAAACAAAACTTGTGTTCAATGTTCCCATTTTTGACCTCTGACAAAAAGTGTACAGTCGTATTGTTGCAGATTCAACATATTTACAATGATAATAGAAGGCGAACACTATCCAAACTTTATGCACTAGGTATTACATTGTGTATCCTTTTCATAAAAGTAACAGTCGAAACTCCTCTTTCTAGAAGATTTGTTTGCATCCACCGAATGCATTACAGCTGTCATTATGCAGGTTTCGTGAAAACCCGACATCAGTCAGAGAATTATGGCGAATCAAAAAAGCACTGCACAGTTGTTTCCTCCTAGTTTCGAACTATTCCTAGATACAAACGGACAACTCTGCTAGTGGCTTCAGGATTCATATCCTGAGAATCAAATGAGAAGTAGTGTCCAAAGGGATCCAATACATTGGATGTGTGGAACCAATGCTCCTCGATAGGATTGCCAGTAAGTGTCGCTATATCTCAAGGAACTTAAATATGTGAACATCTTTGTATTTTCTAGTGTGATTGATGTTGTCACTTTAACTGTTTAATAAAAGTTAAAGGGCAAATAAGCGGAGTAAACTAAATCGTTGCACACAGAGGATAATTTCCAAAATGTTCAAGTATTCAGTAGGTACTAGGTAGAAAAGGATAGAACCTACAAAGTGACAGTGAACAGTTCGTCTCGTAATGAGACACTGAATATAGATTGACATATATATCGACAGGTGAAAAATTAATAATTTAATATTGACAAATAACGAGCAATCGATCTTCGTAATACGCATTAACTTCTTATTACCGAATGTTTGACGTGATCACTTGTTTGAGAAAAGTATTTTGTCGATGCACAACACGTGTCCTAACCACATTAATCAATGTAGCTTCACACCTAAACCCAATATTGCTCACCATATTATACTATCGAACACAGGAGATAGAGCGCAAACATCTGTAGTCAAGGACAGCTAGCTGTTGCATATCTGCTACTTTCAGTGGCAGATGTCTCACAGCCATGTAGGATAAAATGAGTTGCTACGCAGTATCTATCTCTCCTAATCGTTAAACGGATATCACGTCTACGCCAGTGATGAAGTAATATGGTAAATGCTACGCTAGTCTTTTGTATCCATACAGAGATTTCGTCAACTATCACAGTCCATTGGAGCTGATGCAATTTTCCAGATCAGGGAAGTGGTCAACGAGCTCTACCACTTCACTTCTTATCTTTACACTACAAGCCAGTGTAGTCCAGTTCTTTAGGATTTTATATTACATTTGACAGGAGTGAATCACATGCCAAACATTGGCAGATTTGTACTCAAGCTGTTCAGAAGATTCTGAGTTTTGTTAGCGTCTTCGCCTTGGAAGAAAATATCATCTTTATATACCTAAGTCAGTGAGACTGTACTCTGGAAACAAATCAATCCGTAAGTCGCTAAAGTGAAATGGAGGAAAGTAAGCGTCCATGATGGAAACCACTGCTTATCATCATTTGGGATGGCAACACCCCGTTAGTTCCATTATTGGAGAAGATTTATTAGATAAAGTCTGACAGTGTCATACAATAATATTTAATGATGCCGTTTCGAGCATAATTTATTACTGCTCATAATCATATCAAATTATTCACACAACTTTCTGACTTCGTTCATATGATTCCATTATTTCTCATCTCCTGATTTACTTGGTAGTAATATTTTCCATATTTCTGATATTTGTGATGTGTCATTCCTATTGTATGTGTTGGGTGTAGATTCAATGAACAAAGAATCAGTAGTCAAACTCTCTGTGAATCTATCTATATTACTTTTAAGAATTATAACTGTTTCACCCTATTGTGTTGTTGTGTGTTAATGCATGCAGTGGGAACAACAATGAACACTTCGTTGGAGTCAAATAGCACAAATATATATTTTATCTAAACAATGAAACGGTGGCGAGCGTTTCACTTCAGTGGATGTCATTGATGCATCTACTCTCCTCCGTTTATTGTTATCTTGTTGTTGTCGATGATATGATTGTTCTAATCTCCCAGTCACGTCTTTGGATCACAACATGAACTCACACAAGTTTCTAATTAACTCACAACCTACCACGCTCTTGAAAACAATCAAATCTTCGCGAACTGGCACTTAGAAATTGAATTAGAGAAATAGTGATAGTGAAGATATCAGATTCCCACACTACAGTTCCAATAGTGTTGCTATGACAACCTGACGTAAAATAAGAAAATAACTGCATGAAGTGTAGTGACCTTTCATTATTATTAACGCCGGAGTGCTTAGATCATTAGGTCGCCTATTTTCCATCAAGTATAATGCATCTAATTTTCCCTGTCTCTAGTTGTTTCAATCTTCCAATTAAAACCTGGACTCACTCGAAATTGTTTTCATTGGTCGTGAACCTATTGGACTGTGTGCACTCCAAGAAGAGAATGAAGACGAAATATGGTAGAGAGTTGAGTGTTGTTTTACACGGAATGATGTTGGGTGATACGATGTATTGTTGATATTTATTTGAAGATTCTACAGTGGGTGGTATATATTCTGGAATAGATTCCGCTGAGAATTCTGCTTTGTGTTTAAACATGATTTCAAGAATTGAGCTGATATTATTATCATTATTATTACTCAGGACTTAATGTATTTAGCAGTGCGTCAGTGGCTCAGAGGTTAGGATGTCCACCGACTATGCACATGGTCCGGGGTTCGATCCCCGGCCGACGCACTAAGCCAGAAATAAAGTTGGTAAAGAGGAAAGGTTGGGCATGAGGCTAGCAACCCCATCCTGTAAAAATGAACACTGCTACAGAAGCTTCAAGCCTCTAGCTTGAAGTGGCCCTATGTTCCACTGGGAACGTGAAGGAATAAAAAAATGTATTAAGCAATATAAATAAATGTAAAGAATCCTCCTCAAATAGAAATATTCTCATGGAGGACAGGAACAATTTAGATCGCTTTCTTCAGAAAATATTCAAAGATGAAAAGGGATTGTTGACTGACCCATATCAGTTGAAACAATGAATTAGGCCATCACGCATCAAGTGCACCTGTATACTGGATTGGAATCCAATTAGACTTGTCGATTTGACTCATTGTTTCACGAAAACATTAGACGGTTGACTATTAGAATACTTTAAAATCAGGACAAACACTTCCTGAAGTTCAGAAAATAATTATTTTGTACAGCTAGCTGGTATTCTTTGTAAGTAACAACCTCTGAAAACAATGCTTTAACTAAGGAGAAAGGAAGGATATTAGACACTCTATTCTAGATGATTTGATCGGGTTCTATCACTCAAGCAACCCTTACCATGATTTCAATATCATCCATAGTATTTATGCTAACATGCACTAGTTCTTCGTTCCAAACTTGTAAAGATAGAGGAGGCCTTGACTATTCGTGGATTCAAGCCAGGCGTTTGTGAACCGGAGAAGTATGCGCAGTCAGTATTGCTTCCCTGGGTGTATAATAAAAAGGAGGCATGTAAATATTTATTTATTTTCCGTTTTGTTTATTGAATATATGTACTTTTCTATTATTATGAATGTTATTTTTATTCTTGTTTTCATTCTGAAGAGTTTCCGGCATTATTCCACTTATTCCATTTATTATTTTAAATAAGAATATTTTCTGCAGTGTTAAACTCATTTGTCAGTGTTGTTGAACATTGAATATGCAAAATTATTATTATTATTGTTTCCTTTAATTCCTAGAGGAACATAGGGCTTCAGCCGTGCGTCTCCATTGCGTTCGGTTCTCTGCTAGAGTCTTTATCTGGTTCCAAGTCTGTCCACACGTTTTCATCTCCTCTTCACATGACGTCCTCTAAGTCACCCTTGGAAGACCAACTCGCCACTTCCCTTTCGGGTTCCACTCGAGCTATGGCCTGACGCGCGATGTCAACCAGCGGCCTCCTCAGCGAGTGTCCAATCCATCTCCACTTTATCCTGCATATTTGTTGAGCGATTGGTTCTTGTTTTGTTTCTTCCCATAGTTTCTTGTTGGTGATTGCATCCGGCCATCTGATCTTCAGTATAGAGCGAAAACAGTTGTTGATAAAGGCCTGCAACAGGCTGTTGGAAATATTCTTTGTGACCCACCAAGTTTCTGATCCGTTTAGAAGAACTGATTGACTTGACGTTTGTATTGAAAATCCGAATTTTGTTGTTGATGCTGAGTGACGAAGATTTCCAGATTGGTTTCAGGTTGATGAATGTGTTTCTCGCCTTCCCGATTCTCGATTTGACATCCTCGTCGTCCGTTCCTCCTGTAGTTGAGACAATGCTCCCTAGATAAGTGAAGTGAATGAAGTAACCTCTTTCAAATCCCTCCCATTGATAGTGATTGGTGCAGGATGTTGCTACTGTTGTTGTTAATGTTGGTTGGTTATTTTCATAACCTCCGTCTTGTCTATTTTCACCTGGAGTCCTGTCTTCTCTGGCTGCTTCTTCGACCAGTTTATCGGTTTTCACTTGTAAGTCTTTGATTTTGTGTGACATCAAACATAAATCATCTGCGAAATCCAAGTCTTCTAGGTTCTTCACGTCCGTCCAGGATATCCGTGTCTTCTCGTTTCTCACTGTCTGACGCATAATCCAGTCCACCACAATTAGGAATATCATTGGTGATAATAAGCACCCTTGTCTGACTCCTGTGTTTACTCCAAACGCCTCACTGAGTTTTCCGTTGTGGATCACTTGACATGTGCCGTTGTCGTACAGCTGTTGAATAAGGTTGATGAATATTTGGGGTACGCCGTAGTACTCGAGTAGTTTCCAAAATACTTCGCGGTCAACGCTGTCGAAGGCCTTCTCAAAGTCTATGAAGGAAGTTGAGGTAGAGTTTGATTGCCATTCCATGCTTTGTTCGATGATAATGCGTAGAGTTGCAATTTGGTCAGAACATGATTTGCCTTTCCTGAATCCAGCTTGTTCTGGTCGGAGTTCTGTATCCAGTGCTTCCTTTATTCTCTCCAGGATGATGCGACTCAGGATTTTACTTGGCGTCGACAGGAGCATGACTCCTCGCCAGTTCTTGCAGAGTCCTAGGTCGCCGTTCTTTGGTAGTTTCACTAGGTAACCTTTCCTCCAGTCAGTAGGCACCTTTCTCCCCTTCCAGACATTTTTGCAATAATGGAGCCAGCATATCTGCCGTCGTTTCTGGGTCCGCTTTCAGTGCTTCAGGGGGTATTCCATCTGCTCCAGTTGCTTTTCCAGCTTTCAGAAGCTTGATTGCATTCATGACTTCAGCTTTCGTTGGAGGATTGGTGTCAACTTGTAGTTGTGTACGTGCTGTTGTTGGTATTTCTGGACGGGTTGTAGGTGATGGTCGGTTTAAGAGTCGTTTGAAGTGGTCCGCCCATTGTTTAATCTGTCTTTCTTCCTTGGTAATTGGGTTCCCTTGGCTGTCTTTTATAGGTTTCACTTGTGTTGATCTCTTTCCGGATAGAGACTTGGTTATGTGATATAGTGTTCTCAGGTCCCTTTTGCCTGATGCCTTCTCAGCTTCAGTGGCCAGTTTGTCGTAGAATTGTCTTTTGTCCTTCATGGCACTCTTCTTCACTTCTTTCTTCAGTGCTGTGTAAGTTGAGCTCAGAGTCTCCTTCTCTTGTCCGTCTTTGCATTGAATCATTTTCTCTTTCACCATTCTCCTCTCCTCTATTAGCTTCCAAGTGTCCGTTGAGAGCCATCCCTTGTCTTGTCTCTTCTTTCTTCCTAAAACTGTTGAACACGTTTTGTTAAAAATCACCTTCAGAGAGTTCCAATGGTCTTCCACGGATGATTCCTCAGTGGTGCCATGTAGTGTTTCCTGCTTTGCTCTGACAGTTGCAGTGAAAATATCCTGTGTGATTGTGTCCTTCAGTTTTTGAGTGTTGAACTTGCATTGTGGCCTATCCTCAGCTATCCTCGAGGCTTTTAGCTTCACCTTGAAAGTCCCTTGTACTAAATAGTGGTCTGAACCCACATCTGCTCCTCTCCTCGACCTTGTGTCCAGTAGGCTCCATCTCCACTTCCTTGAGATTGAAATGAAGTCTATCTGGATTTGGTGTGTCCTTCTGGTGAAATCCATGTCGCCTTGTGTATATCCCTGTGCTTGAACACACTGCCACCAATCACCAAATCATTGAAGGCGCAGAAGTCTGAGAAGAGTTCACCATTTTCGTTCATTTCACCGAGGGCCTCATGACCCATGGTGAGTTCTCTTCCTGTATTGTCTCCTCCCAGTTTCGCATTCATATCACCCATCAGGATTTTGATATCACTCTTTGGGACGTTGTCCATTACTGTTTGTAGTTGACTGTAGAAATCCTCCTTCTTCTCTTTTTTCTGAGACGTTTGTGGGCGCGTAGGATTGAATGATTGTAACCTTCCTTCCTTGTGAGTTGAACCTGGCTGTCATTATCCTGGAGGAGATTGGTTCCCACTGCATGGGAGCTTTGGCTACTGTTGGTGACATCATGATGGCTACTCCCTCGGTGTGCTCGTGGTCGTCCTCTGGGTGACCGGAGTAGATTATTGTCTCTCCAGTTGATAGTTGGCACCTTCCGCATCCGTTCCATCTGCTCTCGCAGATTCCCAACACTTCTATTTTATATCTCCTCATTTCTGCGGCTACCTGAGCAGCCTTTCCAGTTTCGTACATTGTACGAATATTCCACGTCCCCATCCTTATTTTTGCTTTCATCGAAAGAAGGCACATCGGCTGACTGGCTTCCCGAAGGCTTTCCCCAGCCTGAGTCATTTCACTTCTCCGATTCCAGCGAAAAATAAGGTTATTGTTTATATTTTTCGTATTTTGAATATATTTATGCGTTTAAGTTTCTGTAGCAATTTGGTTAGGTTTTGGGGTTGGAGTTGCTAGCACCACGCCCCAACCCTCCCTCTTTTTATCCTGGCTTGGGACCGGCTAGAAAACTAGCGAGCTAGTAATCTAGGCGTGATCTATGCCGTTTGGCATAAGATTGAAGAAAAACGATCAGAAGTATTATTATGATTATGCTGATGTTTATTGGTGTACTGTTGTAACCCTGTAGTCTCGGTTCATAGTTGATAAAGAAATAAACAGTCACGGAGTATAGATCATAGGAATTATTAAAAAGACGGTTGCAGCGAAGAAAATTTTCTTTTCGATGAAGTCATAAACTACGCTTTACATTTGTATGTATGTATGGAAAAGTTCCAGAATCATTCCCGGTCAAAGGTTAAATTAATAAAATTGCTACGTGTAACGAACAGAAGATAGGTAGTGGTACTATTCTAGAAATATTTCAGGTCAAAGGTCAAATTAAATAAAATTACAATGTGTAGTAATCAGGACTATCGGGTAGAAAAGACATAATAAGATTGTAATTCAAATATTGGTTCGTAGGGATATGATTGGTTTCAATTATTTTTCATCATGAGCTGACATTAGTTAGAGAGCCATTGGAAAACCTGGGAGTACTGGACAGCTGTTTCGTCCTAGTTTGGGACTCTTCATCAGTACGCACCCGCCGGGATTCGTAGATTGTAATTACTGGAAAACTCGTCAGTTTGTATAATTACGGATTAAGGACGTAACATTCAGAATAGGTAGGAGGTTCAGACATTTAAAAATAAAATTATTTTTATGAAAGTAACCAAATCTAGTAATGCAGATAGGAATTAAGAACAATCCTTGAGTCGACAATCTGTTTCTTGATATTTTCGTTTCGGTTACCACACATAATAATAATAATAATAATAGTCTTAATCTAAACAATTTTTATATAATGTACAGAATTCTCAGTGGAGTTTATTGCATGATATCTCCCCTTCGTCCAGCATCCGACATTAATTGACAGTAGGTCGTGTGACAGTTCTACCTGACCTGAAGTGCAAATAAATCGACTATGATATCTCATCTTTTCCTCCTTTGAGAAATACATGACATTTGTTGAATGCCAATCATAAATTGTTCAGGAGTACATTTTGTGAACTAAGAATACAACTCAGGAACATTTATCTTATGTATTGGAATAAGCTGCGTCAAGGATAATATTTCTTCTCATGTTTAATAGAAACATTCGAATCAGTTGTTTGCAAATATTTTAAATAATCGCCAGAGTAAACAATACTGCTATTGTTCATACTGTGAAAAACATTTTTGGATTTAGGATGACAAGTGGGACAAGCGGATCAATTCAGAGTGAGAATAATAATAATAATAATCGTAGTGATGAGGAAAAGGCACCTAGAGTAACAAATGTCTACCCGTGTACGTTCAAGGCAGAAGTAGAGATTGTACTTACTTCTTTTGTTTACAAAAGCCTGGCTTGAATTCATGAATAGTCAAGGCCTCCGCTGACTTTAGAAGTCTATGACGAAGAAAACGCGGCAAGTTAGCATGGATTCGGTAGATGATCTTAAGATCATGGTCAGGGTTGGTATAACCATGCTGGAATATGTTCTCGTATCCGTGTGGAAGACATTGTTCTCTGGCTACGGCCACTGTACCTTGCTCCACAAGAGCAGGTGAACTGATAGATGCATATGGAGGCGGCCAGACGGGAGAGCATGTCTTTTACAGAGATGGTGAACAACTTGCGTCTGATAAACGTCATTTGTAATTTTGATGCAAAGAACGTCTTACAAATTGCTTTAGAGAGGTAGATTTTGAGCACATTTGAAGCATGATCACCTTTGAGTTTCAAGTTCACGAATAAGGTTGTCTTTAATACTGAGTCGGTGACCAGTTTAGACTGCTTATCTTTCGTGTTACTGTCAATAAATCTGTTCGGGTAACCACTTTCTGCTAGCGTGGTTTTTAAAAAGTCAAGTTCTGAGTAAACGCAATCACAACTACTAATGTTTCTAATCCTAAAGCAGAGCGAATGAATTAGGTTCCTTTTCCTGGAGATAGGCACTCAACTATAAAAATTAGTTAGTTGTCCGTTCCATGTGACTAGACAGAAAATCAAACTACTAATGGGATAAACTTTCGATTTATTAGTGTGAAAGTCAATCTGAACGAACAATATTCTTTTCAATACATCCTTCTCTTCGGGTTCTTACAATTATAAAATCTAATATTTATTGTTGTTACAATAAAGGCCAGTTATACGGCGTATATGTTTTTACGTAGAATAACAGATTAGTTATCTGGTGGCTAAATAAACAGCAGAATTTGTGTGACAAATGTGCTAGGCTGAAATCGATTACAAAATATTATAAAATAGGAGACAATGGTGGTGATTAGTCATAATAGATTTGTGTAGTGTGGGGTAGGAAAATTGACAAGTCAATTCAAGGTTATAAAAGGTGTCAGGTGAGTGAGTGGCTAGTACAAGGTGGTATGTATTAAACAGGAGATAGTAAGACTGCAATGAGAGGTTCATAATGAAATAACGAATGTGTGAAATGAAATAGGTGGAGGCATATATTGAGGAAAGAGATAATATCACTAATATCAAGTCCGGATAGTATAAATGGAAAATTTAATAGTATCGACAGAATGTTTGTATGAAGGGTATAATTTATGACGAATGATAATAATTGTAATAATAAGCAAAGAAAAAGAAAAAAAGCCAAGAGGGATAAGGCACTCTTGGTGAGAAGAATCATTAGTCCAAGTTTGGCCACGTTAGGAACAGCGTCTGGACGTGTTCTTTTTAGATACAAAGTTCCAGTTTATACGATCTTATTGCAATAGCGTCAGTTATGTGTAGGAGATGTAAGCGAACAATACGTGATAACGACTTCGGTATATAACCCTGAAGGCTGTGTTGGCATCATTGCGATGTCCAGTATCGACCAAGTGTGACAGAATCGAGCTTTTTATGCATTCAATTTCCCCCTTGGTGATACCAAGCTGGTAAATATTCTCGAACCTGTCTAATCGTGCGCCCTGTGATTCAAGTACACGGAAGTATTCGAGGCTAATGAACCAGAAATGCACAGGTAGAGTGTGGCAAATTGAGCTTATACGTTAACAAGTACAAATGAGTTTTTTTTACCTGCTTTGAGTTGCATTTGGAGCGTTGGGCTTCATGCTTTTGAAGTTTTTGTACTGGTGCTTTTACAGGGTGGGACTACTAGTCTTACGCCCAACCCTCCCCGATTTCCTGGATTACTACCGCTTATTGAAGGGTTACAATTGTGACGGTCAATAATTGGATCCCGACCTCTTACGTGGCTGGCAAGCGGTTCGCCACTAGACCGCTGACGATACATTCAGTATTTTGTATAAAATCCTCGGTGAACAGTCATCTCTGTTTAATATACGATAGCGATTTCATGCGTCGAACAAGATCTTAGTACGACTCTAAATGTTATCAGTAGAGTTTCAATTCGTACTTGGAGCATGGTAACGCTTTAGTTGAGTACAAATTACAGCGGTCTGATTTTAACGCGGTTAAAACTTCTCAGACTACAGCTAAGGACGCAAAATTTCAGTCACATAAGCCTCCTTCGCTGTGCTGTGGTTCCTGGCTTCTTGTAAAGTTTTTTTCGATTCAAGAAGCATAAATGCTGCGAATGTCATCATTTCCCATCGACATGACACATATTTTGGGAATATCTTTATCAGAGGTAATTTATTTACCTTCACATCTACATCCAGAAGTTTTAAATCGACCTGTTGTCAATGGCTACTCTCTTTCACATTATGAAAAGACCAAAATTTGATAATATATCATTCACTAATTACTGAAATCAGTACACTCGGTTCTACTAATTCACTAATCACCGTGAGCATCACCAGTAGGTTACTGTTCATACATCAGGGTTGGCTGAGTCGATTTTTTTTCTTAAGGTATCACGTATTCAATTGATGAGAGATTAGAGAAGTCAAACAATGTAATGATATTCTGTTCCAGTTGAGTCAGTAGCACAGAGAATGCTCACCAATTACTCACGTGGTCGGGGGTTCGACCTCCATCCGACACTCCTAAACCTCGCTTAACTCGTAATAAGCCCGGCAAAGAGAAAAGGTTGGACGTGAGACTAGCAACCCAAACCCCGTTCAAATAGAAAAAACCCACTGCTATTGAAACTTTAAAGCTCAAACTTGGGAATGCAAAGGAATAAAAATTTTAAAAAATATTTTGTTCTAAAGGAACTATTATCTCTACTTAGTTAGACAGAACAAACATAAATATAATAGCATAGATGGAATAATTTTATTTGGAAAATACCGAAGAAAATCTGGACCACAGTTGCTCTTTAACATATATGCTTCATGCTATAATGATGAGGCTTTATTGATATAAGTATAAGATTTGGGCACTGTGGTAGAGCATAACTCCATTATGGATAAGATTTTATTTTGATAAATCACACAGTGTTGTACAGTTACATTACGTGAATTATAAAATTCAACTCTAAAAGAGATTTTCACTTTAATTCACAAATCCCACACATTATATTCTCAAAATGTTCATTGAGCTAATTTTATATAATTATTCATCTTCCGATTATATTAACTGCCAATTTAACTGCTCCTGTGGAGCCAGTTGCATAGGCCGTACAATTAGGCGTGTTTCTCGTCGAATTTCCGATTATCACCCTGCCTGGTTAAGCAAAGGACAAACAAAATCTATTGGCAGCGCTATTCTATCCCATCTTGTGAAGACAGAACACAAGATTGATGTTAACCATGCTTTCGGGGTCATTTACCACATACCTACGAATTTCAATTTCACCTTAAGCGTTCGACTACTAAATATTGCTGAGGTTGTGGGGATCCATATTAACAAGCCTAATTTATGCATCTAAAAGATAGTTCAGACATTATCATTACCTTGGCCATCTAGGTTTGAATAATCCGGGAGTTTTGTGAAATTTCCCCAATTTTAGTTGACATTCTATTCGCTATTATATCTTTATTATTATTATTATTATTATAATTTAAGCATCTTTAATGAACTGTAATTCCATTGTGATCTTACTTTACACATCGATATTATTTAAAAAAACGCTAATTTTGTTATTAACTACTAATCTAGAATACTCTGTGTATATAAACATATAGATAATTGTAGAGCCAGAGGAGGAATTTATCGAAAAGAATATTCTTTACTTGATTATTTTGTGTTTTATAGATGTCTGAATTTAGTTGTTGTTTCAAGTTTGACCAAGAAACTGACGTTAAGGTTATTGCAGGAATAAATTGGTACCATCTTTTATTTCGTTGCCTTCTCGTCAGCTGCTTACAGGACTATTTGTGTGTGAGATTTCCTCCTTATCGGACGTCCCCTTCCTCTTCGTATCCACGAACATAAACTAGCCGTCAAAAGACACGACATCCACTCCCTTAAACCGCCTCACTGCATACAGACAACCACGGACATCAATTCGACTGGGACAACGTTCAAGAATACTAGAGAATTTTTAGAAGCCTGATATTCCAGATCAATGAAACAACCAGTTCCAATACAAGTAGCCTAGAAGGTGTGAAAACACAAAAACAACTAGTCACGCCCAAGGTCACCCACCGGGAGAGATGATTAATAAACTCGTGGAGAAATCTAAAAGCTCGCTTGCTCGAATTGAAGTATGCACTGAAGATGTTGCCTAGTAGTGCGATGAAAGCTTCGCAAATTAACTGTCCAGCTCACAGGAAACAACCACATAAAAACCTGCTTATCGTTTTTGGCAAAATCACTGCCTACTGCGTCTTCAATTGTTTCAGACTCAAAAACTACAGCAACATTCAGTTGTCTACAACTAACTGTCAATCGCTACAATCTTTAACATCACAAACTAATATAACTCTGACATCATATTATTGCTCCCTTTGGGTTCCGAATGGGAGATAGGACTTCAAGAAGCACATCACCATTTCAATCCTTTTTAGCTGGCTCCATATTGTATGCATCTCTTCCTCCTCACCACTCCTAGCTCTTTTCCTATCAAATTCTATGTCAGCTAACGTTGGCCGACAGAAAAGGCCATTAAGGGAATATAAACACTCCACACAACCGATAGGTAAACTAATAAATAATGCCTAACTATTATGTTTTCTACCAGGGGTTATTAATCATCCGAAAAACAAACCATTGTTTATTGTTTACACATAATTATTACCTACGATGTTGTGGATATCCTCCAGATATATGAACAACAAAAATATTTTTACTGTTTATAGCTTTTATTCACAGTCAAACAAATTACTTACTCTGTAACCACCTCTCATACAGACACGCATTCAAACACACACAAACACAGATACAAGAAAAGGATAATACACCACACCACACCACTACTACACAAGTGCATCTCTCTCTTCCATAGGTGTGTCTGCATATATATGCGCATACACACACAGTGTGCACAATTCAACAGACTGTACATATACTAGCACAATACAGTAATAAAATAATAAATGTTGACAGAGATAAGATGTGATAGGTGTGTACGCACGCACGCACGCATATAAGGTAGTAGGATAACGCAGAAGACACAATGAAGAAGTCCGTCTTGTAACATATTAATTAATATATGTATGTATATGTGGCCACAAATCTATGCACCGTCCAACGCCGAATTCTGTCCTCAATACATTATACAAACAGATAGAAATAAGAATGAATACTCCCCCCCGCCATAAGATGAATTCTCTCATTGTGATAGTTTGACAAGACATGCAGAAAAAGAAAAGGCAAAAGAAGGAGAGCCAGCAACAAGCTAGTCAGTCACTTGTGTTTGTTTGTGTGCGTGTAAATAGATAAAGAGAAAGAGAGAGAGAACAAGCACACACGCTTTACTTTAATTAAAGTACTATACTGTACTGTACTGCACTGCACTTGTCTTTGTCATAATAGATCATTATAATAAATAGTGGTAATAAACTGCTTCGAATAGTCAAGTTGTGTGAAAACAATTTAAAAAAATAGTCTACACACATTCAACATACACACTAAAGACAGTGAAATCAGACATAAAAAAGGGAGTAGGTATTTCTGTGGTTTTAAAAAAATTTAAATGCATACAACACTAGGATTTCTTTCACAGATTACAAAAACACACGCAAGGAAGGAGGGTGTACATGGAACAGAAGGAATAAACGCTGTTGACGACAACGACAACGACGTCAAAGAGTTCTTTCTTTTTTTTATGATTGATTAATCAACAGACTATTGCTATTTATGATTACACTCTCATCAAGTAGTATGCCTTTTGTTATCTGAACAAAGAACACGATGACTTAGATCTATGCAGAATAATAAAGATGAAACCAATCGATCTCCTCCCCCTCCGAAAGGAAGATTGGTATTACATATCACCGAGCGCCGGTCTAGAGTATACAACATCTAAATGGAAGGGTAGGAGAGAGAACACAAGAGAGGAAAAAACGTTATGAGAAATACAGGTAATCCTTTCGGTAACAAACTGAGAGTCATTGAAAACGACGAAGCAAGTGACACTCATTTCTCCCCAGTTCCCAATACATTAAACTTGCGGGTTAAGCCAGTTGACTGTTTAGTCACTGGGGTTAAAATGCTCTGACCAACGAATTCTAACTTTTGCAAATTGGCAACATTTATTGGACATTGAAAATAGTCAAAATTTCTTGTCAAAATGGGCACTAAATATCAGGTTAACTTGAGAAAATTCGCTACAAAATATGAGCAAACAGTAAGGCATATTTTGATTAAACACTTGGTTGTAGTAACTAATGTCATGCGTGTAGTACTTTGTTTGGTGCAGATTAGATTGTATCAGTCAAGTTTGCAATGTGGCCATCATACCAGGTGACTTGCCACCACGGTGGACTCTGAATTGTTCTTAGATAGCTTGAAGCAGTCGGCAAAAGGCCTTGGACCTGGTCCAAAAAGCTCAGTGTCGGAGTCTCTGACAGAAGAACTGGATTCGAACCCCAGAAGGGACACGAGTTCCTTCCAGAGTGTAGGTACACGTTGCTGACAAGATCCAAAAAGCAGGATACCTACGTAAAAGGCTTCCTGTCGATTGCCTCCGACCATCAGGGAGTGGCACATTTTGAAAGGTTACTTCGATATTCTTTTGCTGAGTGTCGACAACAGCTCACTATAATAATTTCTAAATAACCACACAGTTATACAGTAGTATTTATTGATGACGTTTCGAGTACAATTTATGGCTCATAATCATATCGAAGTACTCACATAACTTTCTTGTTTCGTTTATACACATGAGCTCGAAACGTCATCAGTAAATATTACCACATAACACTGTGTGACTTTATCAAAATAAAATTTTATCCATAATGGATTTATACTGTACCACAGTGACCAAGTTTCATCCTTATATCAATAACATGCATTACCCTTATAGACAACTTCATGCAACCGAGTGGGTAGACTTCGGTCTCCCTCTCGGAATACTCTCATGATCGCAGTCTTTGCCAGGTAAGTCCTATCCAGTTCCTGCAGACGAAAGTGAAGGGATGAATGCAAACACTGGCCACTTACAGCCAGACTGGTGGACATGCAGGTTTGTCTAAGGGAGCTGGAAAACCCTGATTCCAAATAAGTGGTGCACATATACATGGGATCCTGAATCCGGAAGGATTAAATGCCGTCTGGTTTTGTCTTAGTCACCGGGAATCATGGAGACATAGCTCCGGATGCTGCTTCACTGCCTCGTAAATCAGACTCCAAGTCAAAGGTTTGGAGGTAGCCCTTTAAGACAACCACCACCCGCCAGGGCAGTGTCCCAGTCCTTGTACAAATACTGGGATTTTGAATCAAGTCGTATTGTGTACTTTATATAGAATTAAAGCTGGCGAGTGAGTGAGAAAAATACTTATCGCCTCCACGAAAAATTATTCATTACCTATTGAGTTTATTTTGAATGCAGAGAAAGCCTGTAGTAATGATTAAGTGAGTAAATCCAAGATGGAGTGGATATGCACGCAAAAAAAATAATTGACGAAAGCTTAATATACAATAAATCGCCATATTTCAAAAACTATCCAACTTACCATTGGTCATTTGAGCAAATTGATTTTTTACGAAATTCTCCAATTGCTCTCCAGCTAGCCAAATATCCGAGTCAGCAGCATTATACAATTCAGCATTATAAAACAAAGTACCGAAATCTCCGGCCAATTTTTCTAATCCTTCAGATACATTCTCTGTAGTATACCGTCCTTCTGATAGCCATTCACGCATCATAGACAAGTCGACGGGATCAGTAATTATCTCATAATAGTCTGGCACCTAATTAACAATATATAATAAAATAATACAAGGTGAGTGGTAGGGGACAAGAAAGAATGAAGGTGGGAAAAAGTAAGAGTAAAACAGGAATGATAAACTTGGTACACATTCATCTCATGTCACTTATAATGCGCTAATTAAATAGCCTATTTGTCAGTATAAAAAGTTCGTGTCTATAGCAAGCGTCTACTGCTTACAGTCCAAGATCAAACTGTACATTATATTCAACTATAACGGAGAAGGATAAGACTGTCTTCTGAAAGAGAAACCAGTTGCATATTCAAGCTTGATCATAATTCTGTCATCAACATTAGTTGGGCTAAGCAAAAGCGATGTCAGACGATTTCAACGATGACGTGAAGAAGAGGTTCATTGACTTAAGTACTCAGTTTCTAGCCAAAGGGTGGTGGGTGGTTCAAGTCCCGACCTACCTACTTCAGCCTGGGTAACTGGGTAGCATAAGCAGACCTTATACGATAAGTGTGACTCAACCCTGGTACATGAAAAATCTGTTCTAGATAACTGAGCCTTAAGCAACCAAACAAAACATCCGACTTTCAGTCGCCTAGTCCTTCTCTATATGACCACATTCTTTTATTACATGCGTAAATACGGTAAATGTTATTCCAGCTTTAGAAGATTTAACACTTACTAGTGTTCAAAATATATAAAAAAGATATTCGAAAAATAAACACTTCTGACACAAAAATCCTTCGTCGACATTCCCGTTCAGGAGATAAATACTACGTAGATGCAACTGAATGTTATTCATAAGCCTACTTAATTAAGTCAGGTTAGTTAGTTTGTTAGTTAGAATGCAGTTACTCAGTACCTGACTATGTGTCACACTTATTTGTGTAACGGTTAACAACACTGTTAATACTCCTTTAGTCTAGACTGAAGTAGATGAAGTGAGGTTTGAACATTGGATGTATAGACTGAAAGTCGAGCGCTTAAGGCGATGAGCTAACACAAATGAAGTACGATGAACCACTTAAGTGTTGTCTGCCAAGGTCCCATGAAGAACTAGTACATAAGAAAATGTAAGCACAGTCATTAGACATTCAATGAGTCCGAAAGGTATTTCACATGCTTAAACCAGTTATTTAAAAGCAAACAATATACGAGTTAATTGACTAAAAGCAATTATGAGAAATGTACGGGAGAAAGAATAGTAACATGGAACAACATGAGGTCACAGGAAGTGATTGCATCTGAGCCATATAACAAACAGTCTCTAGCCATCGGTTCTCAGCAGCACATCGACGACTCTAGCTAGACAAGTAGTCTGCACCTTAAAATATGTCCCAAGTGAGCAGTGAAATGGATTGACGCCAACTTTTGACTCGATCATTATTAACCGTTTAGCCACCCTAATCTCATGTCAGCTGAAATCCCCTGAAGAGAAAGGAGTCTCATGAAGTGAACCTAGAGGTAAAATTTGAACGCGAAAACAACCTGAGACATCAAAGTAACCTTAGCAGAGAGAGACCTGTAAGTTGTACAATGTTGCCATTCACCTCCAAGAGAACAGGAACAATAACTGAACAATATGAACAGGAAACACGTACGATGTGAGGCCAAGAACGTGAATTAATAAAATGATGAGTTATGTAAGAGGTCTGATTTCAGAGAAACTCTGGGTAAAGTAATTTCAATGAATATAAAAGTAAGTTGGCTATAGAGAGAAACAATTTAAATAATGCATATTAAATAAAATATTACCTGACTTCTATCTACAGGTTTTCTGAATGGCCATGATTGTTTATGCTTAAATACAGCATCAAGAATTTGAGAACACAATGCCTGAGATGACTGTTCATCCATTTGTTCTGTTTCCGTAGTACTATCATCTTCTAGATCAGAAGAATTATGTCGTCGGCGTTTTGCGCGGTTTTTCAATTGTGAACTAAGTGCAGATGCAGACCGAGAAACACTTCGACGACGACGACGACGCGAAGTTGGCTGCTGACTATTGGAACGACTCTCCACATCCGATGAGGCTAAACTTGATCGTTGTTGGTCATCTGTATCAGAATTTGCAACACTTCTTTGGGATCTATTTCTAGTACGCATTGAACGGGTAGAATGCGAATTATTATTTACAAATTCATCATCATCACTGTGTTCCTCGGGACTGACAGTTCGCTTTTTAAAGTTGCTTTGATAGCTGAAACACGATGAGAATGAACAAATAATATTAAAATAACAGGATCATGCTTTCTACAGTTAAAACATGTAATGTGATAGGATAATAGAAGAACCTGAGTGACACATGAGGGGCAGAATATTGTGAACGTAAGTTCATTCACTTGAATAGGATGGTATCAACTGATTATTTTAATGGGAAAACAGTGAACTACAATAAGCATAACGAAAGTACTAACGTAAGCAGTCAACAGCAGGGAAAAAAAGTCATTGGTTAGATATATTCCATACAGAATAACTTGTAATAATATACATATCATAGTTAAAGTATTTGAGCAACAAACAGAAACATTTTTAAAACTTTGTCTTCGATTAATATATGTGTAAGACTTGGGTACTGTGGTAGTAAGTAATTCCATATTAGTTTGTTTATTAGATGTATCACACAGCCAGTGAAACAGTATTATTTACTGGATGACGTTTTGAACAAAATTTATTGCTCATAATCATTATCGTTAACAATAATAATGATAATACTAATATTAATGACGACACCAAAAATAAGTAATCTAAATCATCAGTAGTAATTCCGTACAAGGAAGGAACCTCGGAAGCCTTACACAGAATTCTTAACAAGGCAGGAATAAAAACGGCATTGAAACCCACAAACTCAATTAGAAACAAGCTTTGTCGGTCAAAGGATCCTCCTTGTAGAGCCTTTAAAACAAAACAATTTAGTTTATCTAATACCCTATCTGCAATAATTGTCAGGTCAAATGCATAGGTCAAACTAGTAGAACAGGGGCAGTCAGACTAGCTGAACATAAAAACTTAGCAAAATTTAGATTGGTTGACCCGAATGAGATAAGAAATCTAGAGAACAGTTCAGCTATAGCAGCACTAAATGCAGTTACACACAACCATACAATAGGATGGGATAGGATGACAGTTTTAAAATCTAATGTCACAGAGTATAGGGAGAGATTGATAACAGAAGCTTTGTTTATTGAATCAACTGCAAACACGTGTAATAGGAATGATTCATCACCTGCCCCCGATATCTAGAGAATTCTACTACCCCAATGACGACAAATAGGAGAGGACAAAGAAATCTATAAAACTCAAGTTTCAAAGCCGTGTGATTACAATTGATGGAATGATTGTGAACAATAAATTTTGTTCGAAATGTCATCCAGTAAATAATGCTGTTTCACTGTGTGATATATCTAATAAACAAACTGATATGGAATTTGTCTTCGATGTTCAGTTGCATACAAAAGAATGCCTTATTTCTTGTATTAGGTCTTAGAAGTCAATAAAACAACTGGGAAATCCATATTTTACAACAACACAATCATAAAATATTAATTAAAATTATTGTGAAAAGTGTCTAAAGGCACAATAATTTAAACAGTTTACAGTATTTATGTCACATTGTAGTCTAGTTTTGAAGTATATATTAAAAGCCGAAGTTTACTAAGACAAGGACAACAAGCAAACTTAACAACTCCGTACAAATTCTGTGAACAATACTCTACACTTTCCAGACAGAAATAAGTGACTGAATAAAGAATATTCTTTTCGATAACTTGTCCAACAGATTCTACAGTTAGATGTCGTCCATAACAAGTAAAGAATTATTGCTATTGACACGACCAATAGATTACAGTTCAAAAGCACCTACCCAGTAAGAGTGATAATATACACAAATAAAACGTGAGACTGAATATCAGGGAAATTAGGAACAATGACCTCCGCTGTTTGAGGTATTCAGTATCTAGGAGCGCCTTTGAAATCTATTTGATAACCAAAAGATGACAGAGAAAGACTCCTCAAGGCTGGCTATATTTCCCGACTGGACCACGTTATCTCTAATAGTGAACTGTTAATGCTCTTTACTACACCTTGTAGTGTGCTCTTTCTTTTGCAATGATAGGGAACGAACACACTTCAGCGACTCAGGGATTGACTTGCTACCAGGGAATAATCTCGTCGACTTAGAATATGCGGACGATATAGTCCTTCTAGGCGAGGACGCTGACAAAATGCAGTCTTCTGAACACCTTGAGCAACAATCTTCGTATGTTTGGCATGCGATTCGCCCTTGTAAAATGTAACATGATGCTGCAGGATTGGACTTCACCGACCCCTAGATTAGAAATAGGAAGTGAAGTGGTAGAGCACGTTGACCGCTTCACTTACTTGGGAAGTACCATCAGCCCCAACGGGTTGATCACCGACGAAACCTCAGCACGAATACAGAGGGCTAGGTTCGCATATGCCAGTTTACGCCGTCTCTGTCGTAGACGTGACATCCGACTATCGACCAAATGGCGTGTGTACTGCTCAACAGTCCGCTCCGTCCACCTTTATGGCTGTGAGACCTGGCCATTGAGAGTGGAAGACATGAAAAGCCTGGTTAGCTGTCTTCGATCATAGGTGTCTGCGTTCTATCTCCCGGGTGAAGTGGTATAATAAGGTGAGCAATATTGAGGTTAGGCGTCGAGTGCTAGGTAAGGCGGGGAAATCAGTCGACGAGACTGTGAAATTACATCGACTGAGATGGTTGGGACATGTGCTACGTATGCCTAGTCTTCCATCGCCTTCCTCGACAATGGGCAATGTTAGCTGACATAGGATGGATCAGGTTGGAAAAGAGCTAGCGGCAGTCAAACGAAAACATGGCATTAGTCAATGAAATCCACGACAGTTAGTCTAAGCCACGCAGGAAGATGTAGACTTCCTGACCAGTTGGGGTCCTCGGGACGGTAAAAACCAATGGCTGGAAACGATCGGTGACATGGCTCAAAATCGTTCTCAATGGCTGGCGCAAATGCATCCACTCCTTGTGACTTATGATTTCCAATGAAACTGTTTTGTTCTTCGTTATTACTATACCTTTGTCTCACACCTCTGTTTACTGTCTATATTATGCATTTCTTCTACCGTACTCTCTTGCTTTGTGTGCTACATGGAGTGTGGCGACTTGAACTGCCGCACATATGTGCAAAGTTCTAAGTCGAAAACCGACCGACCGACCGAGGGAACGAAGGTATTAACATGTGTATTGCTAATAACAATAATTCTTTAATAATTATGAGTATATATATATATGTATATATATATATATATATTTATATACATAATGATTACATACACTTTCTGGCGGTAATCTCTGCTTTGAAAATAAGACGTTATAACAGAACGCTTTTTGTTTAGCCGACAACTTGAACACTGCCAAGCATCTCCACGCGGGATATGATGTAGAGGAGGTTCATGACAGTCCAAATGAAATATATTTGGACAACCGGAACACGATACTAGATCACCGATTGTGTCTGAACAGACAAGACAAGATGTGTCATGTTTGATACTTTTTGAGGAAACTAAGGAAACAAAAGAGAAAAAAACAAAAATGAATTGATATTGAATACATAGATGATGGTTTATAAGTGTGAAAATCTATTTTTGAATGATTAAAATCTTACCTGGATGGCGACTCGATGGACTAACTGAGCGTTTTAAATGCGAGTCATTCCGAGATTTAGCTCGGCGAGGATTTCGACGTCTAGTCGTCCGGACGTCCTCGCTTTCAGCGCTACTATCCCGATCGTCGTCGGATTCGTTTTCCCCGTCATCATCATCAGAAGACCCAGCGCGTTTCCGACGTCTCGCAGATCTTGCCAGGCGTTCTTCACGTTTACGCTTCTCGAGAGCACGTGAGGCTGGTCGGCAGGTTGGGCAGAACCAGTCACCTGCTGGTACACGTTTCAGTGGTGGACGTAGACAGTAAAGATGGAAAGCGAGATTGCAGCCATCGCATAACAGTAGATTGTCATCATCAGTTTTACGACGACAGACGCGACAACGAGCATCTTCAACTGATTTCTCCCAACGAACACATGCATCCAGACATGCCTAGAAGAATAAAAAAGGACCACAGGTAATGAGGAAGTATTGTTCTGTAAAGCTCCGCATTACAAAAAATAATCGAAAAATGAAGATAATATCAATAACTCCTTGGATTTTTATTTGTTTAATATTCGGGAAAAGGAGTAATTGCTAACCGTGGAGGTTGGAGGTATTAGGCTATTTGCTTTATGGATTATTACATTGCTCTGCTATGAAGTACCGTCAGTTAATGAAAAAACGGATGATACTAAGCTCTAACTATTTGGCAGGAAGAAATGCTGAAATATCCAGGTGAACACTACGAAAGTTTAGAATAAATTCACTTTATAGATTACTATTACTTTTACTTACGCATCAAAATAGATACAAACTTAGCATTCCTATTGTTCGCATTATTCGAATGCATACGGTTTTGAAACAGATAATGCTTAGTTTTATGATTCTGAAGTTCAACTTACTTCATGTATACCTGATCCTCCTTAATGGCTGTGAGACATGGCCACTGAAAGTCGAAGACATGAAAAGCCTGAGTAGTTGTCTTTGATCATAGGTGCCTGCGTTCTATCTCCCGTGTGAAGCAGTATAATAGGGTGAATAATATTGAGGTTAGGCGTCGAGTACTAGATAAGGAGGGGAAATCAATCGATGAGGCTGTGAAGCTGCATCAATTGAGTGATATAGCTAGGACACGTGTTACGTATGCCTAGTCATCGCCTTCCTCGATGAGCACTGTTAGCTGGTATAAAATGGGATCAGGTCGGAAAAGAGCTAATGGTGGTCAAACCAAAACATGGAGTCAGTCAATGAAATCCACAACCGTTACTTTAAGCCAAGTAGGAAGGTGCAGAATTCCTGGTTAGGGTCCTCAGGACGGTAAAAACCAGTGGCTGGAGACAATTAGTGATATGGCTCAAAATCGTTCTCAATGTCTGGCACAGATGCATCCACCACTCTTTGTGACTTATAATACCAAATAAAACTATATTGTTCTTCGATATTACTATTCTTTTTGCCTTATATCTCTGTTTACTGTCTCTGTTTTGCATTTCGTTTTTACTTTCATCTCGCGTTGTGTGCTAAATGAAGTATAGCGACTCGAACTGCTGCCCATCAGTGCAAAGTTCTACGTTAAAGTCGGTCAGTCAGTCGTCACATTCACAACCCCTAACCTTTATCAATTTCATTATCAACTTACTGAATGGAGAACTTAATGGAACTAATATTTTAAAGGAAATTATACATTACCAGCCTCAAAGTGTATGAACTCAGTTCGCAGGAGAGGTAATTTATCTCCCAAACTGACATGGAGAGATGACGGTATCACCCCTGTTGCCCTGGGTAACACAGGCAAAGCGGGGATCCCACTGGCTAGAACTCCGTGGACAGACCGATAAGCCACATAATCAACAATTAACAGGTTAAAAAATTAACAGAAATGTGTGACAATTTCTGCAATCAATACATAAAGTAAAAACAACAATCTTTATGATAATTACATGTAAGAGATTTAAACGAGCCAGTGTACGAGCACTTTGAACTTCATTACGCCATACTGTTAACCAAGTACGCGTTCGTTGTTCATGAGCTTCAGGATCTAGAATAGCCTTTTCTAATTCCTGATCATTACTATCAGAAGAGTCAGATTCTTCGTCAGATGAATATTTGGTGACACGTGATAATATATGATCAGCCACTGGATTCTTGACATCTGTACTAGGATGATCTGAGGGATTTTGCATAGCATTATTCAGTTGTGATGATTTACTGGTTAAATCAGGTACATTTAAAAATCGTGGAATTATATGTTCAGCAACATCGATTAGTGCATTGACAAGTCCTTCTCTGTTAGGAGATACAATAGATTGATGACTGCATGTAGATGATGAAGTGGATTTCGATGTTAGATGTCCACTTAAATAATCATGTGGTAATCCATATGAAGTCTGCACTTGTGCCAAGCGTTCTTGCCACTCTGTGAAATCAGGGACACCACCCAGACCACCAGATCTTAAACGGACTTCAGTATCAAGAATGTTCTAAAAACAAAACACATAAGGGGTGGGGAAAAACAATTAAGAAAGATTTCTAGATTAAACAAATTAACAAATATATGCGGATGAAAACGTATCGAATATCGCATATGTTAGCCAAGACCAATGAGTGAGCTACAGCTTCACTGGTAGATCAAATGTGAACCATCAAAAATCATAAACAGCTGTCGTCATTCACTCGATACAGAAAATCAGATGGCTCACTGCGAAGAATAAGCAACCAGGAACTCAAGCAATGCAGCTAACCACCAGACAAAAATCTGCGGATTATTATTCAAATGCTGAGGAGACACACTGAAGTGAAATCATTACACGCCAAACAGATCATCATTCAGTGGATGCTGAATACGTAGCGACGAGTTGTGCATCTGAAGATGACATCGTCAAAGTCATGCATGAGTGTATGAAATGGAAGCTTGTGAGCGATCGTGCTCCCAGCTGAGGGCGATGACAAGGAGTCAATTGGAATAGACATGTGCTACTGAGGCTTTACATATTCCATTTAGAACGCACGAAATGAATAACATTAAATAAAATAAAGTAAACTATGAAATAAAGTAAAATTCACCTTCAATAGTGCCCCCGCCAAAGCAGCTCCAGCATTAAGATTACTGTAACAGAAATAAAAAAGAATAACATAACTAAGAGTCTACACAGGATAAGTAAGAATCAATTTCGGCTTAGATGAAAAAAAATGTTTTTTACGTTATGATGGACGATATTGAAGTCAGACATAGGCAATATATGTCCAAAACAAGTTCACTCTTAACAGTTTGAAAAAATTTGGGCATTGGGTATATGATATTTATTATAATAAAGATTATTTATATTCCCCAATGAATCAAAAACAAAACGATATTGTTTTTACTGACGTTTGGCTACTTAATGCTGCTAATCGCTTTATCAAAGTGTTATTAAACCAGAATTTACAAAATCTTATCTTATATATAACAACTTAATCATCGTTCATCAGCATGAGGTCATTTTTGCGTTGTCGAGTTGGCCAATTGGTAAAGATATCAAATCCAACAATCTACACACCTGGCTTTGTTAAGTGTATAAAATTAAAAAAGCAGCGTGTGTTTACATAATCAATTGCTCATGACATTCGTATTGATTTTGTCATTTAATGGGGGAGAAGGTACTGCAACAAGATCAAAATCTGTTTTAGTTCATCATTCTTATTCAAACAATTTGGATTCCATTTTATATGAATTGCTTCTGATAGTATACGTCCTTTGTGATTTCTGAAATGTTATTTCTGGGTTATTTTAATATTTCTCTCCTTCACGTTCCCTAGTGGAACATAGGGCTTCAAGCCAGTGGCTTGGAGTTTCTTTAGCGGTGTTTATTTTACAGGATGGGGTTGCTAGCCTCATGCCCAACCTTCCCTCTTCACCAGCATTATTTCTGGCTTAGTGAGGTAAAGGAGTGCGTCTTTGGCCAGGGATCGAACCCCAGACCATGTGCATGGTCGGCGGGCATCCTAACCACTATGCCACCGACGCACATTTTAATATTGGCATAGGCATTTTAAATAATAGTGTTAATAAAATATAGGATCAGAGATGTGGATTAATGGACAATAGTCGAGGTGATCGTAATAATAGTAACAACAAGGTGGCAGTGGTTAGGACTCCCGCCGACCATGCATATGGTCCGAGGTTCGATCCCCTGCCGACGCACACCCGATATCTATGGTCGGCCTGCAAAATTTGGGCTACCGATATCCGTGCTGAAAATTCCATACTTGTACTGAAAACACTGTGGTATCAAGCCGTAACCAAAATAATAAATAAAATAAATAAATAAAAACAAGGTATAAATTCATTCAAGTTTTTATATAATCTAGGCAACAGTGAGTATATAGGTAGAATGCGCATACTAGTGGGGGTAGAGGAGAAACTATTGTCACATGGCGATTAGACAAACCTGTCATCAATCCCTGAAATCTTCGACAGTTGTTGTGAGCCACCTAGGGAGGTTAACACTGAATCGTTGGGGTCCTCGGGATGCTGAGAACCAATGACTACTTAGTGATACGACTCAAAATCGTACTCAGTGGCTCAGACGTATTATATTCCTGTGATCCCCATATACATTGAAATACTATGATCTCAAATGCTACTTTTCTTTCTTTCTTTCTCTTTTTTGTCTACCTGTGTATGCTACGTGAATTGTGGTAACCTGAACTGGTGCAGTTCTGTGCAAAGTTTTATATTGAAACTCAGTCAGTTAGGCTTAAAGCAAAGGAAACCCATCACATTGAACTGCTTCCTTGTTGCATAGATAACCGATTTAATCGCAGAAAAATCAAAACTAATAATAATGACAGTGAATGACAAACAACTATCTGGAAAGGTCAAAACTAAGATAACTGACACTCACCGCTTCTGAGCAACACTACTTTTCACTGGATCTACTGAAGTCGCATTTGTGGTCATATCTTCTGATTTGACAGGATTTGTACCAGTACTACTACTACTACTAGGGGCACTTTTCCACCTTTGTTTAAGTGATTCTAAAAATCCATCTGTTAGCAGTTTGTTCTTTAACTGACATTCCCGAACACCATTTGACAATAAAGAGTTTGATAATGCATCCAATTGTTCTGGACGATCATAAAAATACCAACTGCTCCAAGAGCTGCATAATAGTGTCTCATTCTTCAACTGGTCATTATGTACACATAAATGAGCTGGTTCAGGAATTGCTTCATCATCTTGATCAGCTGAAAAGTGAAAAAAAAAAAATAAAAAATAGAATCAATTGGTCTTAAATGAAATATAATGCAGTTGATTTCACCCATCGTGCGTCGGTGGTATAGCGGTTAGGACGCTCGCCAACCATGCACATGGTCCGGGGTTCGATCGCCGGCCACAGATGCACTCCTTTACCTCGCTAAGCCAGAAATAATGCTGGTGAAGAGGAAAGGTTGGGCATGAGGCTAGCAGCCCCATCCTGCAAAATAAACACTGCTACAGAAACTTCAAGCCACTGGCTTGGAGCCCTATGTTCCACTGGGGAACGTGAAGGAAAAAAGAAAAAAAATTTCACCCATATCTGTTGACAATTTGATTAACAATAAATCGACATACCTTTCAATGGGTTAGTTGAATACATGATATCAGAGCAGGCCCAATTCGCTTCCAAGAATAAACGATCAGGAGAGCAATGGAAGTACCAGATACGACGATAATATCGATCATAACCAATAGGATTGACACGAAAAACGCATTTAGCCTCTGCAGAACGGGTGTCATAAAGTCGAGTGACTGCGTTGATCGCACGTTCCTCGGCCTGTTCCTGAGCCAACTCTAAACGTCGCTGACGTTCGAGATTTTCTTTTTCTTCTCTTTCTATAGCTGCTCGTGCAGCCATTATCCGTCGGCGTTTTACAATGGATGCCAAATCATCTGAAAAAAATAATAAAGATATAGCAAGATAGATCTTTATTAATCTGAAATCAGTGTAGATATCTGCTACACTAAGCAAAAAGAAGAATAAACTTTACTATGGAGAAAGAAAGTAATGACAGTATCTCATTCCTAGACGTCTTCATCGCAAAGAAAGAAGATGGCACACTAAGAAGGAGTACAGGTCAGTACACTCATTTTTTGAGTTTTGTACCTTTGAAACATAAACGTAACCTGGTAAAGTGTCTGGTTCATAGAGCCAGGTTAATCTGTTCAGACGACTGCCTCAATGAGGAGCTTAAGATTATTAGAGAATTACTTAGAAAAAATGGTTATCCAGATAAATTCATTGAGAAAAATATGAATTCAGCACCAAGGAGAGTCAGTATGGCAACAGTTCCGAAAAAACCAATGTTCATAAAACTGCAGTTCCTTGGTGACAACATCAGCAAAATAATAACACAGCGCTTGAAGAATGCAGTTAAAAGAGCTTACTATGCAGCAGAGGTACGTTGTCTCTTCACAACCACCCCTATTCTACGTTCGAAAATTAAGGATAAACTACCTAAATTTGCCTCTTCTATGTGTATCTACCAGTTTGACTGCAGTTGCGGAGCCAGCTACATTGGGCGTACAATTAGGCAGGTTCATCGTCGTATTTCCGAACATCATCCAACATGGTTAAGCAAGGGACAAACAAGATCTATTCGTAGTTCTATTTCAGCACACCTTGTAGATACTGAGCATAAGGTTGATGTTAATACTGCATTTAAAATTATTTATCGCATTCCGACTAATCTTAATTTTGCTCTACGAGTTCGTCTTCTACAGACAGCTGAAGCAATAGGAATCCACCTGAAGAAGCCAAGCTTATGTGTTCAGAAGAAATTTGTGCAGCCACTTTCCTTGCATTGGCCATCGTTACAAGAATGCATAAACAGGACTACGTCGCCCCCCTCCCCCTAAACCTTTAAAAGTATAAAAATTATAATTGTCTAAATTATTTTTTCTGACCACTTCATCTTTAATTACGCGTTATCCTTCTAAAATTAATTTATTCTAACCATTTCTACCTTTTAAATGTGTATTGATTTTCTTCGTTTATTATCAACCCACTGACGTTTTGACACTGACTAATTATTGTTAACAAACATATCAGTGCCACTTGATTGGTAAACTGTTGTGTATTGTAATAAAAATGCTACATATATTAGAATAGAGCCAGAGATGAGGATCTAATTGAAAAGTAAATATTTCTTCCCTCAATCTTTCTGTTTTCTAAAAAGAAGATTCGGATTTTCGACGCTAATGTCAAGTCAGTAACTTCTACGTGGTTCAGAGACTTGGTGTGCGTGTGTTATCAAAAGCATTTCCGACAGATAACTGCAGGCTTTCATCAATAGCTTCTTTTGCTCCGAAATGAACATCAGATGGCCTGCCAAGAAAGGATGAGCGACAAGGAAATCTGGCAACAAATCAACCAAGAATCTATCAACCAACAAATTCGTAAAAGAAAAATGGGGGTGGATTGAAGACACACTGAAAACATTGAGTGAGACCCGAATAGCAAATGAGTTGGGCATCCGACGATGACTTGGAGGAGATGAAGGCTTATGGTAGTCCTGGGACCAGCGGTAAGAGACTTCAGAGGACATAATGTAATGGCGACGACGCATGGCTGAAGTCTCTTGTTTCACATGGAACTCAGCGGTATAATAGTAATAATAACTATAATAACAGTGACAATAAAAATGATCAAAAATAAAGAATAATATGACATTCATTAGAAAACGACCTTATGTTATCAAACGCTTACTATCGAATTCAGAATTGTCCTTTTGCTCGGTTGTAGCAGAAGTCTCCACCTTTGATAGAGACTCGTCATTTTGATTCGTAGATGATGTACCGTTGACTTTGCCAGTTTCGACTGCATTATCTTTCTTGTCCTTCTTTCGTATATTCTTACCACGTAACACCTGAATCTTCTTTAGATATGCTTCAGTTGCTCGACGCTGACATGCCATAATATGATCATCAATAAGATCAAGGTCGAAAATCTTTTCAACAGCTGATTCTAAAGCTAATACACGGGCTTCCGGAAATAGTTCGTGCAGATCAGAGTTTGATAGGTGATGAACGAGTTGTATCACAGTACTCCGTTCAAATTGCTGTAAAACGTTTCATTTTGAAAAAAAACAATCATTATACATCAAAACGCACAACTGCTTAAGCATAGATATTTTGGAGAATATGAACCGTGTAATGCCATACATTATCGTGAATAACCTCGTCGAATATATATGAATTAAAAAGAGTAAGTGATCTTCGTCTTGCTTAGTGTAGTAAAATATGTACTGACTCGAGTCCTTTGATCCACGGTAAAAGTTGTGACGTAAAGCAAAAAAAACTAGTTCTAAAGTACCAAGGTAAAATGACCCATGGAACAATTGAAAATGTAGAAAATCAAAACAAGCGATTCAGCGAAGAGACTCTTTTCAACAACAAAATTTTTTTACGAGTTGATCACGGATTGATATCAGTTAGAGAACCATTGAAAACCAGGGAGTACTGGACAGCTGCTGTTTCATCCTAGTTTGGGAATCATTGCCAGTACGCACCCACGACCTTCCGGTTACAAGGCAAGCTGCTCGTATACCATTCAGCCGCTGGGACCCGATTCAATGGCTCATGAACATTAACTTCTACCAATTCGTGATTTAGCGCGACCTCAACCATTGTCGTAGGTGGGACATCCATCCACACACGTAACATCTAATTGGACCTCACTGGTCACGACTTCTCACTAGAACTCCAGGAAACTCCATCCTGTAGCAAGTCACTAGCGAGCATCAGATTAGCTAACCCTTACAAACCAAACTATAGAAAAAGTAATTTATTATATCCGATGAGGGAATTGAAACATGCATAAAATAATAATAGTATGAAATGTGATAATATGAGATGCAATGTTTGTGATGATAATCATAGTTAAATGTCAAGTGGGGAAACAATTAATGTCATATATAGAATAATTCATAGGATGTATAGAACTTGGAAGGAGTGTGCAATTATAGGATTAGTAGGCGAATCGAATAAAATAAAAGCGTTACGTAACATTGTGTGAAATTTGATAGCATAGAATTTAACGTTGCAAAACAGAATTGATTTAGAATGACAAGTGGAACGAGTGAATTAATAGTAATGGTAACAATTGACGTAATAAAGGAAGAGTGTACAAATTGAATAGACAAAACGAAAAAATTGGTAGGGCCAAATATGATTAGTGATTACCATACTTTAGCATGCAGGGATTAAGACCATGAAAGTTGAAGGGGTTGAACGAACTTTTTCTGTATACAGAGATCTGGCTTTTCTGTTTCGATAGCCAAAGCTTCAGCAATACAGATGAGTCGGGTACGTAGGGATTTGGGTAAATTACTCTTTGCTTTATAAATAACTTTAAAGGCGGAGGCTGTAGAGATAGGGTGATCAGTATTGACCAGATGTTCAATGATCGCGCTTCTTATTGCTCCACTTCCACCTCTTCGTAACCATGCAGGATAGTGTTCTTGCAACCCTCTTGGACAAAACTCAAGTCGAACGACCGATATACCTAGCTCCACACGAGCAGGTGAATTGATAAACGCACACATGTGGACGAAGCTTTATGAAAACGACTACTAAAAGTTGTCCATATACAACTTTGATGTAAGTTTTCGCCATCTACTTATGCCAATTGCTTGGTGCCTTTACCCACATCACGACACTAATACAGTCAGTGTGTATAAAAACTGACTGACTTTCAACATAGAACTTTGCAGAGAAGTGCAGCAGTTCAAATTGCCACAGTTCAAATGGTACACAAAGGTAGAAAAAAGAAATGTACGGGAGAAAGAATAGTAAAACGAAGAAACATGACCTAATGTGTCTGGGACATCAAAGGCAGTAAATATGTCTGCGCCATTCAAAACGATTTCGGACCATATCACCAATAGTCGCCAGCCACTGGTTCATAGCATCCTGATGACCCCAACTAGGCAGTCCACACCTCCCTGCTTGGCTCAAACCTACTGTTGAGGATTTCATGGATTGATGATAAGCTTTGATTTGACCACGCCTCATTATTTTCTAAGCTAATCCTCCGTCAACTAACACTGGTTGGTGAGGAGAGCGATAGCTTGGCATGCGTAACGTGTCAACCATCTAAATCGATATAGCCTAACCTCAGTGACTGATTTCTCTTCCTCACACCAAACTATACGACTGAATACGGAAGATGAAACACAAACATATGTGGTCAAAGAGAGTTAGTCTCTTCACGTCTTCCACTTTCAAAGACCATTTCTGGCAGCCATAAAAAAAGAAAGAACGAACAGCTGCGCAATGTACACATCCCTTCAATCGATAGTCTGATGTCACGTCAGTATAATGATTATGTCTGAGTCGGAATCTCTAGTTTCCTTTATTTGTCTTTCCTCCGGTCCTCAGATTATTATTTCAATTTTGTATATCGATTGTGCTTAGAAAAATGATTAGAATTTTGAAGACGTCTAAACTGTTGAAATAGGCAGTTTAATTTTGATGCAGTAAAAAACCTAATTCTCGAGAACATGATAGGTTCATCATAGCAAAACAGAACTGATGAAGGTAACAAGTTCTTAATTACACAGATGACATTGCAAACATGATTTTACCGAAAATAAACAATTAATCAATTAAGTAACAATAACAATGTAATTCTATACAAACTTACCTTAAGCTCTGTAACTGAATTATCGTGTTTTAAGAATTCCTCTGATTTAACCATAGAAGAATGATTCAATGGAACCTCATGCAGAAGTGTCAATCTGAGCAGTTCGGGTGCTGTATATGGTGTAACCGGGAATTTGGCAAGTTTTATACCCAATTCACGTTTTTTCTAAAATCAGAAATGTTGTTTTGCATGTTATAATCTATCACAAAAAATACTGGAAGATAGTAAATAAATACCTACGCAAGATCGAACGCTTTATTACATTTGCTACGGTTGTAGGTATTATTTTGTTTGAGTACACTTAGCAAAACATGGGCATAACAAGATGGGCCACACACAAATAATAAAACGGCAATATAGGGAAAGTAGAAATAGGATAATTGAGAAACAGCACCAAGGGAACAAGTAAGCATACCTATCAAGAACATTCAAAGGATGCTTTACCATTTCATGTTACTTTAGGGAAGAGAAGAGGAATAAAGCGCATTTTTTCGCCACTGTTAACAACTCCCCAACAAATCCGATAACGTTTCGAACCACTGGTTCGAATTATCTCATACACCCCGCTTAGGAAGTCGTTGTGCACCAACAGAAGCTAACCTAACACAATTATCCTTCATCTCACGTCCCTGCTTCGGTTGAGTACCCCTCTATTGATATAAGAATAGAATTTGTGCACTGTGGTACAGTATAATTTCAATCAACTTGATATGACTATGAGCAATAAATTGTGCTCGAAACGTCATCAGTAAATATTACTGTATAACACTGTGAGACATAATCAAAATAAATTTTACCCACAATGGAGTACCCCTCCACTTTCCCAACTCAGTGCCATGGCTACCAAACAGTGAACGACACAGGATCTTATGCGATGACATCCGTAGTTTATGTTAAAGCCATCGAAGCCGGTGCTCCGAGATAACAACGCTTGTTGAACGATGATCACTACCGTGTTCAGGCACCCCCAGGACCTTAGAATTACTCCCATGACAATGCCATCTTATACAAGCAATCCTACGGAGGCTGTGATGATCGGATATGCAGTCTTTGCACATCTTCAGCTCGGAGATCAGATTTTACAGGTGTAGAGCAAGGTTGAGAGCACCGAAGCTTTGTAAATCCGACCTTTGAAGTCCAGATTGAAGTTGCGACGGCTTCAAGCAGCTTTATACGCCATTTTCATGGTGACTTATAAGTGCAACCAATGTTTGTTTGTACCATTTGATGGTTAACAGCTCACCTTGAATCTAACTCGTTCTGATAACTAGCAGCGGTAGCAGGTGATAGCGGTTTATTTACGTCAACCTGTTGTGGGAGATGTTTACGGTAGTCAGCGAATCTCAAAACAAACCTGCCACACACACACACACACACCAAAGCCTGATCAAAATTCAGGCAAGTGCCACAGAAGGAGCGGTAGTTTTGTATACATCGATACTTAATAGCAATACGATCTATTTGAGCTTTACAAATAGTCACAAACTGACGAACACAATTTAAAACGAGTCAATAGGCTACATTAGTGAGCACATACCTTACCACGTGACTGAATGACTGATAGGCGATATTTTAAGGTACAACCAATGTACACACAGACGTATTCAAGTCTATCAAACACTCCTCCGTTGTAGTGGAATTAAATATAATTAAGAATAAATTTTTAACAGAACAAACTACAGTTACTTACGCTTAACTGTTCATCTTTCAAAACTAAGCGTAACAGAACACTCAGTGGACGAGCTAATGATCGATATGCACCAACTGTTGGTCTATTGGTTGTAATAGCATTAAGAAGACGTTTCAATCCAAGACGACGTAAGGCCTTGATGCATATTTTAGGAAGTGGAGCAGTTGACTCAATTAGCTCTGCTTCCTCTTCCTCTTCATCAGTATTGCCTTCATCATCGTCATCAGAATAACCAGGTTCGCCATAACCAGGTACCAGGGAGTCAACCGGAGAGCGAATGAAACTAGACACGGTAGTATTGTCAGCTGCATTATCTGCATCAGCATCATCCATAGATCCTTCAACAAGCAGGTTATGGAATATATGGAAAAATTCTGTTAATCCTAGTAAACGTCCAAAAAGGGATTCTGTAAAACCAGTAGGGAATTCAAGCTTAGAAGGTTCAGGTAAACAGGGACAGTGAGGTAGAGATTTTGTAAGTTGTAAATCATCAATTAACTTGTTGGCATGAATACGCTCCATTTTCCGTTTTTCTTTCATTTCTTGAAGTGCTTCCTTCCGCTGAGCTGGTGTCATAGCCATTCTAGAAATAAAAAAATTGTGAGGAAACGACGGTGAAAGTGGGTGTTTAAAATTTCTCAACACGTAAAAAGATATATTACCAGATGAATTCTTGGGATAAGGGATGTTTCAACAAATAAGTGAAATTTCATAAAACAAATATCTAGAACAATGAACCGTGAATCCACATCCATATATTAAGTTTCACAATGAAAAGAGCCAATGACCAGTAACTTTACAGATTCCCAGTGAGTGATGGTATTCCCGCTGAGACTCGAATAAATACAACACCCATCGTCTTAAGTACCACACTGTTATCTACTGAGCCACCTTTTGTGCAAAAGGTGCAGCGCTCGAGTCCCATTAGGAACACCACCATTCATTGGAGATGCAGTTACATCCAGACGACGAGACCCAGATAGGAGGAAATGCACATCCTGGATTCCACTGTTAGTCACCATCTCTACCAAAGAACTTTGTGCTCAAGATTTTTAATAACAGAATTACAGCTGTAACAGCACAACATCACAGTGATGAGTTACTGAGGAGAGTACAGAATAGAACTAAGCGTTGAGAAGCGAAAGCATGGCTCATTAATTTAAGCACTTGTTTGAACCCAATTAGCCAGAACATATCTTTTATGTACCAGGTTGGATGCTACATATATCGTGTGAGGGCAAACACATGATCCAATTACCCAGGTTGAAGTAAGTGGAGTAAGATTTGAACCCCTGACCCACTGGTTGTAAGCTGTCAGTGAGCCAAATCTCCACGCTTACGCACTTGACTATCAGACTAGTAGGAGGTTTCGGATACAAAGCCCAATTAACTCACTGTCAAACTCAGTTCAACGTTACTCAATAACCACTTGCAATCCCATGATATTGGTAATGAGCCACACATGTTGTTTGTTAAATCTCAATTATTCAAAACAGATTTATCATGTACCAGGCTGAAAGCCATATGAGGGCTGATGATACTACCTTGTTACCCAGGCTGAAGCAGATGGAGTGGGCCCCGAAACCTTGGTTGAAAACTGAGCGCTTAAGCCACTGAACCACATCACAACACACCTATATATACTACCTGGTGTTGCCCACACCTCGGTGCCTGGAGCGAGGTTTAAACCCGTGACCCACTTGGTTGAAAGTCGAACACATGGACACCAAAGAGCCCCAGTCAGACTGTCACCATAATCAGGCAATATAAGGCTCTCATTATCTCACACTTAACACACATGTACCGGGTAGTCTAACTGCATTAATTCTATAACTGTAAATCAAATGAAAACATACAATTTTTTTCTGAATGCGAACTCCTCTTTCTTTTCTCGAACAGGATCACGTAATTCAACTGGCAACTTCAGCAGATCAACATCAGTGATGAATTTTGCACAAACTTTTATTTGATTTTCAATCGCCGGATTATCTTTATTTTCTTCAAACATTTTTATAAGATGTTGAGCAACTCGAGGTAATACACTCTTTTTAGGACGATTGACAGTTGATGAGTCTGTAGCTTCATCCTTAGAAGCTTTTTTACCAAATTGAAACAAAGTGGCCTAAGAGAATGAAAAAAATTACACCAATGAATTAAAAGTTACAACGGTAAGGGAATATAATCTTGAGGCATAAATAATAAATAACTCATAAGTTAGAAAATGATATTATAAGAATGTGATACAAATTTGTCATTGATGTACAGCACTTCAGGCATAACGACAAACAGGTTAGTAACCACGTAGAAATCTCCACTGTAACGAAACCCAACGGCAAACGGAGCTATGTAGTCTAGCTGCTCAACGGCCACCAGCATTTCCGCGCAGTTGACAATGTGCTATGCCTATAGTATGATGGTTAATAGGTGAAGCGGAATTCGAGTGCATGACACAGTGGTTGAAATTTGCGTACCTAGACCTGTGGACCGTAGCTTCATATGCAGTCGAGTGCGAACAAAGTACAATACGGACAGAACTTGGAATTTAGTACAATAATTTACTAGTCATACTGAATAGAGCTTGCGTCTATGGTTCAGAGGTAGAATACTCGCAAGGCAATTACATGATCCAGATTTGATTCCCAGCCGACGCACTCCTAAACCATAATTAGCCGGTAGTAAAGACCAGAAAATGAGGACGGTTTGGGGTAAGGTAAATGGGGTAACAAACCACAAAAGAAAACAAGAAATTTCAAATGAAAGTTACAAGTATGAGAAGAAGGTATTCGAGTAAAACAGAGAATATGCCGTTTTTCCAATTCAACAGTTGATTTTTGAATAAGGTGAATCAACCTGTTACATTTAACGTTTAGTGGACTGGAACTAAGTCGACTAATAACCATGATTGAATTTACGAATGCTTATTACCAATCTACTCTCATTTTATCAGATGCTACTCATTCATATATGATGACTTGCATTTGATAAAATCAGTTACAATCCTATTCCTATTGACCTGTTGATCTGGCTAGCATATTGCAATGGGTTGAGGAACTACATAGGCAGCTCCTGTAATGCCATTAAGGTTGTTCGGATAAAGGTTAGAGCAAAAGCGTTATTCGTTTACACTGGGTTGGGTCTGGGGGAGAAGCCATAAAGCTAGCGATTAGGGGGTTAATCACAGCAAGACGTCTCCCTGAAACGACCAGAAAGCTATGCTGCCTCTCTCCGGAGAGAGGGAACTCTATGAAGGTGTGTACAAGAGGTAGGGACTTCATACAGACATTACCACAAAAGTCACTTCAAATTGATCGTATGTGACTGTCTTCAAGCAGTTATCCACTGGAATCTGCAATGATGTGACACAAATACTCTGTTTCAATGTTACCTACTTAATACACAATGCAGAGGATAGAGTAAGAATGTTCATTAAAACATCAAAAAATAAAATCACTAACTCAGTTGTTGATAAGCAGTGCTGAATTACTGACACAAAAATACAATGTGGATGTTTTAAGCAGTAAGCAATAAAAGATTTTACGTGTCAAAAACTACTGTAAACTGATATATTTAGCATGCAAATGTGATTTAGCTCTGACAACGATCGAAATGTGCATCAAGTCAGCAAAATATATAAAATTGAGGTGCACAGTCATCTGAAATATTTGGTTTTACGCACAATGGAGATGTACACCTCACATTTATTCATGTGGAAAATCTGTATTACACTTAGGCCTAAACGTAATATACCGGAAATGTGCGTCCTACGGCAAGCTAGACCTTCTGACACTATACCAAAATAGAACAATTGCCTTAGAACGGTTAAAATGGTACAATATAGACACACTTCGAGAAATTTCGAAAACATATGACACTAAATACATTGCAATAAAAAGAAAAGATTGTACTACAACAAACCTGTTTCATTTTCTTTTTACTCCCATCATCTGATGATTGTTTATTTTGACTGCGATCTTTTAACTGTGCTAATGGTAGGTCGTCTTCATTCTCCTCCTTTTGTCTACTGGTGCTGTCATCACGAAGTACAGAAAAGCGTTTGATACGTTTGAAATTAAGTGGTGTGCTAGTGGAGACATCCTCAGATGTACCCTCTCCATTGGCTTGACGTCGTAAATTCATAATGCGAATGAAATGCTCCTCCTCAAGGGTTTTTGACATTTGTTTCAACTATAGGAGTTAGAAGATCAAGAGGAAACTGAGGTATGATTTGACTTAGACAAATGCGTTAAGAATGATAATACATCTCTGAACGGAGTCCAAGCAGATCAATTCGTAAACATAGATGTGCATAAGCGTGATTGAAGTGAGTATTCACTGAATAATTGGATTATCGACGTAGAATTTTGCAGCGGTTTCGAGCCATGTCAGAAAGTTTAGAAAAACCACTGATTCTTAGCGACCACAGGACTTCAGCCAGACAATCTACACCTCCCTACTTGGCTACAACCAACAGTCATACTTTGAACTGGTGCCATGTTTTAGCATGACTGCACTTAACTCTACCAATACAGTCCTGTACCAGTTAACATTGCTTTACGAGAAAAGAGATGTTTAGGCATATGTAGCACGTGTTCTAGACATTTCTACTGATGCAGCTTTACTATCTCATCGACTGACTTTCCTTCCGTATCTAATACTCTAGACTGAACTGACCACGTTATATCATCTGACACGAGATCTAACGGAATTGTAGTCAAAAAACGGCTAGTCTATTCAGTGGTCGTCTCATAGCCTTAAAGTAGGACATAGCAAACTGTTATGCAGTACACATTTCCTGTGAACAACCGGATATCATGCCCAAGATAAAGATAATACAGATTGGTAAATGCCAAAATGTCGTCACCAAATGATGATGCGTAGCTCTAGCGGAAACTATTAGTAATATTTGCCCCCTGTGCTAGTTTAAGCAAATAACCTTTATTAGCACGATGCACTTTTTTCTATATTTTTTAAAAGTCGAATCCTGCAACTATATCTTTCTTTATCAGCAGAATCAGCTGTCGCGGGTGGGTGAAGAAGCTTGGAAATGATACAGTACACGTCATTTCTGTTTATGAATGCTAGGCTCCCGTGAGTATAACAAGGGTGTTTTTTTGATGAAGTGAGGTGACAAAATCATCTGATTGATTTGGAATTATTTCTTATTCCTACCAGCTAGCTAACGCCTTTCCTAATTTGATCCAGAACTCCGTACCGTTACCTTTGAAGAGTTGTTGGTGACAAATAGCCAACTCTTGTTGATCTAACCCACCATGAATTTAAGGCAGTGATATCAGCTTAATTGAAGCAAAGGATGGACTTCCTCATCCCATTTGGGTTGGTGATTCGTTGACTTTATACATAACCGCAAATTTAAACGTATGGATGAGAATGAACAGTGTATGAAAGGTAGTGAGAGAAAGAAGCCATACTGATTTTTTCACCATTAAGATACCAAATGTAGGAATTCAAACTGAAATTACCTTAACTTTATCAACTTGACATCCAGGGCTTTTCAAGGGTATCTTATGACGTCGTAGAAGCTCTTCGTTTACAATCCATGGACCCGTAAAATTTGGACCGTAACGCATAGCATGGCTGCGAATAAACATCCGAATGTGTTCTTTGGTGGGTGCGCGACTGACACGACTATACCAACGGTAATTAGAAATACGCATATCTTACTCTATTGAACAAGCTGGAATATCATGTACGACAACTGGGATGTCTGCAAGAACTTTAATACTGTATGCATAATCTTTCTAGGAACATATTTCAGGAAAATTAAATAAACTACTTTGACGGGTGAATTCTTTCTTGTAACATTTTCTTTATCACTGTTATTTGGTGAAGTATTATCTGGAACAGGTGGCTAAAAAAACAAATATAACTAACGGGATTTTAAACTTACTGGTACAGGTTGAGACTTAATTATATCATCGATGATTCCACGTATGCTAATGAAAAGTAAAGATTCAACTTGCTTGAACTTACGGTATACTGGAAGCTGAGTCAACTTTAAGTTTTACAGGTTCAGCGATATGAAACTGTTCATGTATCGCAGTCCAGCAACTGTGCACCAGAGATTCTAGAGGTAAAGTACCTTTAACAGAATTAAGTATGCAGTTAAATACACTTACTCAAATGAATACGCTCTAGAATAGTTTTCTCGAAAAATTTCGGGAAGCATTTTTTTAACGTCTTAATCGCGGTTGCCTCAGTTTTCAGTGCTTCACGGTAAGTTAGATTTGACTTTCCAGTAACACGACATGTCCATATACTTTCATTATAAATTGTACTTTTTCGTTGTAATTCTTCAGCAGATGTACAAATTTCTTGTGTTTCTGGAACAATAAATTCCGGCTTAGACTCAGGTTCTTCGGGTTGTTCTGAGTCACGAACTTTCTTTTTCCTCCAGATTGGATTCAGTACATGTGGCTTTGCACTGATAAGAGGCATCTAAAAAGTCAATCACAGAAACAATTATATAACACAAAAATAGTACTCAAATATAGTGACACAGACATTTAAGTACCTAGCAGTTTAAAAGTATATACTACTACAGTCATATGGTGATTAAATTCCTCCATTACAATGTACTGATCCCGCCAAAACTTATTCAGGAAACCATGCTGGATTCCTGTTGATTAATTACATAAACTTGATGGAGCAACAACAATTCTCCTGGGATATAACACCTGATACAGATTTGCACACTATGTAGTCTAGGTTTATAATACAGACTATCCAGGAAATGGATGTAAACATGAATGATCAACAATCAAAAATCCAAACTAATAAAACTACAACTGTATTCGAAACATGGCGGCAGTAATAGAAACATACAAGAACAAGCTCGTGGGACGTTCAAAATATAGATTTGGAGGTATAAAACAGCCTAAAATACACGACACAATACCCGTACCTGAGGAAGAATTAAACATTTAACGTCTTATTAAATAGGAATGTAACCAGAGTATTAAATATAACTAGTATCACGTTATTCCTAAGGGCATTTACACGAATGCATAACCAATTACTTACACATATACTGTAGAACCATCACTCTTGAGCTTTATTTAGTCATCATATGAATGAACACCACGATCATAGATACACTATTGGTCAAGGTAATGCTCCCATACTTGTAACATGACTTTTCCACTTTTTTATTAACTGGGGTGACCAACTATTTACACCGGTACGATTGGATTATCTATTCCTATACGGCAGCAAGTAATTTAATCTGGCAGAAAATTCATCACTATCCTTAAACCTCTTTGGGGTTAGATAATCAGGTCCTCCCCTATACTACATCTTTGACCTCTAAGACTACTAGGTACATTTCATTGAGGCTGGGGTAATGTGACAGTTGTGTAGTACACCTATAGGTCACTTGAACTGTTATACTAAACGTCCTGAACACCTACCTTCAGTTAGTGAATTTCCAATCATCTAAGAAGTAATTTCATTTACGAAAGGCTTAGTAAAGCCCCCTTCACCGATGATCCTAAACAGGTGGTGGGTATTACCTATCGCTTATGTCATCCACACAAAAATCACCCCATCATTGTTCACAGCGGCCGATATAAGAATAAAACTTACGCAGTGTGGTAGTGTAGCGCTATCACAATGAACTTGATGAAAGCACATATCGACAATGATCAGCTTATGGAGAAATGTCATCTGAAGCGATGATAACCAGTGGAAACCGTCAAGGATAGCCATTTTGTTTGATTTTACCATAGATGTACTAATGGATGAGACTCTGATCGACTTCGGCAACTTAGGGATTGAATTGTTACTAGGAGGGTGTCTTTGACTTAGACTACGAGCGTGATATTATGCTTCCGAGTGAAGACGCCGAAAAAATGCAGTCTTCCCAACATCTTGAGTGGAAACCTATAACGTTCAAAATGCGACAGGTACCTAACAACTGTGGAATCAATAAACGGACTGAACCGGCTCCCAGTTTAAAGATAGGCGATGAAGTAGTTGAGTATGCTGACTACTTCACTTATTTGGTAAGTTGTATTAGCCCTAAAAGATTGATTGCTGAAGAAATCCCGGCACCGATGCAAAGGCTTGGGAGATCTTGCAAACTTACGTCATCTTTGGTGTAGACGTGATATTCGGCTACCGGTCAGATGACGAGTGTACTGCATACCAGTTTTCCCAGTCGTTCATTGTGGACGTCGAAAGTGGGAGACTCTAAGGGGCTAGCTGCTTTTAACCATAGATGTTTGTAATCTAGCGCCCGTGTTGTGGAACAATGTGGTGAGTGGTGTTGAGTTTGGGCATCGAGTGTTAAGTAAGGAGGTTAAGTTAATCGATGAAGTTATGAAGCTGCATTGATTCAGATGGCTAAAGCACGTTACACATTTTAAGCCGCCGCCTTCCCATAAAAGCAATCTTAGTTGACATAGGCTTATGCTTGAAAACAGTGAGTGGTCAAATTAATATCTAGCGCTAATTTATCAAGTTCCTACTAGTTCTAGCTATTTACATGTAGAAAACCTGGTTGCAGTCCTCGAGGAGCTACGAACCAATAACTTGAGACTGTCAGTGATTTGGCTCAAAATCGTTCTTCGTAGTGCAGATATAGTCATTGTTGTGATCTTGGTGCATTAAATCTTCACTTAATAATTCTTCCTCATGTATGTATCCCTCCATCACATTACTCTGAAATCTCCCTCTACCACCTGTGAACCAAATGAGTATTCGATAGACTGCAAAGCTTACAGATTTTCACAAGTCCTCATTATAGCGCAATGTGGAACCACTTATCAAATGGCTAGTATACACATCGCAATACAACGATACTGAGAAGCAGACTTTAAACCTATAAAAATTCAAACCTAAGTTGGGTAAGAAAATTACTGAAAAGCCTAACGACCTCGCAATGCTCACAACAACCAGTGGTGCAAAAGTAACGCTTGCAGAAGCGGGCTATTTCGTCTAGATTGCCTTGATGTCTTGTGTGGAATGAGTCCCAAAAAAGCATGTTTAGGTGATTTAATGACTAGTAGATGGTGCATAGCACCACTTGTCCACAGAAACCAAAACAATGTCCTTCTACACAAGAAAAGCGAAAGACGACACACTTTAGAAACAACTATGCCGTTTCCACTGATGACTGGGCAAATGAAACCCTCTCAAGCTCACTTAGCCAACCTATATTATCAAAACGTTGAAGTAAAACCATAAACTCCAACTGAGCTCAGAGAGGTATATATGCGGTTCTGTGGTAGGGTGCCATGTCAGGAAAGCGCTTACACAATCGACAGAAAGCTTAGAACTTGGAAATAGAACAAGGTAGACAGAAACAAAGTTTGCTCAGTAAAACTCCATGCACCGAAAGAGTGCGATTACGCCAGTGACTTTGGGATGCTTAGTGTGCAAGTTAGTAGAACCAGGTAAATAACACTGTTGTCATGAATAAAAAGTGCCTAATGAAATGTCTTGAGACTGAGCGGGGTACCTAGTAGATTTTAGGTCAAGTCAGACTAATAATCAAGATATTAGGGTTGATTACAGTTAGACTAGGGCCAGTTTAGAGATGGTTCTGCTTTAGGGTTAAACAGATTAGGTTTAGGACTAGACAGATGAATACATGTCTAGAATGTGGTTTGATTACTCTATCGACACTTCAGTACAAAACTGAGAGGCATTTTCGTCACACATCGAAGAAAGGTATACTGTGCAACCGCTTCATGCTACTTTGCTCATTATTTCCATAAATGTATCTTAATGATTTTAGTCCCGTGAACCTTTCGAAATCCTATGTATGACAGTAGTGAAACATCTTAAACATACCTGTGAAATACTCAGTGCGTTACATGACTTTAACAAATCGACGGAGAGCCGTTAGAGCAAACACTCCCACTGGCTTTTTAAATTGGAAACTCGTTACCTGAGTTTGGTCGAAGTTACACCATGGCATTCATCTCGTTCGAACTTACAGCACACCTTGGACAGCTAGTCAGAATTAAACAGAAGTATCAAAAAATTACTACGAAATCCCAATGCCTTTAGGACACCAGTTATTCAGCCGAGTTTTTTCCCACGAACGCATGTCTTATTAACCCCAATTGACCTCTAACTCTATATGATTATCGGTGGTGACTGTATCCGAAGCGAGAATGATTCTCCACAGAGGTTCTACATATAGAAATTATGAGTATTCTTGGGGTTTTCAGAAGAAAATTAATGCAGAAATTAGGGGAAATGCAACAGTTTCCCTCAAAATGGCCTACACATTCTTTGCTTAGGTGTCTGTTACCAATACCCAGTCTAATTGCTTGGTATATTATTACTGACATCGAGAACTAAACAAACGCGCTGAGACTAGTAAACACCGACAGTATATACTACGCAGATAGCGAAAGCTAGTATTTCGGTGGGTAACCCAGCTAGCATTTCTTCGGGGCAAAAAACTTTGGGCGCATTGCCGTTCTTGAGTATTCGCCCCGAAGACTGCCCCCAAAAGTCTGCAATGCACCCGAAGTGCCCCAAAAAATCTGCAATGCCCCCTAGGTCTGCCCCAAAAAAATTGCTGGCTGGGAAGAGCAATATTTCCCAGCATTAATACGCTTAAAATCTTTTCCGCTTTGGAAGGCCTATATATCGTAGTAGCCAAACATATTCCTTTGTTGGAGACTGAATGATTAGTGGGGCGCTCCTCTTCAATAAGAAATTAAATACACTGCATCCGTGATCGAAAACATTGAAGTTTGCTACATCTAACTCAATAGTTATTTATATTTGTCGGTCAAGTACTTTCCTACTGAAAATATGAATAAATTCTGCGTAGTAACACCCAAAAATTGTAATAAGCAAATAAATCTGAAGTAACTATCCCCCCACAGCACACTACCTTCGGCAATACCCACAAAACGCATCAATTCATATTTGTTTAAATCGCTTGCCTGATTAAAACAAATTTGTCTTTATCAACTTGCTTTTTAGGGCCGTTTGTTAGGGTGAAAAAATAAAATATATTTTGGAATTTGTGATAAGAGTCAGTCGAATGCTCGTCTGTTATACTTAAAAACAATAAATGCGTGCTATCACTTCAAAAAAACTGTGAAGACAACGCCACATAGTCGATCAGTCACAAGCTGATGCTATCATGAGTGATAAGTGAGTTAGCACGCCTGAATCCTAATTAGACCAATCATATTACGATTAAGAGTTAGTCTGTATATCGCACCAATGCAGTGGTTCCTGTATGGAAGGCACAAGAAATTAACAATTTTCGAGACTGTCATTGCGTTTTTCGGTACCGCAGCTTTGTATTACGGTTTTTTCCCAAGTGTGCTACATTCTGTCGCATCTGCCCAAGTATCTGTTATTGTGTGATGACTGTATTTTCTTATATATCCATTTCCCGACCCATTTTACTTACTACCGAACTTAAAAGACCAATTGTTTTTAGTGAAAGTGTCACACGCCAACCCACCAGCTGAATTGATGAAGAAAGAGCAGTGATTAGGTGAATGGCGAAGGCCCCACATAACTTTAAAAATGTTACAAAGCCATCACTACGCAGCAGTTGCCCAGGATAGCAGGTTGGGGCGACCAATAGACATTCGGTTTTGGTCTAGTCGCAACTAACTCGGCGGCCTGATTAAATCTTGGGCTACCAAAATTTCCATCCTACATATTGCATCTATTTCCTCAGATTTATTTTATTTTGATCATTCAATTATGTGTCCTAATCGTATTGTTTACTCTCGTGGTTATTTAAAACGTTTCCAACCGGCTGTTTTACTAGTTTCTAACAAACTTAAGAAAAAGCTTCATGGTGGATGGCAACGTGCTTTAAAGCGTACTCCAATGCATTTGATGACTGTTCCTGTGATTATGGGCACAAATTGCAGATCTCTACCAAACAAGATTAATTACTTGCATTCTCTATTATAGTCAAATGTATATTGTAATACTGCTGTAATTACTCTTCAAGAAACTTGGCTGCACGATTCATATGACGATAAATAAATTCTTTACCCGATTTCACAATGTACAGACAAAACCGACGCAGCTCAAAGAAGAAAAGAGGTGGAGGTGTTGCCACTTTTAATAATTTTCAGTGGTCTGCCGCCAACAACGTCTGCTTCAAATTCTCAAATGACAATATTGATTGTATAACTGTTAAATGCCGAGCCAAACACTTATCTAAGTGTAGCTTAATTTTGTCATAAATGTCTATGTCACACCTTCTTGCAGTCCATCAGAACTATCGATCTTTGCTGGCGAATTCACTATTTTTGCTGCTGCTTCGTTTGGTAACTCCTTGTCTGTAGTGACCGGTGACTTCAACTCCAGTGACCACAGTTTTATTTCATTGATGGGTCATGAAAATGTGGTTAACTTCCCAACTTGACAGGATACTTAACTTGATTTAGCATTTATAAATGATCCTGGAATATACGAAGCTCGTAAAAGAGCCCCGCTCTTAAATTCTGATCACTGTATTGTACGAGTTCTACCCAAAATTTACGGAAAGTTACACAAAAAAGCCTTCTCTAACTTGTCCAAGAAAGTTGTCCACAGATGTTACTCAAATGAGAATGTACATCATCTTCGAAACATGCTCCGTGACACAAGATGGGATCTGTTTAATGATGTTTCACTTGATGACACTATCGCCAATATTAGGTCTTATCTGAAATTCTGTTTTGAAATCTGCTGTCCAAAAGAAACACTATTCGTTAAATTTGACCGTTTCTCCTCCCCTCAAATTAAAAAGCTTCGTAGAGAAAACGAAAAACTATATAAAATGAAAGATAAAAGTGGTGTAAAAAGAGCTAACTTCCTTATCGAGTCTGAAATGTAGAGGTTGAATGTAATATATAACCAGAAATTCATATCCCGCAAAAATGCTTCCAATATGTGGAAACTATTTAAGGAAATCACTGGTGGTAAACAGATAAACAATATTCCGTATTCTTCTGATGTATGTACTCTTAATAAATCTTTTATTTATTCTCCCCTATATTCCATGCTTCCCAGTATCACTAGTGTTTATAATAGCCCCTTTCCAGGTCTTAACACAAATGATGTTCAAAAGTGCCTCAAGTCTCTGAACCCTTCCCAGAGCTTAGGTCCAGATCATGTACCTAGTATTATTTTCAAAAAATGTTCTGATATTCTGTGTCACCCTCTCACTGATCTGTTTAACAAAACTTTTTCCAGTAATATTGTGCTTGCCCTTTGGAAAGACATTAAAGTTGTACCCATACCTAAATCGTCTACTGGAGCATGTGTCAAATTTAGAGCGATTGCTATTACCTCTCCTTTTTTGAGAACTATGGAGAAACTACTTCTACTTAGTCTTGTACCCTCTCTTGAATCCTTTAATGACCCAAAACAATTGGCCTATAAGCACAGTAGAAGCACTTTGGATGCAGCTGCCGTCTTATATCATAACATTGCTTCCAGTCCAGACAAGGGGGCTAAATTTGTTCGTTGTGCCTTTACTAAACTATACATCTGCTTTTGATTCGGTCCCTAGTGACATCTTATTAAATAAACTTGCTGCAAGCCAAACAGAATGTTGGGCTGTTAACTGGTTACATTCCTATTTCTCAGAAAGAAAGCAGTACACCGTGTATAAAGAGAAGCCTTCCACTTCATTGCCTACTGAAGCTGGTGTCCCTCAAGGCGCTGTCCTTTCTCCTTTTCTTTTTTCTTTCTTCTTACATGACTTGCCTCACTCTGACAAAATAAACTTTGTGAAGTACGCTGATGATTTAACAGTTTCAGTGCCTGTTAACTCCCAGCTAGATTGTACCAAAATAAATAGCTTTCTGTCGAGAGCCAGTGAATGGTCTGAGTCTAACGGTCTTAAACTGAATCCTTCTAAATATAAAACTGTTAATTTCAGCTTAAGATGTAAACGACAGTTAAAAAAAGCCGTCGATTCTCATGACAGTTGTAACATTGATGACAATGATATAGGAATTAAATCAGAAATTAAGTATCTTGGACTTATTCTCTTTTCTGATCTCTCCTGGTCTTCCCATGTCTCAGCGATCTCCAGTTAAATATTCCACCTGACATTTTACATTAAGAAGTTAAGGCACTCGGGTATAACTCAACCCCGCCTCTTACAGTTCATAAACTCTTGCATCCTACATATTCTTCTTTATTGTTCACCCTTATTCTTTCCCAGTTTGCTTAAAAAGGACTATGTCAATTCATAGAATGCTGAAGACTGTCAGTAGGATGAGTGGTGTCCCAGTGGACTACATAGTTAACGTTGTTGTCGATAGGCACTTGACTTCTTGCTATAAGGATTTTGTCTGACTTGGAGCATCCACTTCACCCTCAGCTTTCACCTTGCATCTCCTCAGGTAGAACAAGAAGTAACTTCAGAAAACTGTACGCTCGCACGTCTAAGTATAAAAATTCTACGATACCACACTTGGCACGTATTTTATGTGATGAAAATAGCGTCAGGCAATAATTGACTAACCTTTTCTCATCTAGTAAATAAACAATTTCCTCCATCCATCCATCCTTATATACCTTCAAGTTTTACTTTTATTATTTCTATTATATTTATGGTCCTGTTGCTTCTTTGTTTTACTTTCATAACTGCAAACACCAACTTATCTCTATGACTGCTGTAATCTTTGTTTTTCCCTCACCATATCATGTAAAGAGAACATTATATTCAATATTTTTAATCATGCAAGGATTTGTATACCGCATCGACAAGACTGTGTGAAACAAGCTCACGGCAATTTTCACTTGTATTATTATCATTACCTTAGCTGCTATCATTATTATTATTTCCATTTTATATGCTGCATGTTTTTTTGACATTACCCCTATTGTAAATGTAGAAAAATTTTCTGTGTGATTAATTTTATTTATAATTTGAGGAAATTAGATGCAATATTGTGATTAATGCTGAAAATTCCATTCTGTATCACAAGTACTGTTTTTTGAATAAAGTAAATCATTATTATTAAAACAAAAATGTGACGGGTTTTAGTTGTTTGGCCCGTAGGATATGAACCACAGATGCATGGAGTTATAGTAATGCTTCCTCTGCATGCAAATAATGTTATGCATACTCAGGTAGCCTCGATGAAGCACATGGTCACTAAAACTGCCATGTAAGCCATTTTGTGGACCTTTACTTCATAGATTACAATAATTTAAATGTCGTTTAAACGGGTGTTTACAAGGAATGTATGCCGTTTCTACAGGCGCAATCAGTTATGTTATAAATTACAATCCTGAAGTATCATAAATAAATACTTTTTCAAAAGTTTAAATCCTTCGATTATGGTACAAGCAATCAGAACAGGTTTACATACATGCTAAATTGTAAACGCTTCACCATCAAAGTTGAGCAACAACCCAAACTTCGGTCCGTTTCATGCTGATATTTATGGTCAGTCAGTGAACAGCGTATATTTAGGTGGGTGCTTAGCCGCCACTTGATTAAAGGCTACTTCAGGAAGAGAGGGGCGTACTGGGAAGCTGCAAAATGGTATCAAATACAATTATGGATAATACATCATTGGAAGTACATTTACAAGATATATGGATGAAGCTATAGAGTCGATGTAATGATGGTATACATTTTCAATGTTTAATGCTTACCATATTGGTTTTACTATGAAAAAACTAAGGCGTTTTCGATGAAAATATAGCTTTGTTCAAAAATGGGTGCTGTTGTGTTTTTCATCAAAGCAAGCAGTATTTAACGAAACAACAAATATGTATATATATTTCTTATCTATGTAGGACACACCAGTTGTACAGGCATGGATAAGAATTATTTACATTACATGAATTTGATTTATGGTGAAATTACATGGTTGCTGTCCTCTCTGACATTGGTTAGTGAGTACAGTCTGACAGCTAGTCGTTCAATGGAGCACATTAAGAAATATGGAAATATTGTCTCCGCATTAACAAAAAAACCAAAGTATGTGTCGGATAAATTACAAATATTTGGGAAAAAATAAAGCTTGAAGTCAATTCCTCCATATAACTTTGTTGTGTGCGGCATCGTATCTTGTTTTATGTTCAAATTGGGTATTAATTTAAAATGAGTGATTAATTTTTATGATTTTGACATCATTTTTTTGCAAGTAATACCAGATGTGGGTTCAACTGAATGCAGATTAATATTGGTTATTGTCAGGCAGATTTGTTTCTAAGTTATTTATTTATTTATTCCTGTTTATGCAGGAACATACCAATTGTACAGGCATGGATAAGTTATTATTTAAATTACATACATTTCGATGTATGGTTGTCTTCGCATTGACAAAAAGCCAGACATCAGATGAATGTAATATAAATATCTGGGAAAAATAAAGCTTGAAGTCAATTCTTCTATATAACTTTGTTGTGAACAGCATCCTTGAGTTAATGTTCATTGATGTATAATGTTGAGATCATTGATATATTTATTCCAATTTTTTCAGCAGTCTAATCGTAATTTTATAATAGGAAAGAAATTTGATTGTGGATGCGAAAACTAAATTAGGTCATGTTGGATTGTTTTACTGCACCCAATGGGGCCGAGGTCGATTCTAGAACTATCCATTGGCGCCATTTGTGCCAGCATGGCAGACTGTACACGTAAGTTGATTAATACATTGAAAACTGTTTGAAAATCAGTTGCTTCGTTATTTCAGATCAAGAATACTCTTTGTACACAGTGTTGGCCAGCGTTTTCAAATGGTAGCATCGGATCGTTCATGTAATTTGAGTGTGAATTTACTTAAATGGTCATTTCAGTTAAAATTTAGGATTGTTCGACCTCGACCAGGAGGTAAATAGAAGAGTACGCTCAGCAACAGAATATCAGAAAGAGAAAGTATGTGAACATGAAAAGAACATTAATGTTTTTACGTATATATAAGTGTTTATAAATATATATAACCGTATAGTAAACATTTCCTATATTCTGGTTGTGTTTTCATGTATTTATGCGAAATCTTAGATTTTATTTAGTGTCATAATATTTAGTAGTGGGTCTAGGCGTTATAATGTTCTAACAGCTGATGCGTTTTATAAATGAGGGGTGCGGTCTGATTGGCATAGTCATTGGGATGAAACAGCTTATATAGCAAGCGTTTGAAGGTTATAATAGAGTGACAGGTCCTTATTTCTAGGGGTAAACTGTTCCAGATCTTAGAGTACATGACTATGAAGAAGTTTGCACGGAGTGCTGTCTTACAGTCTTTCCTAGATACTGTGCACGTTTGGTTACGAAGGTTGTAGGAGCCTTCCAGTGAGAGTTGTATCTCCTTACTGTCTGAGAATGATATTTTATGCAAGATTTTAAAGAAGAATGTTAGATTAATGCTGAGTCGTCTCATCCAGAGTGGGTCGATACCTAGAGTTATACACCTTGATATGTAGTCCTTTTCGCAGTCAAATCCTAGTAGTTTAGACGTGAAGTATCGCTGGACACTTTCTATTTTAAGTTTGTCACTTACGCGAGTGCTGCTGAGAATAAATGGACAATATTCTAGTAGTTGTCTGATACATGTTTTATATAATGCAAGTTTCGCTTCGTAGTTGTGGGAATTCCTGAGTATGCATCCTAAGAGTTGTTTTGTAAAGTGTCGCCTGGTCTCCTTTGCCTGCAGCTTACTCTGCCTCACTTGCCATACTTCATAATATTTTCTTTTGTCTTCCCCGGCACTCTCCTTTACTCTTTTGTTCAGCTTATTGTAGTTTACATTCAACTCCTGTTTTTGTTACTCTTCTGTTGATATCCACGTGTCTGTAGTGAGTCACTTTATGTCCTGTCTCTTCTTTCTGCCTAGAAATTCCGGTCGGTCGGTTTTCGACATAGAACTTTGCACATATGTGCGGCAGTTCAAGTCGCCACACTCCATGTAGCACACAAAGCAAGAGAAGAAAGTAGAAGAAATGCATAATATAGACAGTAAACAGAGGTGTGAGACAGAGGAATAGTAGTAATGAAGAACAAAAGTTTCACTGGAAATCATGAGTTACAAGGAGTGGATGCATCTGCGCCACTGACAGCAATTTTGAGCCATGTCACCAATTGTTTCCAACCATTGGCTTTTACCATCCCGAGGACCGCAACCAGGAAGTCTACACCTTACTACGTGGCTTAGATTAACTGTTGTGGATTTCATTAACAGGTGCCATGTTTTCGTTTGACCGCCGCTAGCTCTTTTCCAGCCCGACCCTACATCAGCTAACATTGCCCATTGTCGAGGAAGGCGATGGCTAGACATGCATGCGTAACACATGTCCTAACCATCTCAGTCGATGTAATTTCACAGTCTCGTCGACTGATTTCCCCTCCTTACCTAGCACTCGATGCTTAACCTCAGTATTGCTCACCTTATTATACTACTTCGCACGGGAGACAGAACGCAGACACCTATGATCGAAGACAGCTAACCACGCTTTTCATGTCTTCCACTCTCAATGACCAGGTCTCACAGCCATAAAGGAGGACGGAGCGAACTGTTGAGCAGTACACACGCCCTTTGGTAGATAGTCGGATATCACGTCTAGGCCAGAGGCGGCGTAAACTGGCATATGCGAACCTAGCCCTCTGTATCCGTGCTGAGATTTCATCGGAGATCAACCCGATGACGTTGGCTGATGGTACTTCCCAAGTAAGTGAAGCGGTCAACGTGCTCTACCACTTCACTTCCCATTTCTAATCTAGGGGTCGGTGAAGTCCAATCCTGCAGCATCGTCTTACATTTTACAGGGGCGAATCGCATGCCAAACATACGAAGATTGTTGTTCAAGGTGTTCAGAAGACCGTGTCTGTATTTTGTCAGCGTCCTCGCCTAAAAGGACTATATCGTCCGCATATTCTAAGTCGACGAGATTATTCCCTGGTAGCAAGTCAATCCCTGAGTCTTTGAAGTGTGTTAGGGTTAAGTTCATTAGTACATCTACGATGAAGTTGAATAGAAATGGGGATAATGGGCATCCTTGAAGGACGCCACTAGTCGTCACCACTTCAGATGACAACTCGCCATAAGCCCTCACCTGGCTGGATGAGTACGAGTAGAGTGCCTTAATCAGTGCAATGTATTTTCTCGGCATTCCCTTTACAGCCAAGCATCGCCAGAGAACCTCTCGGTCGACAGAATCGAATGCCGCCTTTAGGTCAAGAAATATAATGATTGTTAGACGCCGGTAGGAATGCCTATGTTCTAGAATTTGTCGGAGGGTGAAGATATGATCAATACACCCTCTTCCTGGCGTAAAACCTGCCTGGTTTTCTCGTGCTTGTGCCTCCCGAGCACCACTTAGTCTATGCAGTATTATTGAGCCTAGGATTTTAGATACTATATTAGTCAAGCTAATCCCTCTGTGATTATCACAAGAAGACTTGTCTCCCTTCTTGTATATCGGGATGATCAGTGACTTACAACAACCCGATGGGACTTCCTCTTATTCCCAGACGCTGCCTAGAACCTCAGTTAATGCAGACAGTAAACTGTCTCCACCGTACTTTAATACCTCATTCGATCAGGTCCTGCCGCTGTGCCTCGTTTCAGACCAGTGACAGCCTTAGTAACCTCAGTTAGGGACGGAGGACCTGTGTCTATACCCCATTCAGGGAGGTGTTAGATGTTCGGCAGGTTAGGTGTGGCTGTGGGCCAATTAAACTGCTCCTCATAGTGTTCCTTCCAGCGCTCCAGACGTCTATCCTGGTAGCTAATTATGGTGCCATTTTTCTCCGAGATTGTTTCACTTATCATTTGCCTTTTGCCACCTGTTTCCCTGATAAGCCTGAATAGTTGTCTGGTGTTGTCAATCGCCGATGCCTTTTCCATCTCTTTCGCTTTTGTCGCCCACCACTGTTCACGGTCCTTGCGAAGACATTTTGTGTTGGTCTTCGTTTAAGTACCTTTCGCTCCTCATCATAGTCGGAGCTTGCTGGAATTAGTCTTCTTGCGTCAATCAGTTTGGATGAGGCGGCAGAGATCCAGTGGCTTCTATTAACTTTAGGTTTTAGCTTGCTGACAGCTTTCATGGCTGTGTCCACAGCTAACCGTATGTTGTGCCAGGCTACCTCAGGGGAAGTCCTGCTGTCGACCTCAGAAACTAGTTTCGCTATTTCTTCCTTAAATAAGGACTCAATGTCACGATCTAGTTGGGGACGTAACTGTTTCGTCGCCGTCAATTTCTTATGTCCATTTGGTCGCTAGCATAAGCGTGCGCGAGCCAGAGCGTGGTCAGAGTCTACGCACGTGTTCCAGAAGGAGTGACAGTCTTTTACTGACCCTCACCAATGATACCCTATGGCTATGTGGTCTCTCTGAGTCCAGCGTTGATTTGGTGATGGAGGTCGCCAGGTTACACAATGTCTTTCTTTGTGCCTAAAGTTAATGCTGGCTAGGAACAGATGATTGTCTGAGCAAAACTTGAGAAGACGATCACCGTTGTCGGTTCGTCGGCAGGGAACTCCATACGTACCACCTACATACCTCTCAGTCTGACACAACTTCCCTACTTGGGCATTGAAATCGCCTGCTAAAGCAACTGTGTCTGAACGTTTTGCTTTTTGCAGCAAATTAGACAGTTTCCGGTAGAAGTCACCTTTTAATTCATCCGAACTGTGATCTGTTGGGGCGTAAGCGGAGACTACGAAAAGGCAACGACGGGTACCGCCGTCTTTCCTTCTTTTAACGGACCCGTTCCGGCGGACCGCGCACATATGACTGTCTACTGGGATCCAGTCAAGGAGTGATTTTTCCGCCCTAACACTCAGTGCTATCCCTACACCTGCGAGTCCTCGTGAGCTAGCTGAGGGGTCTCCCGACACCCTTAAAGTGAATTTTGCAGATTCACTTTGTTGGCTGGGTGACGTCAAGGGAATAACCACACTTGGGTCTTGTATGCGTGTCTCCGATACACAACATACATCCATGGCTCTAGATTCCAGGGTTCTTGCTAGTGATGCCTGTTGTCCGATTTGGCAGAGGGTCCTGACGTTAAAAGCTCCTATGGGAAGTTGGCGACGTGGCTTTGAAAGGCTATCTGGGGTGTTTCTATGGCTCTCATCGTTGTTTGTGGACGCAGAGTGAGGTGAAGATGACTCACTAGCCTGCAGAATAGTGCTAGCTGTAGTAGAGAAGCAAGATGAGGAAGGTGATGTAAGTAAGGGAGAGTGATGCTCAGGAAGGCCTCGTGTGCTTTTGGAAGTGTGTGGGTGGTTGTTACTTCCCGGCTGCCCACACCATGGAAGTTGGTTTAATCTTCGGGTACCTGAAATAGAGAAAATGTTAATGTTGCGTGACCGCAGAGCCCAGGGGACAACTGCTCGAGGCCGGTCACACGTGGCCTGTTTTTGTTTGTTCTTATTCATTTGGTGTGTCTCAGTAGCGTATTTATCACTTCTGCCCTGTGACACGGCAGCAGAAAGCGCGGTCGTTGTTAATCCGGGCACCGACCGATCTGGCATGATATTTTGTGGATTTGTTTGAATCATAGTGTAGGATTGGGTAGCTGCTTTTTGTCTAACCGCTATCCAATCAACCTTTCTGGCATGGTAGGACCTACAGGAATATACGTTCCAGCCAGTGTAGCTCGTTGGGTCATTGCGATATGCAAGCCCGACCACCACGTCAAGGTAGCAGCTATCGGCTGGGCCTAGAAATTCCATGTAAGTATGACTCCGCGCCGCTTTCAGGTTGTTCCAGTGCTTTTCATCTCTGGACTCTTCGCTAGTCTTGATCTGCGTCTCCGCCTTTATGATTTCAGTGAAGATATCCTTTGTATCCTGATCTTTCCGTTTTTGAGTATTGAACTTGGCTAGTGGTCTATCTGCAGCTCCTGTTTCTTTGAAAGTTTTTCATTTATTTGGAGTGTTCCTTGTAAGAGATAGTGGTCTGTGCCGACCTCCGCTCCTCTTCTTACTTTTGTGTCCAGTAAGCTGCGTCTCCACTTCCTTGAACAGCATTGAGATAAAGTCAATTTGGTTTTTGATTCATCCGTCTGGTGACACCCATATAGCCTTGTGGATATCCTTTTGCTTGTATACGCTGCCACCAATCACTAGTTCATTGAAGGCGCAGAAGTCAGAGGAGAATTCTCCTTTTTCATTCATTTTCTCCGGGAGCTTCTCGACCCATGATGAGTTCCCTTCCTGTGTTGTCTGGTCTTAGTTTAACGTACATGTCTTTCATTAGTATTTTAATGTCACCGACTGGAGTATTCATTGTAGCCCGTAGCTGTCTGTGGAACTCTTCTTTCTTTTCGAAGTCTGCGTTGTTTGTGGGTGCATAGCATTGCATAAGTGACATTTTCCTTCCTTTTGGGTTGAGTCTGGCAGTCATTATTCTGGCCAAGATCGCATCCCATTGCATCAGGGCCTTCGTAGCCGCTAGTGACATCATGATAGCCAAAACCTCGATGTACTCGTGAAGCAGATCACTGATTCTCCCTTCGGCAATTTAGTCGGACCACTTCCATTTTATATGCTTTCGCATATTCCCAGTACTTAAATACCATATCTTTCTATCTCGTTTACAATCTAGGCAGCTTTGCCAGTCTCATACATGGTGCGGACGTTCCATGTCCCTATTCATACTTTTTATTTTATCGCAAGGAGACATGTCGAACTAAGGTTTCTGTAGCAGCTTTGTTTACAGGGTGAGGTTGCTAGCCTCACGCCTAAAAGGGTTTTTGCATGTGTATGCAGTTTTAAGAGGATCTACTTTATGGGTTGCTCCGCTTAGAATCAGGAAAACAAGGAATAAAGCAACCAGAGCAACACCAACAGGAGAAAAATAAAAAATTCACAAAAAGAGGACATCGACAACAACAACAAGAAAACCGTAGCAGCAATATCACTATCAAATACAGTTAACAAAGTTGATATCAAAACCGTAGGCTTACTCACTGGCTGTCTGCAATCAACCACAGAAAAGAAGGAGGAGATTGGGTGGCCGCTAATGTTATAATTCAACTACTTAAACAGTGGAAACAATGGCAATTTATCGATATTTTATGATTGTAATTTATATCGTGCTTGATAGTTCCTGTATAAATGGCATTCATTTCATACAGATCTGTTTATATGAAAACATATTATTATATCATGCATGATTTGGACTTAAAACAACCGTTCTGAGATGTCATAAGATTTTCGGTTTGACATGTACTGATCCCCTTCTCATGTATCCTTGACAAGATAGTTGTTATACAAATCGTTCTAATTTGTTTGTATCGGATTCTGAACAACATTTGTAAGTAGAGATGATGTGTGCTTGCCTTCGTGTATACACCCCATTTATAAGTGACTTTAAATATATTCTAAACAAAAGGAGGAGGAGACCAGGGACAGCAGTTTTTTAGGAAACGTGTATGAAATGAGTCGAGTCCAGAGCTGTTAGGTAATTTCAAGGAACTGCCAAGTATATATTTCAAAGTGTTTTGTCTGTTGGGGGATTAAAGTTAATACGGACAGGATCATTGCAGCTGTGTGAATGAGACAAATGATTGTTAAAGAATCCAGCTATGCTTACATCGTCCCCAGCAGCAACATTATCTAAAGAATGAACAGAAATTTTCATTGTTTTTGTCAAGGCACTTTAAGAAGTGTTTGCAGAGAGGACCAAACTTAGAAATGATATAATGCAGTTTAAATTATAACCGATCCATATCCGCAAAATCAATGACCGCCCGCTGAGAAGCGGATATACACTATTATGTAATTACAGTACAATTTAGATATGCATTTTACTCAATATGAAGAGTAGCATCTTGAAGAGGCTGTCAGATGTTCCAGGTTCATAGGCCTACCGCAATCGCGAAATCCATTCCATTGATCTTAACCTGGTGGCTACATGTATTTCTATATGGTACTTGTCTATAATAAGAATTTAGTGAAAGTTTACTTTCCCTTGGAAAGTGATAAGTATTCATAAATGATGATGTGTCAACAAATCGATGCCATGTGGAATTCTGTCACTGAATAGTGGGCTAGGAGACCATGTACGCACAGCTGAACGTGTTAAGAGACTGGTCTTTTTACTATTGCTTTTTGACAATGACATATTTTTCCTTAGACATATCCTTTTGGGCTTTTTATATAACTAATTTCATACTTCAGATCAGTTTAGCGATTGTTCGACAAGCTGTGTAGCTTCTGAGTTCCCCCCTCAACCGCCGTTTAACATGACAGTGGGACAAGTGAGGTAATTAGCTGTGAAGTAAGCTTTGCAACTGGCTTTCTACTCATTGGAGTTCTGTATAGAGGTCCCTATTGTCAGTGTGATGACTTCATTTTAGATCACCTCAAACAATGGAGTAAACACAGTAGCTGTCTTATTCTAGGTGATTTTAATGCACCTCATATAGACTGGGTAGCTGTCACATCTCCAGGATCCACTAATAAGTTTGACAACCAGTTACTCTTGACTACCATGGAAAATGCCCTGACACAACATGTCTTAGGTAGTACAAGATTCGGTTCTACCCAAGGATCTTCCTTGCTGGACTTAGTGCTTACTCATGACAACGACGACGTGGATGGTCTAGTTATTCATCCACCTCTAGCAAACAGTGATCATGGGGTGTTAGATTTTAACTTAAGGGCTGGCAATTTAGTCAGTTTTCAACCCAAATCCCGACCTAGTGTTCGGCATGCTGACATAGTCGCTATAAAGGAGCGTGCTTCAACTGCCGACTGGTCAGTCAATATTGTCTCATCCATTGAAGATGAATGGGATAGATTTAAGAATACACATGAGAGGGTTACCACTGATTTCATTCCCTGGAGGGTTCCTAAAAGACCAACAAATCGGCCACCATGGATAAATAGACAAGCTATAGCACTCCTAAGACGGAGAAAAAGGTTCTGGAATCTCTTTGTTTCTACTGGGCTACAGCAGTCCCGGCTGAAATACTGTGGAACCAGAAACCAGTGTAAAACTTTGATTCACCAGTCTAGGATAGCTTACGAAACCCAGTAAGTTAAAAGTTCACCAGGCTGCCCAAAAAGAGTCTTCTCATATATCAAGAGAAGAACACGTAAGAGTGATGCTATCCTACCTCTTATGCTTGAAGATGACCAGACAAACATGGCTGAGGATAACTTGACTAAGGCTGAGGCTTTGTCCAAGCACCTTAGTCGAGTATTCTCTGATAATAATAATAATAATATATATATTTCGTATAAACGGGTAAGTTTACATGAAATGCATGCCATTTTTACAGGCACGATCAATTATGTTACGAATAACAATTGTTAATTAGCATACATTGTCACTTTTTCAAAAAGTTCATATTGTTGAGTTATAGTACAAGCAATCAGAACAGATTCTTATAAATGTTAATTTGTAAATATTTCACGAAGGTCACCATCGAAGTTGAGCGACAACCCGAAATTCGTTCCATTTCCCGATGATAGTTATGACCAATCGATAAACAACATATATTTGTGTGAGTGCTATGCCTTCAAATGCTTGGACGCTATTTTAGGAATTGAAGAAAATCTGGCGCAGCTGCAAAATGGTATAGAATGCAATTAGGAATAATACATTATTAAAAGTATATTTACAAGATAAATACAAGAAGCTATGTAGTACTTGAAATGATAATACACATTTGCAATGTATGATGCTGACCATATTGGTCTTACCATGGAAAACTATGACGCTTTCTATGAAAATATATTTATTCTCAAACATGAGTGTTGTTGTTTTTATCATCAGAGCAACCGAACTTTACGCGAGAAAAGGGTGTAAATTTTTTTAGGGAAAAAATTTCAGCTTCATTAAAGTCCTAGGAAGTTGAGATAAAATAGAGTATAATAGTAATTAGGTAGAAGGATTATTGTGAAGTATATAAGTAACATTTCAGAGAGAAGTGGCTAGAGGGACTAGAACCTGTTGGATGTTTGGCGAACTTGTGTATGGCCCATGGGATAGCATCTTGACAAGAAACTGAGCAGGCTTGTAGATGTTAGGAGCGAAAGCATTGTTATTTTTTTACAAGCTAAAACTGTACAGTCATTATTGTTTTATTTTTTCAATTAATTTTTTTTAAAGTCTATTTTTTTATACATTTAGTATCTAAACTCATGTTTAGTTCTCGAGCTGCCAAAATAATGCATGTTGCTGTCCTACAGATCGGAGCGATTCACATTTGTGACCACTACCAAATCTGCTGATCAGCATGCGCCACCCTCCCTCCTTTTTTGACATTAAGCTCTGAGACCTTTTACAATGACTGCAGTTGTAATATTGGATTGCTTTGACTCCGTCCCAATCATACAGTATGCTGCACATTAACAGCTTTCATGACAAGTGCTTCCCATTAGGTCACATTGCACAATAATACCAGAGGAAATCGTTAGCAATATTATCATCATACTAGTGAACAAGCGGGTTACTACAAAAGACTAAGAAATTAGGTTTCCCTTAAGAGTTATGAAGTATAAAAATAGCTAATATTAGAACAACTAAGTTATATTCTATTTATCAGAGTGATATGAGTAGTGGAACAATTAGTGATAAAGTTATGTAAAGTGGTCCTGAGTAAGGCAACTGGTTAGCAGAACTTGTTATGTTAGATTTTCACGACCGATTTTTTATGGTGTGCGTTACACATTGCAAAGTGACTCATCAATTATATAATGGAAAAATACTACATAATTTAAACATTATGAATTTTTTAGAAAATTATATGAATATGGGTAGGTGTTGACTGAAGATAGTCATTTCAACTCAAAAATAGTGCTAATAATATAAGCATATATGTAAAATATTAAAAGATATGGTTGCTAATGTAATTGTTTATGGAAATAATTATACTGACGAACTTATTGAAGATTACAGTGAAGAGAAAGTCAGTGAGTTAGTTAAACGGTTACTGCGCAGTTAGTAGTTAGAACATCTTTAAAAGTAAAAGGTAGAAGAGTTTTCAGTACTGGGTCAAATTAAGACATAATCTACGGATTAGTGTAGTGGATAGTGGTACGATTAAAGATAAGGTTAGGTTGAATGAGCTTGGGGAAAATGGTTGGTTGGCTGAGTTTGTTATTGCTAAGTTTTCCTGGCCACTTTTCATATGGCATGCTTTAGACATTACAAAGTACCAGTTTGCTTATATTATGGAAGAACTATCACAACTAATTTGGGATTATACGTCCAGGATGATTATAGATAGTCTTATGAGTTTATAAACCCGATTGATGAAATATTGATAAGATCTCCAATAAGCTGAATAACCAAACCTTAGATCAAGGCATGTGGGAGAAATTGGGTTGTCTTTATCACGTTTTAGGTGCGGTACTGTTGCTGGGGCAAATGAGTTTCCTCAAATTGGGGGTATTGCACTGGGGTCTGTAGTACCAAAGTTAGATGAACAGCCCATATGGGTAAAGTATGGATAAGAAGACCGAAGCTCTTTTGTTGACAAGAACTCGTTAAGGAGACGCTGGAATTCAGTGGGAGATCGGCAACTACGTACATTAAGTGGAAGTTCGTTCCATAATGCACTGTACTGTATTTTGAAGAAACGTGATCGCAGTTTTGTCCGGTACCGGCTTATGGATAGAGTATTTTCATGATTTCTAAGAGTATATATGGTTAAATTATTGAAAGCTATTGGATTACTGCTTTTGAGGTAGCCATGTGAAAGGCGAAAAAGGAATGTAAGGTTGAGTTTCAGGCGCCTTAACCAAAGTGGCTGAAGTCTATACATTTTGCACCTATCCGCGTAAGTCAGTCCTTCATGTTTGTGTAATAGGCGTCGTGTAAAACTTCGCTGAATATTTTCAATACGAACCCTATCATACCCATTCATGAAACCGAAGACAATTGTGCAGTATTCAATTACTGGGCGAACCATGACTTTGTATAAAAGGACTTTAGCCTCAGTTGTGTACATTTTTCGATGTAACAAGCCTGTGAGTCTTCGGCATTTAGAAACAAGTGCTTTTGCATACTGACTAAATGTTAAGTTCTGTGAGTAGGTGACTCCCAGGTCTTTTATGGAATTGAGGGTTTGGAGAGAGGAGTCACCTAGGTGTAACCTGAAATACGGGTGGGAGTTATTGAAATATAAGGCACCACATTTATCAGAATTGAATGGCAGTTGCCAATCAGTGCTCCAGTTATGTAATCTATCCAGATCATCTTGAATATGTGTGAATCCCTCGTTCATTGTAGAATGGGGGAAGCTGTATACAATCTTTAAGTCATCAGCAAAGAGGTATGGGGTACCATGCTTGATTACGCTGCAGATATCGTTAATGTAGATTACGAAAAGCAATGGACCTAGTACACTACCCTGAATTACTCCACTTCGTATGGGTCTGGGTGACGAGTAATTATTTGCAAATTTCACAACTTGGGAACGATCTTCCAAGAAAGAAACGAGCCAGGATAACAAGGGGTCCTGGAACCCGTACGACTTTAGCTTAAGGATTAGTCTCTTGTGTGGGACTTTATCAAAGGCTTTTTTGAAGTCAAAGAAGAGGGTTGTGACAAGCAAACCATGATCTCGCTTAGCGGTAACATCATCAAAGTAGTCAAGTAGGCAGGTGGAGCATGATCGACTTTTCAAGAAGCTGTGTTGTGCTGGAGCAAACAATTTGTGAAGGTGGAGGTATGAAGCAATATCTTGCCCTATAACTTTTTCCATAACCCTAGAAACTACTGACGTGATATTGATCGGTCGGTAGTTTTCGATATTAGAAGTTGGTCCTAGTTTGTGCCTAGGGGTTATAAACGACAGCTTCCAGCACTCTGGGTAACTGCCATTATTTAAGGACAGATTCA